>VYXB01008526.1:880077-1068658 GCA_013397135.1 Pachyramphus minor | reverse complement strand
GAGGTGGCGGCAATCCCCCTGGAAATTCCCCAGTTCTGGGCTCCTCAGTACAAGAGAGACATGGAGCTCGTGGAGAGGGTCCAGCGGAGGGCTACGAAGATGGTCAAGGGACTGGAACATCTCTTACGAGGAAAGGCTGAAAGAACTGGGCCTGTTCAGCCACGAGGAGATGAGTGAGAGGGGACCTCGTCAATGTCTATAAGTATGTGAAGGGAGAGTGTCGAGGATGGATCTTCTTGGTCGTGCCAGGCAATAGGAAAAGAGGCAACGGGTAGAAACCGGTGCACAGGAAGTTCCAGCTCAATATGAGGAAGAACTTCTTTACTGTGGGAGTGACAGCACACTGGAACAGATTGACCAGAGAAGTTGCAGAGTCTCCCTCACTGGAGATATTCTAGAACCCTCTGGAGGCAATCCTGTGCCATGTGCTCTAGGATGAGCTTGCTTCAGCAGAGGTTGGATCAGATGACTCCCTGTGGTCCCTTTCCAACCTTACCCCTTCTGCGATTCTGTTTCACTTTAAGATCACTCCTGAGAGCACCAACCCACTCCGTTGGTGCCAAATATTGCCAGTGTGGTCTGAGGAGACCTGAGGAGACAGAGATCTTAGGAGACAGCACAATGTCTTTAAGCAGTCCGGTTTTACACTGACAATACTTCATGTCCCACTCTTCCCCCACCCCTCCCTGCTAATTTTGAGGGAAAAGGAGCCTCTGGAAACTCCTAAAAGGTGTTGAGCCTTGCAATTTCAGCCCTCTCCCACTCTGGGAGCCAGTCCCCTTTCCCTAGTCCTGCCCCAGGAGCTTGCTCCTCCTGCGCCAGTGGCATTGCTATTCCCTGAGGATCCCTCGTAGCAAAGCCAGGATATGGAACATCAGCCCTGAGCTCCTGTGCTGGTGGCTCGGGTCTGTGACAGTACCTGAACACTTGACCTCTTGCACAAGGCACTACTTTTTCTATTTTTTTTAATATTTTCTTTAAAGTTAATTGAAAGAAAATCACCCCAACTTCTGAGCGAGTTGATGTTTATTATCCTCACTGTTTAAAATTGAGCTTAGTTTCTAAATTAGATTGTGCAACTTGAGTTTCTAAGTACCTGGGAGGTGTTTTGTCTTTTTTTTTTGCCAAGTTAAGGAGGTGTTTATTCTAGTTAAAGATCTTATATATCCAACATAGCGAGCAACAGGCTGACAGATCAGATCACCTGTTACCCTTCTCACCAAGTGGGACAGTTTGCAGTGCTGAGTTTTCTGGCTGCTAGCATGGTGATGGCCAACTTTTCCCAGATCAGATTTTAGGAAATAAAATATTTTAAGAATGACTTTAATATTGCATAGATTTGTCCTGTAAACCCTTTTATTCAGCTGCATTGTTGCTGTTGCTGTGTGTGTAATGCAAATACTCACACACACACACAAAAACGTGTTTAGCATAGTTGTAGTTTAATTTTTCTTCACTAATTAATGAATAATTAATTTTTGAATCTAATTAAAACATCATTAGCAAGAATAACAAAGCTTCTGAACATTCCTAAAAGTTACACAGAGATCAAGTCCTGCCTGCATGTAAAGTGTTGTATTTTCCTGTTCTTCCTCTGAACTTTTGTTCATACTCCTGTGGCTGTACACACAGCAGTTCACTGAACAAACATCAGTTACAGGAGACTATGCTTGTATTTCACATATTTCAGGTTAAAAAGAGCAGTCTGATCCAGACTTGGAAATCCATTGGAGGGCAGCATGCTTGATGTTTGGGGATTTGTTTTTTGGCAGAGCTTTCCAAACATGAATTGTTCCCCTTTTAAGAATAGGCTATGATCCATCAGCCTCTGAAAATTCAGATTTGCGGCTGAGTATTTAAATGAGAGGATTCAAACAGTCCAGCTCAGCAACTAATCTTAATAATATGTTTCTCATAATGTTCCTGTCATGCTTTATGCAGAACTCTGTTTATATGAGAGGTATGAGGTGTCTTAAACCAGCTTTTTAGGGAAGGGACCTTTCTAGGGAAGGACTTGCCCAATGATGTCATAATGCAAAAATACCATAAGCCTGCACTTTGAGAAATACCCTGTCAGCATAAACATTAGACTATACAGGATCCATTAGTGCATTCTCTTAAGTGTTACACAATTTTATCACTCTACTCATTCAAGAACCTACTTTTATTTACTGTAGCATCTGTGTGTCAGGTGCTCACGTTGAATATGCCTTTTTTACTTTCAGCAGAGTAAATAACTAAAAGCTTTATTTAAACAGTGTGACAACTATGCAACCTGATCAAAAGGGCAAATACCTGCCTCAGAAACTTTTACCTCAAACCACTTCTGCTGGCAAGGGCAGTTGAAAGAGTTTGTGGAACTATCTTGTTGTTGGTCTGCTTCAATAAACTTTACAAGGACTTCTAAACTGCCTTGGCTGGGCAAGACAGAATGCCAGCTAAAAAATCTAACAGAAAGTAAGAGAGGAGAAGGCTTCTACTCTTCCAGAAGCAGACTGTTGTCATTGCCAAGTGGGTAGGACTGGTTTTGGAGCTGTCACTTCTGACATGGCTGATCCCACATCCCCTTCATTTCCAGGCTGTAATTATGGCTACCTGTCCAGGCCCAAATTGCTCAATCAAAATCCTTTTAATCAAGATCCTTTACCTCTAGGTAAAAGTATTCTGAAGGTGTCTGCTTCCTTGGAAGTCTTGAAATCTGCATAAGAAGGGAACAAGGAAGCTCTCTAGCGAGCTTTGAAAACTTTTTATTTTGTGGTCTGTGGTTGAAAAAGTCTGTTTCCCACAGTTTTCGGGTACGGAAAGGGTCTGATGAATGTCAGATGACAATGCAATTTTGTGCCCCCTTAATGTGATTTGAGAGCACATGCTGCACCAAATGATATGAGTTGAGCTAATGTTTCTTGATCTCTGATAGTAAATCCGCATTTCATTTCACAAGAATTATGTTGAGGATAATCCTAATTTATCAGATAAAAAATAATCATGTTGGTGTTTACTGACTCAATTAATGTTGACACAAAACTTTGTTAGGAGAGCTAACTAATGTCAGCTGATTAAGGAATCTAACTACTAGTAACCTAATTGTTATTTTATGTTCGGTGTAACAAATTAAAGTATTTGGTAAATATGTTCCTAATAAAAATGGGATAACAAAAAAAATCCATGAAAATTAAAATATAATTTTGAGTTCAAAGACTTGACAGTTACTGTTACTTTGAAACAAATAAAAAGGAAATAAAAGCCAGAGATGATCTCATAGCTGAGTTTTTTACCCCTCAACATTGAAACTCAATGGTAATGATTTCCTCCTAAATGCTCTTAAAAGCCTCTTCCAGGTTAATATATTTCTTTAATCTCTTTTAGATTCATGGTTTTCCTTACAGGACTTTTAGCTTTGTCACAAACACTATTCTCCTAATAGACAGAGTCACAGAGGGAATGCAAGCAAGGGCTATCGGAATTATTTTCTGATAAGGTCCTTTTATTTGTGCTTCTTGTGTTTCTTTCCCACTTGTGCATGTCTTTTCCTTGTACTGTGTCATTTGACACAGAGCTTTGACATCTAATAGTTCTTGAAACTCTCCTTGAAGTTGTCAATTCTCCCCTCCATCTACCTTCCATCTTCTGCTGTCTCACCAGTATCTCTTTCTAGATAACCTTTCTTCTCGTGCAACTGAAAACCAATTCCTTCATCCTTCTCCGTGTCCTCCCTTTTTCATTATTTCCTCTGGCATCTGTATTAATCAGTGCTGCAACCCTAGCATATTTTGTAATTCTGTTGTTTCCTTTTATTCCCTCCTTGCCTGTCTGTAGCACATGCCAATATGCTGCCAATTTCATATCTACATCATCTCCAAAATCTGTGTCTTTGAATTCCCATTATGGAAAATTCTGTCAGGACTGCATTGATTACTGTATTTCCATGTAAAAGATTCCTATGGTCGTCCCTTTGGAATCTATTTAAATTACTAAGTCCATTTGTTTCTAAGTTCTGACTTCCTTTGAAGCTACCCTAAGATTTTGTTTCCTGATGTTCCAGGCCTTCTACAGTTTGGAAATTCCCACACCTAGTTTCTTTCCTATGCTTTCATTGTTATAACAGTATAAACATTTGTATCTCACTTTCCTTTGGTCACCTCTTCTTTTTTCATATTTCTCCCCTTGAAATTCCTTCCTAGAAAGCAAGCTAAAATGTCTAAATCCTCTATTTCCATCTTGCTTAGGTCAACTCATATTCATTAAAACAATCCTCCAGACAAGGAGTGTATCTGTCACCATTATTGATGCTATCAATGTTCAAGTAATAAATGACTAAAATACTTTTTAACAATCAAAAGACAATGTGTTTAAACTAGATCTTACATTTAATATATTCTTCAGATTATAATATTGACCATTATATTCAGATTATATACAATTCGGATTATAATGTATGAAAATGTAATAGTGAATTTGTTTAATCTCCAGATAGTATACAATATTATAAACAGTTACATGATTTTTGTTATAATTCAGTCCTAATTTTAGTTAAAGCATTATCCACATATTTCACCTGCAGTGGAAGAAGTCCATGTGACATGCTGACATGTATATTCAGTATTGTGTGAGAATAAGAAATACACTCTCCCAAAATTTACATCCCCTATGAGGTGCAATACTCTTTATCCTTGTTACCTTTATACAATGCAACTAATGTAAATTACATTTTTCTGCACTACCATTGAATCATGTAGAATTTAAAAGTGAAAAACCTAGTGAAAAGGGTCCCAAACTGCAACAATAAAACATATTTAGAATATTTTTTTTACTTTGGTTCTACATTGCTATGCTGACAATTGTTACTGTGTTTATATTTTCAGATCTATAGATGAAGACAGAAAAATAAAATACAGAGCTGCTGTCAAAATCCAGAGCTGCTTTCGAGGAGGCAGAGTCCGAGCCTATCTGAGGTAGTATATTAAGCCTATTTAGCCTGTCCTAATCGGTGTTTCAACCTTGAATTTTTCCTCAAAATTGCTCATGGTATTACTTGATTTTAATAAAGTGGGAGCATTTAGGGGGGAAAAAAAGCAACAACTGCTATTCTGCTTTTCAACAGAATGAAATATATGCTGTGGCTCTGTAAAAAATAATAATTTTTGATTTTCAGAACTGTATACAGTTAAAAAGGCATGATGCTAATAGTAGTATGGAAATAGTCTATCTTCATTATAGATATACAGTATTCTATAGGAAATCTTTTCATGACTGGAAAAGAAACAAAACAGCCAGATGTCCCTCAGATATGCTGATTCAGAGGTCACCTCTTCTGAATGATAAAATATCCTGAGTTGGAAGGGACCCAAAAGGATCATCCAAGTCCAACTCCTGGCCCTGCACAGGACACCTCTAGAGTCATACCATGGGCCTGAGACCACTTTCCAAACACTTGTTAAACGCTGTCAGGCTTGGTGCTGTGACCACTTCCCTGAGGAGCCTGTTCCAGTGCCCAACCATCCTCTGGGTGAAAAACTTTTTCCTAATATCCAACCTAAACCTCCCCTGACACAACTTCAAGCCACTCCCTCAGGTTCTGTCACCGGTCACCACAGAGAGGAGATCAGTAAAGCCAGAGCCTGTCCCTCCTCTTCTACTCATGAGGAAGTTGTAGACTGGAATGAGGTCTCCCCTCAGTCTCCTCTTCTCCAGGCTGAACAGACCAAGTGACCTCAGCTGCTCCTCATACGGCTTCCCCTCGAGGCCCTTCACCATCTTGATAACCCTGCTTTGGATGCTCTCTAAGAGCTTAATATCTTTCTTACATTGTGGTGTCCAAAACTGCACACAAACTGCACAAGGTGAGGCCGCCCCAGTGCAGAGCAGAGCAGGACAGTCCCCTCCCTCAACCAGCTGACGATGCTGTGCCTGATGCCCCCCAGGACAGGGTTGGCCCTCTTGGTTGCCAGGGCACTGCTGACTTATATTCAACTTGCCGTAAACCAGAACCCCCAGGTCCCTTTCTGTGGCGCTGCTCTCTCTTATTGTTGTTGTTGAAATTGCCTAGTGAGGGTAGGGCAACTGGACTTTTATTGTAGAAATTAAGTTCTACGGCTGGATTTAACCAGGTCATTTAAAAAAAATCTTTCTTTACATAATTTTCTCCATTTATAAATCAGAGATCTTTGTTGTGTAAAATGCCATATCAACATTGGACTTCATCTTAGAGGTCTTTTCCAGCCTTAATGATTCTATGGTTTTATGATGTTGATACAAGGTTCTTGGAAACAATAGGATTGGTCCCTTCTCTCAGAAAGCCCTCCTCCATTTTTTATGATCATAAGCCCAACTGGTCAAACTCATGTGCTCAAATTTATGTATCTTCATAAAAATTAAGGAGAGGGATTTTTACATCTTCTAGTTTGACCTCTTACCTGTCACAGGTCATTATGTATCATCCAGACAGATTGTGTCAAACCTAAGTAATTATTCAGTTAAATAAAATTAATTATTTAATGCCTAGTATTTCCCTCATAGAAAGATAGGGGCTGCAGTCATTATGTGCACTTGTTAAAAAAACACAGGTAATTTGTTTTCCACTGCTGGTTCGAATGTGTTGTCACAGGACACAGCTGTCACAGGGAAGCATTCAGCAGGCAAACAAACATGGTATTTCAACCCTCCAAGAAATCAAGGTCAAAAAGCACCTACCAAGACAAAGGTGTGCTTATTGACCCTCTGTTTCCAGGACATGAGTAACGGCTGCAGAAGCAAGTGAACACCCAAGTGTCTTTGCCAATATATTCTATAGGAAAATGTTCTTCCAAATGCACATTTGTATTTAGTAATGAGCGATGTAAGAAGAAGTAAATCTCAGTTAGGCGTAGAAGAGGATTTTCTCTGCAACTGTGTGCAGACTGATCTTGCTCAGTGTCCTCTTGGTTTCTTGGCCCGTATCAATACTTTGTCCAGGAGAACTAGGGAAGAGATTGCCCCCCTGTACTTGGCACTCTGAGGCCTCACCTCATTTACTGTGTTCAGCTCTGGGCCCCTCACTACAAGAAAGACAGTGAGTTGCTGGAACGTGTCCAGACAGGGGAACGGAACTGGGAAAGGGTCTGGAGCACAAGTCGTAGGAGGAGCAGCTGAGGGAGCTGAGATTGTTTAGCCTGGAGAAGGGGAGGCTCAGGGAGGACCTCACTGCTCTCTACAACTTCCTGAAAGAAGGTTGTAGTGAGGTGGGGGTCGATCTCTTCTGCTATGTATCAAGTGAAAGGATCAGAGGAAATGACCTTAAGTTGCACCACAGGAAGTTCACATTAGACGTTAGGAAAAAAAAATTCAGTGAAAGATTAGTCATTGGAATAAGTAGCCCAGGAGAATGGTGGAGTCACCATCTCTGGAAGTGTTCAAGGGGTGTCTGGATGTGGCATCCAGTGGCAACCATCTCGGGGATATGGTTTAGGGGCGATTAGGGTGATACTGGGTGGACAGTGGGACTAGGTGATCTTGAAGGTTTCTTCCAACTTTAATGATTTTATAGTTCTGTGATTCTCTCTGATTTAGGAGCACAGGCTCCATATAGGCAGTTCTTGGTGTTCCAAATTACCCTAAGACTGCTTCCACTGTGTGGACTTCAAAGCTTCAGAGTTTGATGTCTGCAGTCAGGTGGTATGAATGATCCCCTATACAGTCTATATAGACTATATAGAGTCTATATAGATCTATATACAGTCTATACAGATCTATATACTATATACAGTCTATACAGATCCCCTATACTGTCTAGTTTTTTCTAGACAATACCAAAGTAATGATTACATGATTTTCTGCAAAAATTAATGTGACACCAATTATAAAATTTTTAATACCATAATTGTATATAATTTAGTACCATAATTTTATATATATATATATATATATATATAAGGGCAAAGTAAATATTAAGTCACAATTAAGCTAGGTGTAATTTTATAAAAGCAAAGAAGATGTATAAAAGTGAATAAGGTGTCTCAAAATTCTGGATATCAGTGGGTTTTGTCAAATATTTAAAAATTGTAAAGCTGTGAAAATGTACGCATGACGTAAAAAATTCTGAACTAATCAGGTATGTTGGTTAAAACCATCCATGAAAATAAAATCATCTTATTAGCAAATTAAATTTGTAAGTCTTTTTCATTAAACTTTTGCAATGATAACCAAAATAGGGAAGTTTGCAGTAACCCATTTTTTCCAAAAACCAAAGTATGTGTGTATGCATAAATATAGGTATATAATGGGAGTCTTGTGTGTGTGTGTGTGTGTGTGTGCATATGTGTATATGGATGCATGTATACATATAAAGTGGGTTTGTAGTGGTCATGTGTTTGGAATATGTATGGATAATACACTATGTGTTACTTTTATTATTATGAAAAAATAAAATTATTCTGGAAGTCTCCAAAAAATCATTATTTTGTTAATATATTTCATTTTAGATATCTGAATGAAATGGCGATTTTGATACAGAAGTGGTGGAGAGGATATCGATGCAGAAAACACTTCAGAAAAATGGTGGAGGTAGAAAACTGCTTTCAAAGTTTTGTTTGGTTATTTGTAGAATACAGAGAAGTAATTCATCATGAAATTATAAGGCTGAATCTTGATCCTTTATTCACAGACACATACTTAACTTTACTATCATGAAAAGCACCATTAATTTCACTAAGCCTACTCATAACAGTCAAGTTAAGTCAGTGTTTAAGTGTTTGCAGCTCTGGAGTATTAGTCCCCAAACCAGCAATGAGATCTACTCATGCAGAAGCCTGCCCACATGATGCTAATTGCAGAATTGGTGCTTTAAAAGGTGCTTTTTTCTTTTTTTCCTGGCAGAACTTCTAATTTTGAAAATAAAATAAGCCAATGTGTCTACACGTTGCTGTTTTATGTTTTAGTGGTTTAAATTTCTTACTTAATGAACCTTGAAGTATTTGAGGTTTTGCCTTACGGCACACAGCAGATCGCAGTCAATCTAATTCCCTTGACAGACCTGAAGATAGCAAAAGTGTATGATAGCACAGGAGCTAAAACCTCTATTAACAGGTTTAGGAGATTAAGAAGAAACTAATTTGCCTTTAACATTAAAAAAATCAAGGTTTTAATATGTGGTTTACTTCACTCATTTATCAATTTATGTTAATGTTTTACAATAGTTTTTAACTTGTTAGTAATTTATTCTAGATTAATTTTGTTACACTGTTGTGTTTTAATCAAAACAGACAACTCAAAGAAAAAAAAAAAAGAGCTGTAATAAATCGTGTATTACAGACCAAAGTTCATACCCCCTGCCAAGCTATGTTTTCAAGTAGCAGGAGTCATGTATGTGAAAAATTGTCTATTTTCCCCCCAAGTTCATCAGTTATCTATTTAAAGATTTTCTCTCTTCCAACTTACTAACTGACATAACTAATAAATTATGAGCCATCCTTTCAGGCTGTGCTTTTCAGTCATCCTCTAAAACTAATACTTGAATACAGAGCAGATAGCTGCGTGGTTGGATTGGGTTCTGTTTTCAAAAAAAGAAGGAACTTAATCTGAATATTCTTCCTGATCTTAGAGAAGGTTTGTTTAATCTAGAGGAGCTTCTGTAGAATGGAGACATGATAACGTATCTTAAAATTTGTTAATGAAGAGAAAGGATCTATGCAGTCACTGGGAAAAGGGAGAGAAGAAATCAACTTCATGTGAAATATTGACACATATTGCCAAAAGATGCTGTGGAACTCCCTCTAGTGCAAGTTGTTAAGAGGAGAATAGAAAAATGCTTGTGAATGGCTTAGATACACTTCAGGCAACGTTTTAGGTGAAATCATCTCATAATGTTCCCTCAAGTTCTAAGTTTTTTCACAGTTAAAGCATTGTAGAGGGACGAATTTCACTTCAGAAACAAGGTGATTTATGTGTTTCTGTGTTTTTCAAGACGAGAATAAGGACCATGTCGGTTTTTAACATCTGATCATTAGGGCTTAATCAGAACTGAGGTCTGATGGCCAATTTTTAATCCCTCCTAGATTGTAAGGAGCTTTGTTTTGGCCATTCATGTTCAAATGCTAGTTTCTTTGTTGATAGTAACCAGTTTCCTATTTTAAATAGAATTATGTCCCTTCAGAGGCTTACTTTTATGTGTAATGGTTGTAAGAACAGTGGTGCCCAGATAAGATACAATGTGAACACATAACCACCATGCTCACTGTCCATTGCACTATTCTGAGTAGTGTCCTGTAGGTGAGATGGCAAGATAATTCTTCCCAGAGAGCCAGCCTCAGTGGCGTTTGGAATTGGTGCCAAGGGACAAGATGAGAGGCAGTGGGCACAAACTGAAGCACAAGAAATTCCACTTGAAGATATGAAACAACTTTTTTTACTGTGAGGGTGCTCAGATACTGGAAGCGGTTACCCAGATTGAGCAATCTGTTCTTGTAGATTCTCTACCCTTGGAGATACTCAAAACCCCACTGCACAAGGTCTGTAAAACTTTCTCAGAATGACCCTGTTTTGAGTAGTGGTTTGGAGCTTCAGGGGTCCCTGCCAACCTCAGTTGTTCTATGCATTCATGAAACCAGAGGTCTTTTACCTCGTCTCTTTATTGTGTCTTCTTTTGCCCTCTCTTCTTAAAAAACACTCTGACAGTTGCATTTTAAGATAGAGTCTTTCAAATTGGTGCAGATTTCCTGTAATCATGAAGCTGAGAGAGCTAACATAAACCTCCTCAGCTCTGCATTCTTGAAATATATTTCTGAAAAGAAAAATTAAAAAGTCTTTAATCAATAAAGCCTAGTTCATATTTAGTTCTTCAAATAGACATAACTGACAAGCTCTTGCCAAATCTGAAGTCTGTGGAATAATGTAGGACAAAAAATTCTACAAGCCCACTCTTAGTACACACATTCTAAATCAGACCATGAATTCATCCAGTTTTTGGATTCCAGTATTTATCCAGTGTTAGCCAGGGTTCTAGAGGAAGAGAATTTCATCAGAAAATTTTGCAGCAATCGGCATAGAAAACCATGTTTTCCCCTAATATACTTCATTTTGTGCTTGTTATCTCTTTGATTGGAGAAGACTAAATAGGACAGCCTGATTGGAAGCCATCCTGAAAGCCATACAAGTAGCAGACACAGAGGCACCCTTTACTACCTTTAGACTACTATATTCAATATTAAGTGTTCTGGGGTGGACTTTATGAAGTTCAAATTAATGCCTTTTATTTGTTGTTATGCTGTCTTTACTCAATTAATGGCTGAATTTGGAATACGTAAAAAAGCCCCCAAAATCTTGTCAGC
Source organism: Pachyramphus minor (assembly GCA_013397135.1). Lineage (NCBI taxonomy): Eukaryota > Metazoa > Chordata > Aves > Passeriformes > Tyrannidae > Pachyramphus > Pachyramphus minor. The sequence continues at coordinate 1,057,358 of VYXB01008526.1, read as the reverse complement.
AGCTTAACATAACTTTCAAGTTAAAAGCATCAGTTAATGTTTGCAATGAACTCTTGCTAATAACAGCTGTAATGATTCCTGACTATGAAACACAATGATACATTTGACATGATAGTTCCTTAAATACATTGGTCACTTTAAAATTTGTCTGCTGATAATGATTGGATTGGTATCTGCTGCCAGCAAACAAGGCAAAGCATATGCACAAAATACCCATGATTGCTTGATAATAAATCATTTTAATGATTATATTCAAAATTGTGATATGTGAGTGGTACTGATGCGGAAAATAACAAAGGCTGAGGCTCATCAGATTGGTTGTCCATATGTGCATCACTACTAGTATTTCATTTGCTACTCCTCTACTGCCTCTTCTTTTGATTGTTAAAATACATTAAGTAAAAAACCCTCACCTATTGATGCCATTTATATGATTAAGATTATGTACCTTTCTATTCTAAACTTAGGTTCTTTGGTATAAAGCTTTGTTTCCTAATTAATCTCAAGCTAAAATTAAGAACTGCTCTCCTTCAATTTTCTTAATAACTTAGTTACATTGATTGTATTGGATTCTGAAGTTTTGCGTGACGTGCAGAAAAGTATGAATTTTAAAATCAGGCAAGCACCAGAACATGAATCAAACTGTACATTATGGTTTCTTTATTATAATATTTCTCAAAGTCAAATAAGCACTTGTTTAAGGAACGGGAATTGTAACATTTAGTTGTTACATGAAGTTGGCATGCATGATGGCTGTATTTTAAGCTTACTTTGAAAGGAGATGCAGATGAGAAAAGTGAATATTTTATGTGATATGTTTGACACCACTCTGAATGGTTTAGCTTCAACTCAGCAACCAGTTTTAAATAATTCCAGTCCAATAGGAGTTAGTCAAATGCCTATTTGCTCTACAAGAACACCCAAACCATCACAACAACACCCCGGTTTAGACCATGTGTTGCTTCCTTCTCTCAACCATAACCTCAATCAGATTTGTGGGTCTCATTTGAATTTGTCATTTTGTATTAACTGTTTAAAACAAAAGAAAGCACCAATCAGAACCAGATCACATTTGTACGTGGTCCCCAAACAGGTTTTTAAATACAAAAGGAGAAAACAGTACAACAGTTTATAAACAAAAGGCTTCAAATATATTTTGAAAACATACACTTGAAGTAAGCTGGTAGGAAGACCTGTAACATCGGAGAGATACAAAGACTTCATGATTCAGAAGTGGAGGTGGTACATGTGGATGAGATGGCAAGATAATTCTCCCCAGAGAGTTAACCTGGCAGTGTCACCTTCAAATTGGCACTCAATGAAAAGATGACAAGCAATCCATTGGACACAGGCTGAAATGCAGGAAATTCCACTTAAGCATAAGGAAAGAGTCTTCTGGACAAGCAGGCCCCAGTTCAGGAAAGAATCTTTTGTTTAGTAGGAGAGCACATAAGTGTAGACTTGGGTTGAAGCACTAAGTTATGACTATTCTTTTGTGAATAGTGATGAACACATTTTCCATCACTTGTAATGGCAAACCTTTCTGGTCAGAATTAGCAAACAGAGGGCAAATTCATTTGCAAATGAACCTAGATGGTGACACAGCCTTTGGCTTTTGGTGAAAGAATAAGGTTGTAAGACAGTTGTGTGAGCAATTCTGCATTTGGATGACTTGTGATTTAGAGCAACAGTTGAGGAAAAACAGAAATGTGTATCTTCCATTTTGTTGGAATGGAAGTTGGAATCTTAAGTGCTGGTAAAGGCCTGGATTTCTCACGCCTTTAGTCAGGCATGCAGAGACTGTCTGTCTCTGTAAATAGTAGACAAAGTTCTTCAATACTTTGCCAAGCTCAGAGACAGCAGTCCCTCTTCCTTTCAGTGTACATGATATCAAGAGCATTAATGATGTTAGGTCTCCAATTTAAGTTCCTCAGTGAAATGGGCTGCATTCAGACCTATGAGCTCACAGCCTTCAATTGTGAGAAGAATAAACAAAAAGATGTAAGATTGTTTAGTTTAATCATTGATGGACAGAAATCTGATAAACATTTTTAAGCTTAGGAACTTCCATTAAAATGTATTTTATCTGTTTGGTGGTATGGCAACTCTTATGTTCCCCTGCAGAGAAAGAAAAGATGAGCTGCAAACCAAAATTTTATCAATTTAATTGAACAATTTAGGAATATACCTATATCTGGCAGACATTATTTCATGCCATTATTAGCTCTCTACTGTTAGTATCACTCAGTAAACATTTGTGGAGATGAGGGGAGAGACACAGTCCACTGTTTATTCTAATTTGTACCTTTGAGGCAGATTTTCCCTCAAATATATGTATGTATATGCGTGTGTGTATGTATACAGCTACACATACACGTGAAACTTTTTTGAAATTTAACAATCCTGCAATTTTCTTTCACATAAGAAATATTTTTTTGTACTGTTTCCATTATTAGTATATTGGTATGATATTAAAGTGAACATTTAAAATGCACCTTAATTAAACTGCAGGAATTATGCCTTGCTTAATGTAATGAAGAAAGAGAATTTAAAATGAAGTAGCATCATTGTGTTCATTTGTAAATAACATATTGCAGCCAACTGTTTCTTAATTGCCCAGACTGTTGATAAATAATCCAGTCCTGCTGCTCTCCACAGACAATTTGCTTTGGATCAGACTAGGCAATTCAAATAACACTAATTACAGTGAAACCCTTTTATAGTGAATTCCTGTTTGCCATGGGGGAGAAAATCACTATATCAGGGGAAAGCACTTTTGCCTTTGATTTGTGTCTAAAACATGAGAAACACATAAAAGCTGCATGTTGTGCTAAATAAAGGACATACTCTTGCATTCAAAGTACTTATATTTTACTTTTTATGATACAATTGTGAATTATGTTCATTTTGCATTTGTAATTAGAGGGCGGAACAGATGTGAAAGCTTAGTTTAAAGTGATGTATCCATTAAAATAACCTATGCTGCCAAGTGATTGCTTAGTATAATAGGGGATTCGTTCACTATGAGAGGAATTCTACTTTATTGGAAGGAAACCAGGACTTCAGGAAATGTTTTCTATATCAGGGGATTCACTGTAACATGGTATCATTGTATTTATGATTTTATGATGTTAAAATGAATATTAAATGAAACAAAATTCCCAACGATTACTCGGGAGGCAGCTAAGTACATAACATTTAGTACAGATGGTTGGAAGGCACAATTTTGCTCCATCACTGCATCCGTATCCTTGAACGATTTCGACTGAAGACAGCATTTCTTTGAATTTTTCATTAAACCAGACGTCTTGAAATATGAATTCCTTTTATGTTTCTGTGAGTTTTGGCTAAAAGAACCCCAGTGAATAAATCATACAATACTACGTGTCACCAGCACTTGTGAATATTTCTGCTTTGTTATTCTACTCTCAGTAGAGCACCATTGATTATCAAACTCAGCGGAGAGCATTTTATGATCATATATCTCCATTAGCTCCTAGTTTGACTACCATAGATTTTTCTGGTTAAGCCTGCATTATGTATTAGGAAGCCTATCTCTTCAATACAAAGTTTGATTTTATTCTCTGTAAGCCTAGAACTCTTATTATGTATTATGTATAAAGATTCTTATCTTTTATATGTAAAAATAGGAAGACTGTCTTTGTGTAACTGAAATATATGCCATCTTTTTTTTCCTTGGTTCACAGACAGCATATTTTATTATGAAGATGAATTTCTACAATGAAATGGCTGTCAGGGTAAATATTTCTTCCCTTGTTAAACAAATGAAAAGTCAATTGTGCTCCGAATTTGCTTTTAATAAAATGAGCAAACCAGAATAATATACACTTGATTGATATGCTGATGGCAACAGTGGGAAATAGTACATAGTTAAAAATTAAAGTTGCACTCAGTAGTGTGGGTTGTATTGGAAAACTGTAGCTGAATTTAAGGCACCTGCATGTGTCTTGTCCCATTTAAATGTTCATTGTACCTTACCATATGTGATACTCCTGAAACCCCCAAACATTCTATCTGCCAGTGTTCTTACAAATGTAGACATATATTTACAATTCTGACAAACTATAGGCCTTCTATGCTGATTTACTGACGCAGCTGTGCTTTTTCTTTTGTTAGTACATGACATTCGATGTATTGAATCTCAAGAGTTACTCAGAGAGCACAGGACAATTTCATTGCCTAAACGTAGAGGTGGAAGTGCACTGATCTCATTGGTGCAGTTCCAATGAGATGCAGTTCCAGTGCTACTGTGAGTGAATTTTGCTAAATGAAGAAAAGTATAAACAGTCCATGAACTTTAGTGAATCTACAGCCAATGAAGTTTGTTAGGGGGAAAACTGCAAAATATATTTAACCAGAAATTAGCATTTTTTTTCACTGAACTTTGGAACTGAACCTATACAAATATGTAAAACAAACATGGGAAGGATATGAGATAATTAATTTGATGAAATCTTTTTATCTTACTTATTTTGTGATATAAAACTGTTTTATTTAAGAGGCCTATATCTTTTTAGACAAGGCATCTTACCTTTTGAATTCTGCCAAATGTAGGGATATGGTGAGGTTGGAGATTAACCCAAGGAAACTCCTGTAAAGTGGGAAGATTCTCAGCATGGATTTTAATTTTGTAACCTTTCTGGGTCCGGAATAACTCAGAGTCAAGAAATGTGTTCCCATCAGGTTTTTTACTTAGTCCTGGTTCTCTCAAAGGAACAAAGTAGAATCTTACATTTGGTGCAGGTTAGAGAATTGAAGATGTTTAACAGCAGTGTAATTCCTTACAAATGTACTTTTTTGTTATTGTTTTAGTTTATTCCTTAGTTAGCTAGTTGGAAAGTATTCCATAGTGGATAAATGCCATTTACTCATGCAGCTGAAATCAGTGAGAAAACATAAGATGTAAGCCAGCTCTTAAAAGTTGCCTGTGTACTTTTAGAAGACATTTGAAGACCAAATTTCAGAGGTAATTATGTATTCTAGTCAAATGGAGTTTTGCATTTGGTCTTTCATTTTTAAAAGAAATTGAATGTGTTCCCATTCATTTGTAATGGAAATATAATGTTGAATCATTAGGTGATATAAATCTTCAAAGTACCATTTTTCAGTCATGTCCTTTAATAGAAATTTAAATCAGTAGAAAACAATAGAACAGATCTTTATTTAGTTGCCAATGTCAGAATACGTTTCTCCTCTATCTAAACAATCTTGTGTAGCCATATCTGCAGAGCAAATTTAAAATGCTACCAATCTGAAACACTGCTTAGTTTTGGGTTTTTTCTGTCATCAGTTTTTTGAAGAACTAACCAAGGTCCAGGACAATCGAGAATCAGGCCTGTTGAGCTTCTGCACAGTAGGTGCGTGCTCAGACTTTACTTTTCCTAAGCCAACAGTGCCTCATATTCACACATTGGGGGTTTGATTCATGACTAATATAGACCAATGTTCTAAAAATATAACAATAACTGTGTATGTCAGTCTACATATCTCTCTTTTGTAACCAGACCTACCAGTTTTACCTTTTAAAATTAAATCAGAGATCTTGTGTTAATCAGTTTCAGTACTAGGTCAAAATATGATTCTCTTCCTTAAAAGATTTAAGGTTACTATAAATTTTCAGCACCAAAAGTAATCCTGTGGCAAAAAAAAAAAAAATTCCCCGAGCAGATGGCTTTTGATATATCAAGGTTTTGCCATTTGTTTTAGTGCTTAAAATAAACATTATTTATAAGACCACTTACATTTTGATGTTACTTAATGAGGAATATGCATCATTGATTTGACTAGCTTAAGAGGTCATTTAGAACTTGCCCGTTAACAAGCTGTAATCTGCTGAGCACACAATGACTTTGTTTAAAATTATCTGTTCAGTGCTGATCAATGACAATAATTGTTTTGTACCAATCACTGTTGAAACTTGCTAATTACTTTGAAGGGCATACACACTTGTCTCTTTTTTTTTTTTCAAGAATTTTTTAAACATTCACCTTGGAATTAAAAAGAAATCCACTTGTATCACATTATGCTTCCTTATAAAAGGAAATATTTAGAACTTTAACATTGAAAACATGAACATCATCAGAAGATGTGTGTAAAATGGTCTTTTCTAAAAAGATTTATCTTCAGTTTTGGGATCTCTGACATACAGTACTAGGGAAACAGAAATCTAGCATAAAATAATTTGAGACATAATGCAGTTTTTCTTACTTATGTTTCATTCAGTTGAAATCAGTGAGTTCATTCTGAACAGAAAGTGGTGTAAATAAAGGTAGAATGCAGCATTTAATTGGTACACTGAGCCCATTGGAGATAATTATAGCTTTATACAATTTGAGCCCTTTGTCTTTCAGTTTGAGTTTTGATCCTTTAACCCAGAAATATCCAGTTCCGCATTTATAACTGTGAGGTGAAGACTGTCAGAAAGAGTTTCAAAGGGACCATAATCCTGCATTAATGAGCACATGGCTATATGGGAGCCAAGTTGCTCTTGTTGAGAAATTTTGAAGCCAAACAGCAAAACAAAGCTAAGATCCTTATTCACATGCAAAGGATTTTGCTTAATCCCAGATCTCTGAAGGCATACTCATTCTTTGCTCTTTCTCCATTTCTTTTTAACCCAATAAGCTTGTCTATGAGAAAGTGGAGTTGCAGAGTATGAAATTTCCTATAAACTAGTGCAAAGCAGCATATCTAGTACTCAGCCTTTCTTGTTCTCATAACGGTTATTTATTAATATTATAACAATATTTACAGGTCCAAACCCGTATTATTAAAGAAAATCCCAAACATACAACACACAGGTAAAAGAAAATACCAGCTTTTTAAATTAGTTTTGGATCTATTTGGAAAGAGAGGAAAATACATGCTGATGCACAAAGGGGAAATAGAAGAAAATATTAGCACTGGAAGTTAATACCCTCTTATTCCTAATAACTCCAGCGCATAGTTTAGTTTTCTCCATGACATATGACTTAGGGAAAGCTTTCCTGTGATACTTTTTCTCTTTCAAATCTCATGTGAAAAGATAACTGTACCCCAAGGTGTCACTGGTTGAGGCCAAATGCTAATTTTTACTTTGACTAATAGTGTTTTGGGTTTTGTGATGGCAAAATGGTATCAAAGTATGAAAATATTCAGCCCTGCCTTATTCTTCTTATAGACAGCTCCAGTGTGTTACTGTTTTCTGCTCGGGAAAAGTTAGGAGATGGAGAAATTGCGATAACTTTTGTCAGATATCACAGTGGTACAGAATTGGACTGCAATGGAACTGGAAGGAGTAGAGAGAATATTGCTTCTTACTGGAGAACAGTCCAAAGACTTGATGATGCAGTCTCTGAAGTCTTTTGACTTTGAATAACCTTTTGAAGGTTATTGATAGTGGTGACAATGGGCAAGTTTTTTTTTAATCTTGCCTTCTTGCTGAATCCAACAAAACCCCATGACACTCTTTCCCCCCCTTCTTTACAGGTGTATTTGGAATGAGATAGGGTAAGAAAAAAATCCCCAATATCACAAACACATGGATTTCACTCCATTTACGAAGTCATCCCTTGGTTCTGGAAAGAGAAGTGTTGATGTAAAGATAAAAAAAAAAAAGAAGAATGTTCCCTGTAGATACACTGAAGGGTTTAAATTCTTGAAAAGTCTGGTAGCCAGAGCCACAGGGGTAGGATAGCTCTTAGAAAATTACAACGTTCTTCTCTTCAATGCATTTAGTGAAGGGGAGTAGCTTCTCAATTGGATTTGCTTCTGGACAGTAAAACCTCAAACTTCTTGCTTTTTAAATGTAGAGTCTGCCTTTCAGCTATTATGTCTTTTAAGATTTCAAAGCTATAAAGGTCAAAGAGAAGGATGTTGGAGTAGTAATGAAGGCACTACAGCCTAGAAAATAGAAATTTGGAGGTTAATTTAGAAATATATCGAGGAAAAAAGAGACAAAATGCAAAAAAAGAAGTAAAAAATGTTTTTCAGGGAAATTAATAAGTTCAAGGAAAGAAGAATGTAAAGATAGAGGAACTAGACATAAGGAACAAAGGAAAAGATCATTAATCTATCATCATTAATCTATGACTAATATAAAACTAATCTAAAAGATCATTAATTATTTTTCAGATGTGTGTATCTAGAATACACTGACCTCTTCTGGCAAAGAAAATGAGGAACAAGAGCAACCCTCAGCATGGCTGAATATTTACGTCTTCCTCCTGTACATGTCATAGGGATAAATATAGCTAACCAAATGACAGTACTGATAACTTTTTACCTAATTACACAATCATAGAATTACAGAATCATTTAGATTGGAAAAGGCCTTTAAGATCATTGAGTCCAACCTTTGACCGATCACCAGTAAGTTCCATGTCCAGTCATTTCTTGAACAACGTCAGGGATGGTGACTCCACCACCTCACTGGGCAGTCCATTCCAATGCTTAATTGTCCATTCTTAATGCTTACTTTCCCTTCCCACAAAATAGATAGCCAGTAAACAGGTAGTAATTTCAGAAACATCATGATTAGGATTTTTAAGTATCAGAGAAGGTTTAAATGTTTTTGTCAAAATCAATTCTTGGCAAAAGTCAGGTAGACTAAGTTACCCCCTCCCCCCTAGTTTTTTTTCTCCCTCTCATTTTTTCAATTCATGCTTTTCAAAATGCACCAAAAAATAAATTCTTTCTGATGGAGTATGGTACCTAATTTCTATTTTTAATAAAACTTTACAACTACCTACAGAGAAAGAGGTTTCCTTTTCCATGTTAGGCTTTCTCTACTATTCAGGAGAATAGTATTTTGTGAGAAGATTATAATACATGTGCAACAAATAGACATGAATCATTTTACAGTGGAGATGAAAGAACTGCAGGTTGTAAATTAAGTTTGCAGAAAGCTTGATTCACTGAATTACTGGGAAGGCTTTTATTCAGTCTACAGTATAACTAGAGCACAAAGGCAAAAGTGTAGTGTAAGAAGTTGGTGAGGTGGTGACCAGTAGGCAATGCTTATTGTACCTGGGAAAAGACACCACTTCTGTTGTCTGTTTTTTTGCTGTTCTTACATAGAGCAATGCCACTGATAGTAGCAGGCATTTCTTTTCATTGTCACACCCCAATATAAACAGTGGTTTAAAACTTGATACTATTTTTTTAATGTTGGCATTTAACAGTAAATTCGTATTGCCGTTTAACTACAATATCCTATCCTCATTTTCTTCATGGAAACTTATGCTGGTGCTTCTACTGGCTAACACTTTTAAGGAAACCATATTATTTGGGATAAACTACAGATACTGGATATGCATACAAACTTTTGATTTGAAATATACTAAGCAAATATTTATTTCCTCTAGATCCAGAAAAGGTGGCGAGGCTATTATGTTCGAAAATACATCCATAATTATTATGCCCTGAAGAAATACTTGGAAGCTGTTTCTGTGAATAACGCATTTGTCAGGTAAAGACAAAAGCTCCATGTGGTAAAGAATACATTTCCTCTTTTATTTGTAAGAAGTTTATGGCACTAATTAAACTATTTCTTTGAGTGTAGGTTCCCCTCCATTGTCAAATATAATATCTATCAGTCATTGTTCTCTTTATCCTATGCCTATTCATGTTGCACCACATTCTGTTCTCATTTACACTGTTATAGATTCAGAATAATTTCTTTGAATTAATTAGATGTACTCTGGGTTTGTACCAGTTTAATAAAAATGAATTTGGCTCTTCACCTATGCTCAGAACTCATAGATTATTATACTCTACATACAGTTTGTCTAGCTAGATTATTTTTTCCCCACTATACACAAGCTAAACAAAAATTTATTTTTATAATTTGTTTTGAATATTGATCATTGACAATGAATGCAAGTGCAGATTTGGATTTAAGTTACATGTATGAGCCATACTATGAATGTTAATTGGAGAAGATACAGGTGTTGATATAGTGAAGCAGATTCTTTTCATGGTTGCAGAATAGAACCAATCACCATTAATAAATCGTTAGATTCTGGCTAGCATTGTAGTTCCTATATTCTTACTCTATTTCTCCTATCCACCCATTGTCTTTCCCTGTACTGAAGTTGAAACCTCTCTAAAACAGAAGTGCTTATTTCCCTCTAGTACATCTGATGTACTATTACTTCAGATGACAGTGGAAACAACCAGACAAAACACCGGGTGACCACGATCTTTACTTTCTCATGTTGGACAAAATCTGTCCAGTGTTTGCTGTTCAGAACATGTGAGATAATTCTTTGCTTTCTGAAATATAAGGGAGTCTAGTAAACAAGTATTTCTGGAAGTCTTGTCTAAATCACATGGCAAAGACTTATATAAAACAGCGTATGCAAGTTACACGTGAAAAAAAAAGAATATTATCCAACTTCTTTGGATGCTGCTTATGAATTTATTTTTTTTCCCACAATATAGCTGATGCTACGTCCTCTTTGTCATAACATTATTACTTGTGCATTACAATGTTACCTATAGTGAAACATATTGATAACCACCTATCTCTGATCTCTTATTATTATTAATTTAAATGTACAGAAAGTTAAATCACAATTCAGCAAAACCGACTTAAAAATTCTGTTTTTTCTTCAACTGTACCTTCTTGATCTAAAATCCTTGAAATATGTTCTTTCCTTGAAAAGTTAGAGTCCTATGAAGACTAGACCAAATCGTGGAGAGTAGATGAAGCCATAAGTTCTCTGGTTTAAAATCAATATAACTGCATGAACATCAGAGACATAACCTGCTTCTCTGTTCATAATCATTCTATCAGTCTTCTCCATTTCCTGCCTAAACCTGGAACAGGGCTCATAACTTGTTAGTTAGATTGATCTTTGATGAGTGTGAACAGAGCAAGATAGCAAGTGGTATTCCTCCTGTACTATGAATGTGGAATGATTGGAGATTTGTATTTTATTTCCCCACACCCACAATAGATCTCTGCTGTGTATATCTGTCTTTTGAGGACTACAAAAATATTTGTCTTTCAGTATTTTGACATATTGATTAAATTCCCTAATGTTTATTTCAGGTCATTAAAATCCATAAAGGTGAGCATTGGGTAGGTGTTTTAACCAAGAACTATTTTTGTGCTCTTTTTCTTTAACAGGTAAATTGAACAGTATGATTTCAGGTGTATCAAAATGTGTCAAAATTGCTCTGTGTGAGCTCTTATCTGGCAACTGATGTATTGATATTTTGCTAATTTGAGTTCTATCTTCCAGAGTTCACAGAAGTATGTGTCTTTCTGGTGAAAAACATGCATCTTTTGGGTCAAAAAAAATAAATTTTTTTGAGCGAATTTGATGAAATGGATCTTACCGTTTCAATTTTGAAAATGCATCAGTTCCCAAGTGCAATCAAGGATCGCTGCAGTAATCCCTTTACTGGGGTACATTTGAAAACTAATATGTATATCATCTTCAACATTCTTCTTATGATATCTAACAGATGTTTAGTGAAGATTAGGTGTAGGCCCTCAGCCAAGCAGATTTTTCCTGTCATTGGGCTAAGTTGCTGCCAACTACTTTGGCCCCAAGGTGGCCCACTGTGTTTCTTATGTGAAATATTGCGCCAGGTGGAAGAGAGATTCTCTGCATATTTTCATCAGCCATCACATCGACTGTGGACAAGTATAACCATGTTGTTTGTAAACATTTTTGCATAGAAAAATTATTGCAACCATGCATTGTAAAAAACCATGACTAATTATCAGAAATTAAGTTTATGACATGTGAGTTTATGGAAGTGAGTTTATGAAATGGCTGGGTTTTATTTCAATATCAGCATAGTGGAAGTTTACAGAGCCACAGAGATACTTGTGCGCTCAGATTAGACTGCCATTGAGTGTTTAACATCTCTACACCACTGTAAAACAACACAGCATGATACATGAAATAACGCATCTTTTCTTATTTGTCTTATACTCATCAGAATATATGCATATGTGCAGTCTCAGTGCTAGTAAAGAAACAAGTTTCTTCATAAATAATAATAGAGCAAAAGTAAAACAGAGACTGATTTTAAGAACTCCAGATGGGTAAAAACTAGTCCCTCCACCACCCCCCCTCAAAAAAAGCAAAAGATATTTATAATTTTGAAAATTTGTTTAAACTGTATTCTTTCTAAAATTATGATGTAATTCTAAATTGAACTGCACTGTATGGTTCTGTCTTTTATCTCTTCTAGAATAATGCTGACAGAATTTTTAGTAGTCAAACAACTGTCTAAAATCATATTACAAGTCCTTGTATCTCTTGGACTCCAGAATCAGAGTTTGTGCTTAATTTTCTCCTCTTTCATTAAGAAGGAACCTGTATCAAATTACCACTCACTTGTTTCTAAGAGAAGCTTCAGAGGAAGTTGCCATGAAACTTTGAACATTCTGTTAAGTTTCTTAAAGGGTATCTTACAAGAGTTATTGACCAAAGTTTTTCTTGTCTGTCCTCCAACCTGTTTTGTTTTTCTTTAAATGCAAGATACTTGCCTAACTAAGGGGCTTTCTCAACCCGTGGCCACATCTTTACCATCCAGCTTTAATACAAGCCGTCCTTATTTAATAGCTGCCCTCATTTAGTAGCCAGACCTTTATCATTTGTCTTTACTGTGAAAACCCCAGGAGAAAGTAAACTTAATAGAAGCTGCCCCAGTTTAAAGCCATAGAGGGATATAATTAAGTTTAACAGAAATTGATTTAACAGAAATTGACCTAAAATATAATTAAATAATAATAGTCGTATTACGTGTGAGTTTCCACTCACTTAACAGACTGCTTATGGCACTGTTGGACTTAACAGACTTAGGGCACTGTCTCTGTACAAACTGAAGGTATCTGTCAGCTTCAGCTCCCACACTGGCTGAAGAGCACATGTGTTTTCCTCCAGCATTCCTATTACTTCCCTCTGCTACAGAACCAATAGGTCTGATGGCTCTTGGTATCCCCAGAAGACTCCCTAGTACTTAGGTTGAGAAGTGATTCAAAGAATCACTTGACAGATGCAAAAGGAACAAACTTGAACCCTAAACTCAGACTACAGAAGACATACTCAGATTTTTCTTAGCATTTTTACAGCCTTAGTGTAATGATGAAATGGGTTAAGTAGTTAATCAATTAATTAGTCATGAATTCTCTTTTTCATGCAAGATTTAGGAAGTTCTTAATCAGTTTAGTAGGAAACTTGTTCTTAAATATTGATTTTACTAAATTTTATTATTTAGATTTTAGTAATAAGTCTTCGTCTAGAGTATCCATTTGTATTTAAATAAGCACCAACACATACTGTATTCTATCTGAATATGGATTAGTTGTGTGGTTGCATTAAAATAAATGTCATTACTTCTTAGTGCGGTTAGTGTATTTAATTTTAAGGAAAATACCTTGTTTTGAAAGTTGTTCTTAAAGATGCATTTACCATCTCCAAGAGCTGGCTAAATGGTTACAAGGGGAAATATGCCAAAAGCAATTAGCATAGGCTATAACTCCATATGATGCATTAGAATTTTGTTTTATGTGAAACAGTTTCCAATCCATGATAAGCAAATGGACATCACTTCACATAAATTAGCATGCTGGTGCCATTATATCAGAACAATTTATGGATGATGTCAGTTGTCCAACTGTGTGATTAACTTGCAGTTCTTTGCCTAAGGTTATCTACACACTGGCCTTTAAACTACAGTAAAGCAACTTTGCTACATGTCAGGTGTGCAAGTAGAGATAAGATTTTGGGATGTAGTGCTACATTTACTGATGAATGGCACCATTTACATTTTTCCCTAGGCACAGAACTCAGTAAAGATAGCAGTATTGGAAAACTAACAAAGCAGTGCCAAAGTACTGGCACTGGGGGTCTTGTGTAATCAAAGCAGGTAGTTTAGCTTTCTTGCTACTGAATAAACACTGACATAAATGTAGCTAACTAAGACATAAGTCTAGCTTCAGTAAGCATCATAGTGTAAGTAAACACACTTAAGGTCATAAACTGTGAATTTCACACACTCAAAGGATTGACACGAAATTCTTTCAGTTGTTGGCTTTAGTAGTGATGAAGAGTTGAGTGGCTCTCGAGAATGTGACTCATCCAAGTTTGACTAGCTGTTTTATCAGGAGACTTAGTTTCACAGTCATCATTAAAACTTCTAGGTCTTCAAGAAATGTCAGGGAAATAGATAATACAAAGTGATAAAAATCACTTCCTTGGTAATATGTATATTCACAAATCCTTTGTGCAGTTTGATTGTTTATATTCTTAACAAACAGTGAAATACAGTACTGTTACGTTGATGCTGATCTAATGCAATGTTTATCTATTCTGTAAATATACCTGAGCATGAAGTACCAAAAAAATATAAAGATGTCTATCTTACTCTTGATTACTTGAGCATTACTGAAGTCTATTTATTTTTAACATAGTAAGTACTTTCCTTCTTAAAACTTCTGAGGTATCACTATTTTCCATGAAGCAGGCTTGAAATAAATAATCTGTTGTCATAGTATTGAGGAGAACTCAGCCTCCACCTGTCTGTTCCTTTCTGATAAGTCCAGTGTCTCAAGTGTCAAAGTGTTTTGAAGAATGTATATATTGTCTTATAATTCAATTAAAATGTTCCTCATCATTGACTGCAGAAGCAATTGATTCTGTAGTCTATTTTCAATTAGTGCCTTTCGGGCAGCTCCTTGGAATTCTTGCAACAATAAACCCCTCATTTTTGTAATTTTATCTTTTGCTTGATGTTTAATTAACTACTTTATTGTCAACCCATCTTTTTTTACTTGTCTTCAAGGGTATGTAAAGGAAATACATTATGCTTTTTAACTTATTTACCTGTAATTTGAATTTCCTGGTTGCAAACTTATCCTGTCAACTTTTCTTGGGAGCCATAGAAATAGAGACAAGTGCCAAGTCTTTTGTTTAAATATTAACTTTGAGTGGTAGGGCACATAATTTGAGATACCTATGCCTTTTCCAGAGGATTGTAGACATAACTGCTAAGTCTTGTAGGAATCTTAGAACTGTAATATACTGAGGATCTCACAGTACTTCCATAGCTACAAACCTGATGCAGTTAGGATAGGTAAGATATAAAAAATGAGCTTTTTAGGTTGATCATGAAATGAAATGAAGTGTCTAAAGCTGCAGAGCAGGCAATGCAATGCCTGTTTTAACTCCATAGGAAAACACTTTCTGAATGCAGTGAGATTAAGGTAGGAACCATTATGTTTACACAGTAAGCTGAATTTCCAATGCAGATTGAGCTACACACGCCTCATGAGCCTTGATCTGTTCATGTCTCTCTTGAGCAAGTGGTGAAAGCAGTCTTACCATGTTTTTAGCTAGTTCTGTGTAAATAGTTCAGGTTTTGCAGATAAACATGAATTAACGTAAGTGACATAAGTCACTGGTTAGACTGTAGTCTTTAAAGACATGAACACAATGTTTTCTCCTGTATTTTTATATAGTACTAAACACACCATTAGGAGTCGCAAATTAAGCGTTAAACTTATATCCAAAGGAAAATTTTTTTATCTGAATGTGTAGAAAAGATTTGAGATCCTTGTATACGCTCATTGGACCAAATAGTCTGTGGTGTAGATTATTTGTTTTGATGAAGGTAGTATAAACCAGTTGTGACAACATACTATTGTGGAATAACAATAGTTATATACCTGTGAGCTTTGAAGGCACTGTAGTGTCTTGACAAATTTTTTATTTTGTAATAGGTCTGTTAGAATTACTGACAGTTCATAAAACATTTTCTGTGGACAAAGACTGACTAATCTTAGCATTTTAAACTGTCTTATGTAGGCAGACTTCACAGTCTTCTGTTTTGTCTGAAGTAGGATCTTCATTGTAAAATAAGTGGAAAAGGGGAAGAGGTGCAGTTTCATTAAGCTCTAACATATCATTGACTGTCAGGTAGGTCTTGTTATGCTGTCCATCCTCATTTAACTATCCCACAAGATCTCTTAATGAAGTTAAGCCCCAAGTTCACTCCAGTAATTCTGTGGCAAGAGTTTGTGCTATGTAACAATTCATCACTTGTCAGGAAGGCACTTTTAGTTTATACATTTAATAAGGGCATCCTCTAGCTTGGTTAATTAGAAGTGAACAGTTTGCATATTTACTAAATGCGGAGTGTCATTGCCACCACGGCCTATTGCCTACATGAATTATTTCTCTATCTGCAATAAACAGCTGGGTAATTATTACTGCCATAATCAGATAAATTCCCTCTGTAAGGCTTTTCTTACATGGCAATTCTTTGAACTCATCCAAAGCTGAACAAAATTTATGAACTCCAGCAGCTAGACCACTTTTTCATAGCGTAGTGTCCCTGTTCCCTATTTCAAGGACACGTAGAGTATCATAAATATTGTGTAAATTAGGAGGATAAATATGATTACCTAAAGATTACATATTAATAAACTTGATTTTCAAAATATAATTTTCAGGTTGTAACTGATTTCATTATAGCAGTTCTGGTTTATCTAATTGTAGAGACATGACAGGCCATCTATATACAGGCTGAACTAGGTTATCAGGAAGAGCTCTACCACTTGAAGACTACAGACTCGTGAAAAAGTGTATAAATATTTTTCATGTGCCATAGTCGTTTCAGCTGTTTAGTTCATTAGAAGTATGGCAAATTTTATATGCCATTTACTGAGCTCACTTAAAGCAGTTCTTTTGTCATTAAAACAAGGTGATGGTTCTTTTTGTTGTGCAATTTTCAGCTTAATAATGAAGCATAAAATTTATATGCGTTCATTTATGTGTTACATTAGAAAATTAGATATTTCTTTTATTTGTAGAAGCAGTTTGTATACAATTATGTAACTAAGTTTCCTCCATGCTATCCAAGTATTCCAGCTTCTGTGTGAATGTATCTGCAGATACATCAGTGAGTACTTAATTTACACATACAGCTTTTCCAGCATATGCTATAATGTAGCTAATTTTTGAGATCTCTGAAGAAACAAAAGAAAATCAAAATACATAAATGTTATTTTTTAATTGGCATACAACAGTCTATTTAATACTACAAGTTTTTTTTTTTTCATGATGTAGGATACTCTGTCAGAGTGCAGCGAAAAGGTTGCCATTAACTACTCCCATACTTCTGAACTCCTTATTAAATAAGTAGCATTCCTCACAATTTAGCAAAATGCTCAGAGATGGTAGATGTTAAGGAAGACCAAACTAAATAAGGTGTTTTTTGGCACTGCCTTACTGAGTGAAGGCCTTTTGATACTAGAGTCGCTTTATCATTTACCGTTTATGTCAGAGGAATAGAGACTACAGTGGTGAAGACATTTAAAATGAGCCACATCACAGTTGTTTAGAAATGTGGTGTCTACAGATTGCATTTTTGCAAGTTTCCAAGTTTGCAAGTGATTTCATTTTTGTCTGAGGATGTGAAGGCTTAATGGTCATTTGCTTTATATTTGGTATATCCTGTAATATCCAATGAAATATCGTAGAATTGTATGACATACAAAACAGTATACAGTGTCTCATGAGCAGTTTTTTGTTGTTGTTTTAAGAGAAAAATGTCCAAAATGAAAAAAAAAAATTTCTCAGTTAATTGGTTTTTGATGTTATAGATCATTATAAATACACCCTTCAGTTATCTAAGGCGAGTTAAGCTTCTAAAGTGCTCACTCAGAGAAGAAAACAGAAAAACTACTTGTCTTCTATTTTTACAGTCTAGAACAGTAACGAGAAATAACAAAAAAGTATGTGGGTTTGTTCTAGTAATACTCAAAATAATGTTTTTTGAAATCAGATAGTCTAGTCTGACTTCAGGTCCATCACCAATATGATGTCTATCAATAACAAATTTATAATAATATCCATTAAAAGACCATTAAGCTTTGACTGAACAGTTTAGTCTTGATATACTAACATCAATAGATAGAAAATACCCTTTTTATTCTAATCCAAGAGTTAATCACCTTTGGTGTTCAAAGTATGTCCCATATTTCTCCACTGAAATAGTTTCATTTTATCTTTGAATCATTGCTTCTTGTTATATCCTGTTCTACTAGACTGAAAACTCTGTACTAAACATAAACAACGGAGATCACTGAAATATGTTGTCTCTGATTAAAATAATTTTTGTGACCATTTTGGGCAAACCTTCAAACATCCTTTAAAATTCTATCAGCAGTAGAACTCAGCACATTATTATGCCTAGGAAATTAAAAAAAAAAAAAATTCCTTCTGTTGTATTGTCAACTTATGCATTCATTTCTATACCTCTTAATAACAGTATCATAAATCCATATTCTCCATCTCTGTGAATCCTACTTGTAATATCACCTTTAAAAGCCATAGTTCTTCATACTGTGAGCATGACTTTTTTTAAGCTGTGAGAAACTTTTACTTATTGTTATACCCTTTCCAAATTCTTTGGACTCTTCACCTTATAAGGATAATTACAAGAATCCATTAAGTGGCTTGTCATTGACAGCAAAGGTACCTTCAAACGAAATCAACACAACACAGCATTTCAAGAAAACAACATTTTCTACCTCTTTTCACCAAGGAGGTTATTCTTTTCTTGTCCAATTAGCTAGATAATCGCTAAATATTTACAGATTCATCTAAAAAACCCAATAAATTTGGTCTTTCAGCTTGCATGTCACCTAAAATGATGCAGCATTCATTTGCCTACTTGTACTTGGCAGTGAGAGGCCTCCCTACCATCTGCCATTGTACTTGACTACTCAAGAAAGAACCTGGTATTCTGACCAGAAGATTATGTGCTTAGGTATAGACAACAGAATATATTTTTTGGATGAACTCTTTAGACATGAATAATTGGATGTCTAAATCTACAATTCAATGTAGTCTGGCTTATATGGTAGAACCAGAATTTCAGAGAATAAACTATAATTGTGAATGTTATTTCTTGCATGGTGTTAATTACTCCAAAGTTTTCAAGACAGTAAGAGATAAGATTTCCCAGCACTTTTGAAAAGTGGGATCTAGTTGATATTTTTAGTTTGGCAATAAGCCAGTGCTGTGAAAACACATTCCTACAAGTAGCACTGCAGTATTAAAAAAGTGTCAGATCTCTCCCAAAATAATTGCATTTGCTTTATAAAAAAAAAAAGTAAATTATTCATTTACTATATCTTTGATGTTTCATTAAAAATGACATCATAGATGCTCAAGTGCTAACACTGTTCCATGAATATGAAATTTGAGAAAACCACCAGATACTGTGAAAATCAATATAAAGTTGTGATATTTGCGATTTGCCGTACAAAATGGGTCATTACATAAAAGCTCTCGCTGCCTTGGTGTTGTAAAACCTGTTTAAAGTGGACAAAGTGTACCATTTTACTTTCAACCATATGCAGACTTTTATGTGAAAGTAAGTGAAAGATGTGAGTTAGGGAGTAGACCTCAGTCAAATTGTTTCATAATACCCTGAGAAGGAAAATCAACTTAGCTGATGGCCTTTAGAAGCTGTAACGTCATGTTTCCTTTCTAAAGCACATAATGTTGGATATCATAAATGTTGCCAAGTACCATATATTAAAGTAAAAGAAGTACAGATATGTCTACATTGTACTGCACTGCAGCAGAGAGATAACAGCTTAAATGAGTTCATTCTAGTACTGGGAACAGCTTAACTGTAGCAAAACATAGCAGTGTGCTTTCCCCTAGTTATTACTGTGCAGATGGTAGCATACACAGTCTTCTGGGAATTGCGGTGCCAGAAGATAACAGATACTTTCACATGACATTCACTAGAAAACTTTCAATGGAATTTGGCTGTGGTTAGACATCCTCTTTCATACATTGCAGGAAAAATTAAGAACATGACTGGTCTCTTAGCAGCTTAGCACTGACACTGTGCTAAAAATGACCACTGCTGCTAAACTGCTGTCAGAATAAATTGTGTTGGGACTTTGTTATCTGTTCTGGGCCAGATCAGCTTTGTTACCCCCAAATACTAATTTGACTGTTTAAGCTAATCAATGAGGCTGATTTTTTCATGAAGGAGTCAATGGCAAAGAGACATAGAGTGAAAACATTTTTCCTGTTGTGGTTAGCTTTTTTTAGTATAGACCTGGGTATAAATAAAGTTAAACCATACTTGTATTTGGTTCCTCTGCCAACACAGGCTTTGGTGTTGCAGTTATTCTTATGCCACATTCATGATGGATGGGTTTTACAGGTTAATTAAATCAAAAGAATTAAACTAAAAAATCGTTGTTTAGATTGGACATCTACAAAAATTATTTTTAACTTCACAGCATTTTTTCCTGCCAATGAGGATGAATTTAAATTCACCTTAAGGATGCATACAAACAAGAGAAAAAACATTTGGACCAGTAAGTTTGCACATTTCAAGAAAATTGAATAATTCTAAAACATTATATAGGACAAAAAATAGTTTTTTAATAGATATGAGGAAAAAAGTCTGTATGAGTTTTTTTTTAAACCTTAATTAGAAGATTCTGTATAATGGACTAGGAAAATCCTCTGGTTTTAGTTGTAAGCTGCCTCAGCAATCAGTAGTTTGAGAAGCTGTTGTACTCTCTTGAGTAACTGTGCAGCAGTGGAAATTGGAAGGATAAGAAGGATACATCAGTCTATTCTTCCCTATCGTCTGGTACATACTGTGTCCTGATCTCCTGATCTGCACAAGGTATTCATTCACTGTGTGCCCTTCACCACTATGTTCATCACATTTCCTACGTAGTATATTGATCACATTGTGGACCTTGACAATTGAACTGGCATGTCACTTAATTCTATTGGCAGGGTACACTGTGTGATTAAGCAAAGATGGACAGAATATGTTCTACTATGCACAAATTGTAATGGGATTCTAAGGTGTTATGAATTTCCTTCTATAAAATTAATAACAATGGAAGCTATAGGCTGCTTTTGCATACCTACACGTTGGCTTTATTTATTTATTTATTTTCATCCTATGGAGTCATATTTCCTGTTCACTGCACTGCAACAACAGAGCAATAACCTTCCTCCAGATTTTGAAGAGATTGTCATGATTAATTTGTCAAATGGATTGATGTAAACATTCACATTTAAAATTAGTGAGAATTTTGGACATCTAATTGTGGTAGGTCTCCTAGGCAGTTAAGATACCTTGTACCACTAATAACTGACTGCCTCTTTGAGCATGTTTCACTGCAACTTGAGATCAAATATTTTGGTCAAAGGATTCTGTCAGGATACACACAGGACTATACATTATGCTAGAGAGCTGACCTGTTTTGCTTAGCGACTGAACAGGTTCATTAAAAAAATCAGAAAAAGGTTGAGGATAATCAAGCTGTTTGATGGTGCATAGTTAAAATAAGTATATAGTATGTGTGTTCTGTTAAAACTTTGCCTTTAAAGTACAGAGATCTCTAAACTGTTTTTACACCCTGGGCTAGTCTGTACATATATTTAATTTCCCCCCCAAATTTAATAGATTAGGTCAAATGACATTATCATGGCAGGTCATATGCTGTTCTCGCCCACACCAATATGATGTGAAATCAAGTGGCATGCAGTAGTGTACCAAAATTATTGTCTCACTAATTTTATTTTGACTTCCATATGCTGTATTTGAGCAGGGAGAATGATATATAGTCAGGAAGATAAAATCGATTTAGTTTATCTCCTCTTAGGGTAAGGTTGCCTACTACCTAGATTGCTGGCATTTTATGATTTGGGGTCTAAACTGTTTAAATCACAATAACTTAATACTTTTTCTGGGTACTCTAGGCAACTATACTAATTATTGATTTTTATCAGATGCCCTTTAGTTAATACTATACTTTTATAATATTATTTGGCCAAAGGACCACAGACTACCAGTGAAAATGTGAGCCAAATGCAACAGTTTGATAAACTTCAAAAAATGTAGGTCAGTGTGAATTTGTAAAATGATGCAGTTCTATGCAGAATTACTAAAATTTGTGTATTACTGAAATCATCACACGAAGACCTTTCCAAAAGTGCCAGGAACAATATTATATGTGTATTTTTAACCTTTATACAGACAGCAGGAGCACTGTCAACCAAATTTGCATCTCATAGCAGGAAACAACACCACTGCTACTGCATAATGAAGTATCAGAATAACAATAAGTTACCTTGTCAGATGAATTTTTTTAATTTTTGAACTACATAAAGCAAATAATTTTATTATTAACAATTCAGCAGCTACTTCACATATTTGTTACACAACATCATTTTAATTGTGGGTTTTGAGCACATAAGTTGATAATCTTATGCCAATTTTCAATTACACAAAATATTCCCTATGACAAGGAACACACACTTTGTGTTAGCCAGTATATTCATTTTTTTAATAAAAGACTGCATCCTAAACTTGCACTAATAAACATTAATATTCTTCTGATTTGTTTAATAATTTTTAAATCATAATGAGACACCCACATATTTCCTCTATAAAACTATTCCATAAAAACCTGTGTGGGTAGAAAGTCTGATAGGATTAAGCTTATATGGGAAGCCGGGTTTGTAGGAAGATGCAGTAGATGCTGGTAATATACTGAGATAAACTTTAAGATAATGAAAAGATTATGTGCTAAAATAATTACCCACTTTTTCAGTTATAACAATTTACGAAGCAGTACTACTCCAGCTATGAGCCATGCAACAGACAGATCATTTATAAAAATAGAACAAGATTATTAATTAACCTAAAGCACGTTTTGCATTTAGAGAACTATTTTTCTCCCCCAAAAATTGTTTTGAGCTTTAAAAACATAGGCCAAACAATTTGCCTGTATTCAACTATCCCGCTTCACACAGAACCAGGAAAGGTTTATCCTGAAGTAAATTTATCCAGAATCCTCCAGGTATCATGCATCACAGCTAGTGTTCATGATGTCATACAGATGATACCGATATATCCCAAGAAATGATTGCTCAATGAACCCACAATACCTATGAACAAAGAGAAGGATGGCAGTAAGTGTCCAAATTTAATCAAAAAATCATTTAATTTCAACCAATTTTCAATTTATTTTAATGGAATTTAGATTTATTTTCTCTGGGAAGGCAGGTCACAAGCATGAAACTTCTCAATGAAAACATTTTCATGTAAGCTATCTGGAACTCTAACTCCATTTGGAAGACTAAGTTTATGTCTTTAGCACCACTTGTGCTTATACACATCATTCTGTATGGGAACAGTGAAACCCCTGCATAAAATGTGTGCATAACATGTTAGAATTAATCTACTAATGTGTGAAATAGTATATTCACATCCAACTGCTTTTAGATTCTCTGCTTTTGTTGTTCCCTTTCAAATTCTTGAAAGTATAGTAAAAGAGATGAAAGCTTCGGGTTCAAATAGCTTTAAAATAAATCTATATTTATGGTAAACCATCAGTGCTTTGTCCAAGCAATGTTTGGACAGGTACATACCCCTAATTTTGTACTGCCTCTCAGGAGAGAATCATCTTGGGAGCTATTATCCCTGAGGCAGAATTGTCTGCATGTTTGCTACAAATGTACAGGGCAGTATAATGCCTGATAGAGATATTTTAGCACAACTGACAAAATGTGTAGGGTGTAAAAGTATGTTGAAAATTATTTGTAAATGCTTAAAAAATCTCAAACTTTTACATGGATTATGGTATAAATATTGGTGAGGATGTGTGATAATCAGGAATGATCATGATGATTTGGATGATAGCACTTTCTAAAGAGATCATGAATTACATTGAACTTCAACAAGTATTTTAGACTTCATCTAATTTCAGCAAGTAAAGATTGTTAATCATTCAAAGCAATGTGGTAAATTCAGATTGATGGCAATGGGAAACATTGTGCATCCCATTATCATTATTTCTGTAATACAAACCTATATTTTTGACATTATTTGTGGGGTTTTATCACCAGTTCTGTTCTAAATCAAAACGCTTCCATATACACTGTTTGGAAGAAGTACCTGGGTATATAAGAGCGTGAATAGACTTTAGTGATATGTTGGTAGTCATTTCAGCAGTTATAGATAGTGGTACTGAAGCTGAAATGGCTCTGAAAATCAAGAAGAAATAGTATTAAATATGTAAACCGTGGATCCTACACTCTGATGTTGAAGGTAAAGTGGCATAAAATAAAAGAACAAAGTTGATACTATATTCATTGTCGATTTATTCATTTGTTTATGATTGATGGATATAGAACAAAGAGTTTCCAAGTAAAAATGCTTATGTACCTACATGCAGTGACTCTGAAATCTGTACCTTAAGGACAAAGAAAGGTCGCCAATCTCTCCAACTCCTAGTTCTTTGTCAAAAATGGACACAGTTAATGAGGTTTGTTTGGTACAGCACAAATTCTCAGACACAGATAGAGATCCTTTCAATGGAAACAAATTTGTTTGGCTTTACCAGGTTACTTAGCGATTAATAATAGCCTTGAGATGCAGGTCAGAAAGGTCATCGTCCCTGCTTGCCAACACAATCTAAAATGTGCAGCTAGTCCAGCTCTGCAGGCTTTGAGGCCCCGGAATGCTATGCATAAAGTAAAACAGGCTATTTTCCAACTTCTTTTTTCATATTAATAAGCAATTTTCAAGAGAAGGGTGGCAAAATGGGGGCCATGCCACTCTAAGTAATTCATTTATTTTGCAATTTAATCTTATGTTGGAAAAAAATTACACTGCTGCAAAAGCATAGCATGGTGATTTTTAAACGTCAGTGTGCTTCATAAGTAACCTTGTATGAAATATTGTATTAGCAGCCTTTAACAGTAAACTGCAACAAAAAAATATTTTCAGGGGTTGAAACATATCTGTACATTTCTTCCAACCTTTATTTCCTTCTCATTCTATTTTTCTTTTACAGTGGAAATAAAACGTGTTTAATTACTTAATATTTTACCTACTTTAATTGATATAAACTTGAAAGATAGAATGAAACAAATAAAAATTTTACTCTGCAACTTGTACTTAAGAATGTGATTTCATAGTTTTCATATTTATAAAGCAATTATTGTTCTTTCATATATTTTGATGAACTAATTTAATGATAACTAAAATATCAAGAGTAAGTCTGAGCCACAATCTTAAAAACACTTTCGCGAGCAATATGGCTTTTCCATGGGATTATTCATATCAGCAAACTTATCCATGTGCATATTTTGACACGATTTGACCCATGTTCTCTCAGTGTCTTATTTGGTACTCATTGAAACAACTGAAACTATTAATGTGGACCTCTCTAAATAATCTGTTTTGCAGGAATATTTGAATTATCTAGTTATGTGACTAGTATTTTTAATTTTTGTTTTATCATATACACACGCTCAAAAATAAAGACTAGAATTTACTCACTTAATTAACATTTAAGCAATCTAAATGCTTGACTGAATATGCTTGGTGTCTTTGGCACACAGGTTAATTTGAACTAGCCATTTTGTAATAACAAAAGTAACAAATGTTAATCAAACTAACCTTTTTTAACTGGGTCAAAAAAATTCCATACACGTGCACTGTGCACAGTATCGTGGAATTTTGTTTCTTATAGAACATTAATTCACTCTACTGTTTGCATAATTCGTGGCAAGCCCGGCTCTATGAAAAAAAAAAGCCTTTGAGGAGGAAATCTGTGCCCATTTTCTGTTAAAGTTTTACTCAAAACATTCGGTTAAAATCATGAGTTTTCTCTGTTCTTTGAAACCTGGTATTAGATATAGTTCCTTTTTTCTTCTATGATGAAAGAATTTGCTGTGCAGGCAGAGATCCATGAGGCAGGTACGTTCTTGTTTCTTGTGGTGGCCTGTACGATTCCTATCAAACCAGAGCAGGAATGACCTATACAAGAAGTCTAATGCCATGGAAACTCCTCTTAAGGACAATGTATGCACAAAAGGTTTACATCCAGTTTTTCTCTGTGCCTACATTCTCAACCTTACAAAAGGCTCAAGGATCTAGGAGTGAATGTCATCTTTCATCCCATTGCTACTATCCTCTCTCATTCCATAAGGTCTCCCCTGTCTGCAGATCAGGAGGGGCTGCAAAGCACTAGCTGAGGCATAAATGAACAACTTTTATTTTGAAATAATTTTCAGGAAAATCACTACATTATAATAGCTCCTGCTTAGAGATTATAAAACTAAAATGACACTGAAAAACAAGTAGAAGGATATATATCAATACTATTTTATCAGGCTGTAAAAATACATAAGTTGACATATGCTTCAAAGAAATAAGCAATATGAACTCAAATACTGTTCATACTTTTGATCACTTTAATCCTATTTCTTCATAGTTATATCTGTGTAGATCTTGCTGCTGAGGAATTGAATGAACCATAGTTTTGCTTTCCAGTGGTGTCCGTATACTGCTAATACATAATAGCAGAACACTGTTTAGCTATGAAAGGGTTAAAGTGAAATACAGCATTAGCACATCTTTTATTGTTGTAATATAATAGCAGACTTATTTTATTACAGGAATGAACTTCAAGAGTACGTAGAAACAAAGGAAAATGAAGAGAAAATGAAAGACCTAGAAAAGAAAGAAAAGGAAATGAAATACCAAGCCCGAAAGATGCATTACCTCCTTAGCACTGAGCAGGTTGGTATACCTGTCCCTGACAGCTCATGCAAACCACTTGGGCCCCCAGCCTGACAGAGATAAACTAGCAGGCTGAATGGGACATGACTTGTTGAAAAGATATCACAAAGACACTACTTCGAGTTCAATTTAGTGCCTTTCTATAGGCAAGAGCAGGTACCATGACTATTCCGTGACAGTAGCCTCATAGAGGCAGCATCAGCACTGCTGGCAGAAAGAGTCCAAGTCAGCAGTTTGATCTGCCACTGTGATAACACAACATGAAGGGCATAACCTCGCTTTAAAAACTCATTTTGACTGGCTTATTGTTGTGTTGTTGCACTTGTCAAGAACTAACAAGTTATTAAGCTGAGAAGGGATTTCATTTTTTTCCCCTTTTTTAATTGACTTAATGCTTGGGTTAGTGCTGTGTTCTGCTTGTTTTTAGGATAGATTGTAAATGCAGGTTTTCAGCTAAAGCTTTTCCTAGAACTGCGTGAAACAGCTTTTTTAACATGATTGTTTTTATTGAGAAATGCCTCATAAATTTTAAATATTTGCTGATTAATTTGTTTTGTATTGATAAAACTGGTATGCTTTCCCAAGCTTTCTTATGTAAGCTGCTTTACCGACAGGTGAATGTGGCAGTAGAAATATCATATACAAAACTGATGTGATTGGTAAAGCTTATGCGTTTGCCTTTTTTAGTGATATTTTGTGAACTTTAAAAAAAAAACCAAACCCAAAAGATTTTGTCTCCATAACTGTTTGGTGACTTGTCCTCAAACTTGAAATGTTTGGTGACATTCTTCACATAAATATGGAATTAAAGTGAAATGTTAGTATGAACTAAATGCTTGCTTTTAATGGGTTAGTAATTATAATCTGTGTCTAAGAACTGTTAATCCTAAAAAATACAGAAAAATACCATGACACCTAGTGACAAAATATTTAATCTTCCCCTCTGTTTGGGACATTTGTAATTATATTTGGGAAAAAACCCCACAACATACCATAGTATGAGTAAAAAAATAGCATAAAATGTTTTCTGACTGCCTTTTAGATAGAGGAGCTAGTTAATAACTAAAATTAGATCACTATGATGGATTTTTCCAGATGTAGAACTAGGATATTCAGAATAATCTGTGCAGTATTTTTATACTGTTTTAAACTGTAGAAAATTGAAAAGTCTTGTTTTGAAAAGAACAATTAATGTAAACAAATGCGTAAACATTACTTTCCTTACCTGGAGCACAGAAATTGTCAGATTAGAGACGTTGAGTGACTTGTTGTCTAAGATCTTATCAAACTTAGTTTATCTGAGTATCTAATGCTACTGGCCTAGCAATCTGTAACATATTTTTGAGCAAAGGCAAGTAGTGCCTAATTTCAGCCATCCACCAGAAGATTGCTGGTAGAGGGCAGCAGTAAGTATTACATTCTGATGAATTTAGATTTCTAATTTAATTAGAATTTTGAGAGCCATGTCTTGCAGAACAAAAATATGCTTTGTTTTGCTTGTTGAGATGGTTTGTGTACTGGGACTCACAGCCCACAGGATTTTTCCTTTATGATGGAACATCTGAGAACAGTCTTCTTTTGCAGGTAAACATTTCAAAACATAAATGAGTGTAAATCTATGCAAAACTTACAGACAACCTGAACAACAGCAAAGATACATTTGAAGTTAACTACTTACTGCAATCAAATCTATATTCCACACTTGCATATAGTTATAGAATTTGATATCTTGCCAAGATACAGGACAAATTATTTCAGTGCAGAATTTATTAGTTTGATTCTCTGTTTGACATTTTACTCTCTATATGCCTGGTCTTCTGATCTGACTGCAGCTGTGTCTTGTTGTCTTCAAAGAATAGTTAATTGGATTACTGAGCAAGGACCATTCATGTCTCAGTAGAAACAGGCAGCAAAAGTTAACACTTTTGAGTCATTAAAGTGAGTTGATAAGCTGGATGAGTCATGTATTCACTAAAGCCCAGTTAAGTTGTAGAGACCTGCTAGAGTTTACTTCTCTTCCCCTTCCTGCCATACCATGATGGAGCTGAGCCACCTTGTCCATCAAGGCTGCAGATGGTCAGGCAGGTTACAGGGACAGCATTGCAAAATCTGTATTTGCGATAATTGTTTCAAATATGTTCTGTAGTTTGGAATCTTTTTATTTTACTACAGGCAAAAAGGGAGAAGAGGGTGTTTACTTACTGAAAGAAAATATTTAAGGAGTTGTTGCTCCTCAATTTTTGTAAAGAAAGGCATGCCAAATTTCATTCTCCATTCTCTTCAAGCTGAAGCCCACAAACCCATCTCAGATGTGTTTATATATATATATATTTTATATATATTTTATATATTNTTTATATATATTTTATATATATATATCTCTACATATATGTATGTACAAGGTGTGCCCATTCCTAATTAGTAACACTGATTTACACTTCAGAAAAATAAAACTGAAGAATGCAGTGTCATGAGCATACAGGGATGTCTAGGACAAAGTCAACATTTTATCTTTTTCATGAATTAGCTTGCTATTAAAGGATTTATTTCGTTCATAAACTGTTACTATAAAGAAAATCAGAGATGAAGAAATGGTTATCAAACTCTGAATTAGAATGCATTATTTGTCGTTACTGGTATCAGGTATATGTACGTGGTCTTATATAGACAGATGTGATCTTACTTTGACTCCTTTCCAAGCCAATCTGGAGTGATAACATGGAGATGAACCCAAACTAATTAGCCCTGTTGAGAGCCACAGTATATTAGCTCAAGAATTAATGCAGTTACACAGCTCCTGGTCAGCTAAAAATATGAGAAGAATAAATGTGTGTATGCTTTAAACTCAGGAATAAAGAGTTGGATCTGCATACAAAATATTATATAGATATACATACAATTAGGTTGTTTTGTCTGCAGTTACACACCTTTCTGAGGGAAGCTGTGTGTCTTGGGTACCATTGCCAGGGAACTGACATTCAGAGAAATCACTGGATTATTAAAAATATGTACTATTAAACTGTACTCTACAATTATCCTGTGTGATCTGGGAACAGTTGATTGAATGTATTTCGCCATGGAAACTTACACAAATATGACTATTTCCCATTGCTGCTTGTAGAAATACATTGCATTTACAGAAATACAACAACCCACTGAAGAGCTAAGCAGTTCGTTTATATAAAAGAATGTTAGTACTTTAGAAGTTTAAATTCACCTTAAATAATATAATTATTGACTGTCTTTCTCTGAAAGTACAATGTTATGTATCCCACCAATGTCAACCAAATAATGTCTGGAGAAATAAAGCATGAGCTCTAAAACTTCAGGGTTATGAAATCTAAACTTTTAATCAATGTGCTATATGCCAGTAGTATCAATAACTAGTCAAACAGCTTGAATTTCTTGTGTTTAAGGGAAGCTTTGCCTACATGATGCCTTTAATTTTAAAAACAAACAAACAAAAAACCTTCTTACCACATGATAAGTTATGTTCTCTGCTCCACTTTCTGGTTGCTTATTGCAGGAGATTCCAGTGTAAAACGGAGAAAGAAATAAATCTGTGGGGCTTCCAAACTAAATCCCATTTTGAAATAAGATATATTTCAAATTATTGAATATATATAGATATAGATATATTTCTCTGTATTTCAGATTTTAAAATTGTTGTGTAAGGCAATTTTTTCCTCCTCTGCTTTCTACCCTAGCAGTCTGATAAATTTTGACATCATGATGAACATGATAAAAATTAATAGTACATATTTAACAATTCTTTGCCTTTGTGAAGAATATTTCTTATAATTTCTTATTGGTAACACTTTAAAAAATTGTTTTATCTGTTTTATCATGAACTACATTGTGATTTCTTATTGAGACATGAAACTTAAAATAATTAGGTTTTTCCTATTAGTCCAGAATCACAGTATGCTATTTCCACTCAGTAGTAACAATCCTTTTTTTCAAGATGTCATTAGTAAATGAACTACTTATTAAATGTGGTTTTCATTATAAAAATGTTTACCTTTGCAGATTATGCTTCTATGTCCCTGTAGTTCCCCTTTCTGTATGAACAACATTCACTATTCACTATAATTGAATAGATTCTTACTTCTGCTCTTTGTCATATTTTCAAGGCTGACATTTGTAGTAAGGGCCATCTCTGCAATGTGCTGACAAATGACCTTTGAAGTCAACGACAGACAGAAGCTCTAAACACACTGATGGCACTTTGTAGAAATGGGTACAAAGAGCCCACTCTTGTTGAAATATGTGGTTGCATGATTCCAAATTTGGTGTTTCCAAAATTTCCAAAAAGAAAAATTTCTTTTCAAGAAATGTTGCAGTTGGGCTTTGTCTTACAAAGATGATTAGAATTAGGCATGTAGCAGCCTAAAGCCAAAGATCCAATATTGAGCAAGAATGCAGACCTGTATTGTTTTAAGTATGTGCTGACAGAGCAAGCAGCGATGCTGAGGTGATTCTGTGAGTGGGAGCCAGTGTGTCAGCTCTGCTAGAACTACTGCTGCTATGCAGGCAGAGCATCTACAAGTCCATGGTGTGATGGGGAGCAGAAGCCAGTGATAACTGAAATAGAGAGCAGAAGTGGTGGAGAGAGGAAAATCGTGTGTATCTCGTAACGTATGGAGATGAGGAGAACAGTCTTATGGAAAGTCTTCAAAGTAACCCAGCTGAAAAAGCCTTTTGCTATTACAGTTTCTTCTGTCACTGAGAAAAGGATTGGAGAATCAGCAGAGAAGCAGGTCTTTTTCCTTTATGGTTGTTTCCTGTGTAGCAAACAGTACTGGGTGAGGTAAAAGAGAATTTTAATTCTCTTTTCTCTAATTTTCTACTGTTTATAAACAGATAAACCACAATTACCTTTTGTCAGAGAAAGTGAACGTACAACTAGTCCAGGAAGCCAAAGTTCTTTTGATCTGCAAAAGCCTGAGAGCTGTGTCTCATAATTGCAAAGTGTATTTTTACATTGTTGATAATGGGATGTTATACATGCATCACTTAAGCTTATCACTGCTGTGGCTGTTGGGGTGAATCATGGCCTAATTTCTAAACCTGGACCTCCTGCTCTGTGATAAATCATGCTGAGAGAAGATGAGCTAATACTGGTCCTCTGTTCTCTGGGAGCTTCTGTTCTATCAGAATTTTTTAATTATTGAGACCTTAGAAAAATTAATCATGCCTGTTGTGTATGTATACTTACTCTTAATGTTTGTATAGCATCTTCTTTCTGTTGGTCCCTGACTAATTAGAAGACCTGACTGAGTCAAATTGCCAACTCCTCTGGCCCAGCATCCTGTCTTTGACAGTGGCCAATACCATGTGCCTACGAGTGAGGCAATACAATTAGTGCCAAGAATATTCTCTCAGTTTCCAGCAAACAGTAGTTGAAGGACTTGTAGCCCATAGTTAGGGCTTTTGAGTATAAAGGAAGCAAACACATGTCCCACTTTTTCATCTTT
Source organism: Pachyramphus minor (assembly GCA_013397135.1). Classification (NCBI taxonomy): domain Eukaryota; kingdom Metazoa; phylum Chordata; class Aves; order Passeriformes; family Tyrannidae; genus Pachyramphus; species Pachyramphus minor. The sequence continues at coordinate 1,025,265 of VYXB01008526.1, read as the reverse complement.
TGTTTCTAAGACAAATTAATTTCATTTTGATTTTCTGTAGTTGTTTTAAAACTCAAAATATCACTTGTATCAGTTGTATCCATATTTATTTCATATTTGTCAGTGCCTAGAGTAAAATATTTTAAACTCAAATACTATTCATTACTAAGGTATTCTTTTATTGAATTTTTTCTGTCAACAGAGATGGCAATTCATAGACATTACACTGATAGCCCTTGTCCCCTTTTCACATTACTGGAAATCAGGAGTTAATTCTGTTGAAGTTACTGCACTTAGATCAGGTCTAAGTGTTCTAAGTGAGAAAGAGAAAAGGCCAGAAAATCCTTCCTGGAGCAGGCTAATGAATATTCAGAAGACACAACTGATTAATATGCTTCTAACCTAATGTGCTGTCCTGTAAGGACTTGAAAAACAATTGGTCCAAAATGACACTGTTTGACATCCACTCTGTCTCTGGACAGCTGGCAGTTTTATTCTTATAAAGGTGAGCACTCAGTGGATAAAGCTCTGGCCTCTGATCTTCAGATCCACAGTTTAAGAGACAAGGCAGCAAGTTTGGTCATTTGAGCTTAGTCCCGAGTGAACAGTCCACATCACAGAATGATTATACATAATTTGTTACTATTGGCAGAGTCTGTTCAGGAAAGGCCAAGGACTGAGCTAGCATGAAGAATGAATTAGCTCTTACCTTTTACATTTTATTTCCTCCTTCTTTACTGTTGTAATTTTATCATCCTGTCTCTAAAACATTCAGGGGATGAAATTATCATTCATTATAAATATTAATACTTCCTGAAGATGAACTGAAATAGTTAAATATTTTTTTAAAATCTAGGTGCCCCAATCATTGAACAACCCCACCTCTCCATGGGTGTTTAATATCCACTCATCACTTCTCTGTCAAGAAGTCAGATGTTTCTGAGTACTTTCCAAAGCTTGTACCATAAAAAAATCCCATTTAAATTAAAGAGGAGAGAGTGAGATTTCCTAGTTCTCTGGCAGGCTTGCAGCTATATTTAAATAGCATTAGTATGGGAAGCACTTCATGCTGCAGTGTTCTGTTTTTATAAAATATTAATTCTGAAGTTTTTACAGTTTTTCTTAGATCCTTCTTACAGTACCTGTGACAGGTATGTTTGGTCAGCAAGCTTTCTTTGTGTATTCACTTCCACATTGGGAGCCAGATGTGTCAGTCGATTCACAGGTATTCACTATAGGAAAATCATTCAACTCTTGTGCCTCATGGGGCACTATACACACAATCTCAGCTCACTTGGAAGGGATCTCAGTTCATGTTGCTTAATGTTTCTGTCAAAAAGAAGGACAAAGTAAGATAAACTTAGAAAAGAAGGCAGAAGCTGAGCTGTTTGTGATTCCGAAAGATGTTGTACCTGAACAAAGAAAAATGTTTGTGGCTAGAAAATTAGTTCTGCCCAGTCTAAATTCCAAAAATGACCTTTAAGTGATTTGCACACACAGTTGAAAATCTCTAGTTTTCTTAGAATCTGAGTCCAGCCGTTTCCCTTTGGGATTACTCATCCTGGGGACACTCAGACCTGTAATTCTGCTACTCAACACAGATTGATGGTGATGTAAAAAAAAGGAGGACAAGTGCTGGAAGCCAAAATATATCTGGAATCTATCTGGTGAACACTCTGCCAATTTAATTTAGTGACAAATTGTCTAACTTCCATAGATTTCCAGTTTTGCTCATATCCCTTTCAATCAGCCTTTCTTTATCTTTAAGAAATGGCAGTTACCTCCCTAGAGAGGTCAAGTACAGTAAAAGCCAAAACTAAGATGATAAGCTTGGTGATCTTCATGCCCAGAAAAGGGTAGCTGTGTAGGTAAGGAAGCAATGGGAAGAGGATGGGGAAGTGCTATCTGCTGGCACCATAACCTACCTCCCATGAGAAATCGATGGCTACGCAGCATTTCAGATGTATTTCTTCCCAATGCCAGTGAACAGAACTTCCTTCACATTCACTGTTCTCTCAAGTCTCAGCATAGCACAAGTGGTAAGTGAAAGTGTTTCCAGCAGAAATCAATAATTTCTCCCTTTGTCACACTTCACAGAAAACAAGATATTCACTTCCTATTTTTTAAAGATAGTGAGTGAATGAACTTTTAAGCGTTACCTGTGACAGTATTGCAAACTCTATTTTTCCTAAAGGCTGCTTGTTATAGAAGCATTTCAGTTTGTTTGATAACTTGCTAACTGTGCAAAGTAATGAGAGTTTACACTGAAAATTCATCTGTCATTAGAAAGAGCTTAACACAAAATAGAATATGAAGTTTGAGTGCTGTTTTTGATTGATCCTTTGCAAGCTCAGTTTTTAAAGGCATATTCATGTAGGCATAGCAATAGTTCTCAGAGCTCCTTCTAAATAGCTTGTTACTAGCCATGTCATTCACACTAAGCATAGTGGCATCTCTGTATCTACCATATATTATAACTTTGAACATCTCTGCATCTAGCATTAGTAATTTAAAAATCCACTAGCTAGGAGATCCCTGCACTTAAACTGTCTTTTTCAGCATCTGAATTGCATAATCCCTATTTGTGTGGATTTTTTCTAGACAACAAACTTCTTGCTCAATTCCTGTGGGTAGGATTAATGGCAGAGTTTAAAGGACAAGCTGTGTGATCTATCAAAAAGTGTACATGCTGAGATCTTAGGAAAACATGACCACACTTTGTGTATTACTGTCAGTTGGGGTGGCGAAAGGGTTGGATTGCTGCAGGGTCAGAAAACTGGTAAGAGTGAGTTGTATATTGAATGTTGGCTTAGTGTATGATATGATAAAAGCATTTTATAGAAAGAATCTGTATTGCAAGGAAATGACAATGTGGTGGAATAGCAGCTAAATAGTTCACAAAGCCACATTCACAGACAGTGGAACTCCACTGACATTCTTGAAACTGTTACTGGTATAAATTTGATTGATGCATAGTAGTCCACCAGGTATTTATACAAGGTTGATGTGAGGTATGGTCCTGCTGAGGTAATTTTTGAAACTATTATATCAGGAGAAATACATGCTAAGTAAGAGATAAGTGCATAAGAAGAGGGAGGTTAGGAATGGCATGGGAGAAGTCATGAAGATAAAATACCATACATGTCTCAACAGCAAACCTTCCTGTTGATTAAGAAGTGGCACTGATGGTATCCTAGCTTTAATGAGGCTTCAAGATGAGTGATGTACACACCAATTCTTTTGTTTTTCAGCTCTTAGGCTGCTGAACAGTATAATGGTAAAGTTCTTTCATTAACTTGCACAGTTTATTCAATATTCAGTGCTTTTGTTTAGTATCTAATATATACTGTTAATTTGGGAGTTGTGTCTGTCCTGCAAGGGACATGATGAACACTGTATATCTCCCCCTATCCATTGTTTGCTTTGCTTTCAGTTTTTCTATTTCAACAATCTTTTAGTAAAATCTTCATCTCTGTGGGGTTTTTTTTCTTTTTTATGTCACTCTTTTTCTACTAATTTCTGACTACCTTTACTAATCTAACTAAAATTGTTCTGTTCTCTCATTATTCTTTCCCATATACGGTATGATGACCATTCATTAAACCTTCACCTCATTGTTTATTGGTCTCATTGCAGGCTGTTTTATTAAATATACTGCCACATTCTGAGTTTTTCCTCATTGCCTAATCCTATAGGTTTACCAGAACAAATTGTTTAATAAATCTGTCAGAATATGTGTCTGTGAGTGAATATTCACATGTAAGCGCAATGAGACATAAGGCACAATGAAAAGCAATGAAATGTTATGTTGTTTGGTTGCACATATGTATTTTTGAGAAGTAAACGAATTCTCTATTTAGCAATTACTTTGATGACAAAGGAAACTTCCATATGATTTCCATCTCTATCTGTTATGAAGAGCTTCTCCTGTCTTCTGATATGTTGTTGCAGTAACTTCTGGTGTTACAAGTTCAAAGATATTAAATGGAATAATTATAAAGATTTTTTTCAATTCAGTGAGAATAGGAGTGCATCTCAAGTAGATTTTTTTGTATAAGAGTAACCTTTTTCATTATGACAATGACAGTGGGTGGAATTCTAATTTTAAAGATGTAAATAATATCACATATTTAAGTGTTTTAAGGCTCTGAAAACTTCTCAAATAAATAATTTTAGCTTCAAAATAGTACTATGAAGGAAGCAAATACTATCTGTGTGTTCATATGCAGTTATTGACGTGTGGAAGAATAAAATCACCTTCAGAGATTATTCTTTAGGCTAAGCTCTTTAATTCCCATTTATACAAGGTGGTTATAGAAACAGGTTTGTTTTCAGAAATTCCTATAATTTGTATATGATCCCATAATCACCCCAGCACTTCTTAAAGAAAAAAATTATAATGGTAATAGAATTTCCCCTTCCTATTTTTAAAATAAAGCCATTAAGCAAGTTAAATTGTATTTTTTCTACTTTTTTGAAATCAGAAGTCAACTGAGGAAACAGTAAGAGAACCTTGAATGTACTGTCTCTGTTTTTTGTCTTCATCATAAGAGTATTGTTTCCCATGCATCACTCACTCATTCAAGTTATTATCCCTGATCTAGTCAAGTCATCAAGAGCCTGCATAAGAATTAGATTTGACAGAGTAAGCCTCTGTCAGAGAGAGAATCGATGAAAGGTGGACATAGTTTTGGGATACCTCTACATTTGCTGGGCTGATGTGTTTTGGATATTGTACCACAATGATTCATGCATTGTGTTTCTACCATTATGTTTCTCTTTTGTCTTGTTGCCTAAATACCCAAGCAATTGGTACCTGTTCGGAGACTCAATTACGGTTCTGTTTCCTGCAGTTGACCTTAGTGCCTGTGCAGCTTTAGAGGTTGGTTTTATGGTCTGTGGCCAGGATACTGGACTGGAATGTTTTCCTAACACCTCATTGTATAGGCCATAAAATTGCAGCCTGGTTTACTTATAAAAGTGCATTTAAAATGCGACTGCACTATTATTTTGATATCAAGCAAATATTTCACAGATGAAAAGGACTGAACCAAGCTTTACAGTCTGAAGGCAGAATAACAATAATTAATGCTTCTATTACTCTGTTTTAACAGAATATATATTAAGCAGAAGACAGGTAATTAATCCCACTTGAAAGAATATACGCTACTCATCACTCATTTATGAATTCTTCAGTCCCTCCATTAAATTAGTATCTCAAAGAAAGGTAAACTGCTGTAGGTGCAATAACAGGCTAGGTCCTCCAGTTCTTTTTTAGATGAAATTCCTGAGAATATATTTTTTTAAGGATTACAGGATCAGGCCAAAAGAGTAGCACTAGATCAGTGAGAATTGAACCTACATTTATAAAGCGGGGTGACATTTTTCCTGTTGTCAGGTAAGGAAGTTTTATCTCAAATTGGAATGTCAAATATCATTATGATATTTTTCCAATGTCCAAATGAACTTTACAATGTATTTCTTCACTGGTAATAAAGAAATGTGTTCACATTAATTAAAATATTGTGGATTGTTCTTGGTAGAATACATTCTAGTGTGGCTTAAATATTTTGATGTATCCAAATTGAGTTCATGGACATAGTTTAATTATGTTGCTAGAACAGTATTTACAGATTTTTTATAGATGCTCTTTCCCCAATAAGTCCCATATTAAATATTATACTTGTAGTTTCACTAAATATGGAATATTCTGACTGTAAAAACCTAGCTATTTAGAAGTTTAAAATTCCTTTTCTTTTACAGACATGGTTGCAGCATTAGATAAACACTTATTTCCTTGTGAATCATTAATGTTTTAAAGTATTTCTTTTACCTCCTAGAGATACTATATCTGGGGATTAACAGGATTGTTCACTGGAATTCATGTGGAAGCATAACTGCAGTAGCTGAGAAATGATCATGTTTCCTTTTAGTTCTCAGCAAGAGTAATTGAATGTTGAATATCTTACTAAACGCTGGACTGTGACAGTGTGTTAACACTCCGACTATCTCCTAACAGCAGGGCAATTATTTGCTGAGTGGGATTTTTATAAATCCCCTGGCAGTAGTATGTCCCGATAATTATGATGAAGTGCACTGGTCAGTGTTGATTCAGCAATCCCATCTCTAGCAAATATTTCATTCACAGCTCTCCTTCATGCTTTTACTTTTATGGCTTTTAAAGATCTCCTACCTCTCCTCTCAGCTTGCTTAGGGTTTTTTTTTTTTTACAAATTACAATGGACCAAAAGAGAATTTTCAAGTTTAGTCCCTATTTTATTGAAGTCTTTTCTTTCTCATTTTACTCCTCATTAAAAGACCAGAGTACAAAACTAGGACTTTATTTAGGTTCTTACTGTGACAATGACTTTCACAGGCTTCCTACCTCAAAGCTGTTTTTTTCAAGAGTAAATGACTGTTACATGAAACATTTGTATTCATGATATATGTTGGTTACTTCCTTCTTTCAGAGTTGATACGAAAAAGTAATTAAAATAGAGCATCTGTATTATTGTTTAGTTAAATTACAGTAAAAATATTTAAATATATGAGAATGCACTTTCCATTGACTTAATGCTTACAATTTATCTTCAGCTCAACTTCATCAATTTTTAAATTTCCTTGTGTGTAATTGCAGCATAGTAGCTGTGCTGTATCTTAGAACATATTTTGTTTGTGATTTTTTATGTAGACTTTGAAAGCTCAGGCAAGAATTAAGAAAGAAGAATAAGAAATAATTAATTCATAAATAAAATTGCAGAATCTAAACTGTTTGGGTTTTGTCATACCAGTTCTTCTGAGGAACTGTCCAGAATAAACAACACATCCTTGTCTTTCCCTTTCTACCTGCACCTTTTTTCCTTTCTTCCTTCCTTCTTTCTATTTCTTTTGCTGCTGCCCAACTTTATAGTTTAGCTTTCAAGGGAACTCCATAGTAATTTCTTTCTTGTATTCTGGAAAATAAAATTAATTTAGACAGAAAGACAGTTAAGTCTTTTTCTCTGTATTGAAATGATAAACATGAAAAGACAAAGTGGATATTCTATATCATGGATTAAATACAGGATTAGATGTGGAAGCAATACAGACTATAAAAAAGCCCCAAATCTTTTCTTTGCTAATGTTCATTAAAATAATATTTGTTTTCTTATGATTTTTTTCTTTCTTTACATGTGACCATTAATTATAAAGATAAGAAAATGATTGTGAGGAAACTAAATGATATAGTGCTAGAAATGCAAAATGATTCAAAATATTAATGTAATGCTAAGGATGACTGGGTAACAAATGGTACATTTGCCAGTATGCTTGACCTGACACAATTAATATTCCAGGTCATGCTTGGGTTTCCATGATGGAAGGTCTGAGGCAGAGAATTCTAGGGGAAAATATATCTATTGTATAACTCATTTCTCTCTCTCTTTCTTTTTTTTTTTTCTTTTCCCCCGACGAGTCAGAACCATAGTCTTAAAAAAACATATCTCTGCTTTCACACCTCATTTGCCATATTCACCACTGGGCCACCATTCACCGGAAGGGCTGATGCAAGGAGGTCAGTAAGAAGCTATTAGCAGAGTCCCCTCCTGAGATTTCTTTGGTCTTATTGAGGTGGAAGTTAGCATGACAGTACTGCAAATAACTCACTTGTAAGTTTTTTTAACAGTTAGCACAGATTTCCCCATAGTGTTTGTCACTTTAGAAAATTGTTCCTGGAAATGAAATGCCGAAAGCTGGCTTTGACAGAGTCCCTTCTGAGTGTTGAAGAGCATGGTACAGAAAAATGTCATTCTCCCTGAGACAAGATGTACTTTTTGTAATCTATGATAGTATTTTGGAGGGTTACAAGTTTTCTTATGAACTAAAGGTGGGGAAAATATTGAAATCATAGTTTGAGGTAGTATCTCAAGACAGATACTTTACTACCATTGAAAAAGCAGTATTAAGTAGAATGCTTTTGTAGTTGAGAGAATATTGTATTAAAGTAGGGAAAAAATTAAGTAATGCTTTTCAGACATTGCACTTGGCTCAAGAAGATATGCAGATGTATTACGTACCAAAGGCTTTGATCCTCCAGATTCTTAGATTTCTGTAGACTGCCAGCTCCCTGCAGAGGGTAGAGTGAATATGGCATTCATCACCACGCTGCACATCTGCAAGAAATTCCAAAATTAAGGTTAAGATTTGCAGAGATATTTTAGTGGAAACAATTTTTCCAGAGGTTACTCTGATCTGGAAAGCAGAATCCAACTCCTCCCCTTGTCTCTCCTACCAAACTTTGCGGATTTTACATCTAGGCCTATCCTAACCACAAGCCTTGGGGAATTTCGAGTAAATTAGTATTAATTTTATCTGTCTAGATACTGTCTCTGCTGATTGCTCTGCTGTCTTGTTGAATACTTAAACATATAAAATTGAAATATAAAATAATTAACAAGGATTGCTTGAAAAATTATTATTTAAAGATGCACTTCATTATCAATTTCGACCCATATCTTACAGTTTCAACTGTAGAAGAAGCAAGAAAGTTTCCAGCTGGCCTCACTAATGAGATGACTCTTTGTTAAGACACCTTTTCAACAATAATAAGTCAAAAGACACTGAATCAATGGATTTCCACATCTATTATAGCTAATTTTGGTTTCATTAAAAGTGCTAAAAGCCAATCCTGTTAGTGCATCTTGAGATATTTGGTAGCATTTCACAGTGTTTGAACCTTTTATGAACTAGTGCTTTTTATTACTGCCGAACATTTAATCAGAGGAACACAAAGTAGAATATACACAGTATCTCAATGTGTTGCAAATATACTATCTCAGTAGATTGCAAAATGCAGATTCAGAAAGTCCCTATACTCATGGAAACATATACTATCTCTCAGTGTGACTAAAAGAAGCAACACCGTTTCTTAGGGCCCAGACAGTGCATCAATTTAAAGTTATTGCATGTAATTCTTCAGAAGAAAAACATTTAAATTATTTAAGATGTTGTATTTTTCCACTTTGGAGAAACAAAAACAAAAAACCCAAAACTTGAGCTATGTAGATTGAAATAATCTAGTATTTTTTGGTTAAAAATAATGAAAATATTTCCTCCCCAGTTTGCTCATCAGTTTAAAAAGGAGTGTAAATTTTGGGCAGATTCAGTCCTGGTTGAGATTTGCTGCTGATCAACAAATCCATGCCTGCCAACCCCAGAGAGTCATTACCATGCCATAGTGGTTTGTTACGGAACACCCTGATTCTGACTTATGCACATGGAGATGTTTTTCTTCTGGATAATGTTTACATTTTCAGTGACATTGTCAGAATGTAGGCAGATCCAATGGCCATGGTGGGACTAATGAGTGAAGGGATATAATGACCATGACATAAAGATGGTTTGTGTAACTTCAGCATAGAATCTAATTTGTATGAATTTAATACATGTTCTATTTTTATGGAACTTGTATTGACTGTCGCATTTTATATTTGAGAGAATTTGTGGAACAAGTATATAGTGTAAATATATTCAATAATTGTGGGACAGTACAATAAAGTCAAGACAACATATGGAATTTGTATTTATGTAGGACTTACAGGTCACCAAGTGTTCACAAGCAAAACCTACTACTGGGCTGATAAGAAAATTGCAAATTGATAGCATATGAAATACTGAAAAAATAATAACAGCATTAGGAGAATCTGTAACTTTATGGGATGTTTATGTGAGTAAGAGCCAGACTTGCAGAACCAAAGATTGAGATGCAGCTGGACTTTACAAATCACGCAGATGGACCTGCAATTTCACATTCACTCCAGTGATTTTGCTTGCCTGCTGTTTGAAGCATGGATCCCTGCCATTTTAGTTTGGCATCCTGAAGAGCTGAATGAACAACCAGTGGTTGCTTGGCATACATATGTTTCTACCCCTTATCTCTATTCATGTCCTCTTTCCCATTATACATTTAGGCAATTAGTATAATAGTTTGTAGGGTTTGCACTGAGAGGGGAACATACAGCAGAGGACCAAAATAAACTGTCATTAGAGCCAGATCACTTACAGAGTTTAAGAATATAGCCCATAAAATTTTGGATAGCCCAACAGTATTTTGAATAAGCTACCATCTCTGAATATTCTAGTGCATTAAACACTATGTTTTATATATGCCTTATTTAACTGTTTTGATACAAGGAACTGGAACTTCCCAGTAGGATATACTAATGAAAAATGCATTAGAGCTAATTGGGAAGTGTTCAATCCTCTCAGCCTCAAGAGATTAATACTTTATGAGGAGGCTGACGCCCTACATAGTTTTCTCATGGGTCTTCTGTAGCGTTCCAAAAGAGCAATACAAGATTTTAAACATTTACTCTATTCCTTAACTTTTCCTGCATCATGAAACCGATTTCTTTTCTCTATTTTTATTCAATATTTCTTAGCAATTAGAATTAGGATAAAAGCAAATGATCATTTCTTTTAACTGAGAAAATCTGCTTTAAAAGTCTTAAGAATACTCTGAGTATACTGTTGTAGAAAATATAATTGTCCTTAAAGCAACTCGTATCTTTAAATTAATTTTTGCCAGGTGTATTTTAAGCATATGTTATCTGTTTCGTAGAAGATTTAGTGGCTTTGTGCAATATGGAATAGGAATTCTCATGTTTAACAGTTCATAATTAATTCAGTAAACTCACATATGTCTATTTGGGAATTGTTTATATACAACTGATAAAATGCCTACATTTATAGGAATGATTTGGGAACAGTCTGTCACATAATTTTGACTTGCCAGATATTCACAGATTGTTAATGATGTAGATTACTAGATCAGAATTTGAAATGTGTGCTTCGTATTAGTCATTGTTATATTAGATCACACTAGTGATTCAATTAATGATGTATCCTGAAAAAAATGAAACATCAAATTCAGTGAAGAATGAATCTTTTAATTTAATTCACCATTCAGAAATTCTTATGCTAAATTTTGCAGTTTTACAAGTTTTATGCTATTAAAGCTAAACACATTTGAATAGTTACAGTTATTGTGGACATTTTGTTGGGGAAAAAAGCGAATATTGAGTTTTGGTATTCCATAAATTTTCTTCTCTTTCCTATTAACTAATGACTGTTTTACTTTTAAAAATGCTGCAGGTGCCACGGTCTATTTTTGTTCCTATTTTGTATTAGGATCTAAATAAGTTGAAGTCAAAGGTAACTCCATCTTCTGCTCAGATTGCAGGCATCTACAATTCGCCATTCAGGAAATCCCCAGACCCAATGGAACTTCTACTACGGAATTCAAAGCCACTGAGCCACAGAAGGAAGCAAGTGAAGAGTCCCTTTGCCTATGAGCTCTACGACTGGCCAACTTGTAAAAAGCCCCCAGCTTTCGTTGCAGCACTGCCTCTACCACCTATTGGCAGACAGAAACCTCAGGTAACATTTTTCAGTGTCTCTGAGGCAGGTTTTGATCATATCTTTTATCATAGAGTATCTAAATCATCAGGTCCAAATATCTCTTTTGTGGATTTTTTTGTGGGGTTTTTTTGGTTTTTTTGGGGGGTTTTGTTGTATGGGCCTAGTGCTTGCATGTAGGATATAAATCTCTTTGACAGAGATTTGACTTAAAGAAAAAGAAATCTAGGTGATATTTAAAAACAGGAAAATATGATTCTTTAGATGTTGCTTTTGTCCTTTGGGGAAAAAAGTGTAATTTCTGATATTTCAAAGGTACGACCTCATATAATTGAGTATCAATATTAAGATTCATTAGAGTTAGAAATCATAATTTCCAATTTTAAATCACTAAAAAATGAGAGAAATTAACAAATTAACCAGCTGTAATAATTTTTTCTTCCAGTTTGCGTTTGTTTTCCATAAGAAGACTAAGAGAGGTGCTCGCAGTTCCCAATAGTTCCTGCTCTTTTTGTTCACTAAGTGTGTGTCAGCTTTAATTAGAAAAATTTCTACATTTTGTTCTTCATCACAGCCAAGTTGCCCAGCTTGCATTCTTAACTGTCATGGTCTCAATTTTAATTTCACTGGATGTCAGCATGTGTTTCAGATAGCTTTTTTCCCCTGTTCTATAAAGTAATGTACATCTCTGAGATAAGGTATCAAAGTGAACGTCTCACAAGTTGGCAAAACAGCTTCTGTCACCTTATTATGAAAACCTGCTGGGAATGTGCCCACAGCAGACAAACTTTTGAAACCTTTATGCTCCTCAGGCGAGTAGCGACAAGACAAGAGGACATAACCTCAAACTGCGCCAGGGGAGGTTCAGGTGGGACATAGGAAGAATTTTTTCACTGAAGGGGTGGTCAGGCATTGGAACGGACTGCCCAAGGAGGTGATGGAGTCACCATCCCTGGAAGTGCTCAAGAAATGAGTGGATGGAGCACTCAGTGTTATGGTTTAGTTGACAAGGTGGTGTTCAGTCAAAGGTTGGACTCAATGATCTTAGAGGTCTTTTCCAACCTTTATGATTCTGTGATTCTAAGAAGATGCAGGCCTCTGGAGAAGCACAGCTGAGCTGCACTGCTTATAACAGTAAGAATCAACTTTGGAGCAGTTCTCCACCTTGTCCTTCCCTCCTTATGTTCTCCCTACCTTGACTGCTTGAGCTTCTTCATAGAATGAACTCATTGACTCACTCTAGAATAGAGACAAAGCATAAGCCACTAAGCAGTTTGGGTGATCAGGGAGTTTGGAGTTGAGATAAACATGACATTATAGCTTTACTTTCTGGGACCAAAGGGGCTGTGACAGTCCTTGAGCAGGATGTGACTGAATGCATTGTCTCTCAGAACAAAGGGAAAGATTTTGCCTAGTGGGCATGGCACAGGAATCATGCTTTTAGATAATTAGGTAACTCAAGAGTTTTCCATTGTTAAGGTGCTCTTGCAAAAATGCTTTACTGTATACGAAGTATCTTACAAGCTTCTGTTCGGATTTGGAATATTTTACAGACCTTTCTAAGTTCAGACGCACTCACAGCAGTCTTGCACAGATAGCCTTTAGAACAAACCAGAAGAGTTCTGTTTATTTTCTGCACCTCAAAGAGGGAATTTACTATATAATACTTTAATCCTTTCAGCACCCTGGGATGTACACTGTGGGGTAAATTTTCAAAGCACAGCGCGTGGATTTAGCTGCGCGACTCTTATTGATGTTAATGGGAGTCACACGGCTAAATCCCTGCACAACACTTTGACAATTTAGGGTTGTATGTCTAAGAAAAGGACACTGGTTTGAGCTGATGAAACAGCTGGAAACAAAAACCCATCAGAACACACCATCCTGAAAGTTGTCTGGTGTGACAATAAGAAATTTAATTACTAGATATACTTGTGTCCTAGTTCTCTGTGGTAACACTTCTTCATACCAAGCTTCTTTTTCTAATATCAGTCTGGCTCACTCTGAGTCACTGGTTACTTTCTTTCAGGTTTCTAAAATTTTTATTGCTCATATGTTTGGATATTTTTTATAAGGATGTCAATTTTATATGTTTAAAAGAAAAAAACAAACTATCTTTTAGTTTTCTCTTAGGGAAATGGGTTCGTAACGTTTTATAGGTAAGCTCTGTGTGTATGAGATAGCGTATTTAAAAGGAAAGTTTTAATGATGCTTATACTTCAGTTAGATCTATCATTTTTATTACTGAGTTCACTAGAATTACAGTTTCGTGGAAACACTGATAATGCTAAAATTAGTCATGTATTCAGTAAAAAGCATTGTTAACAAAAAGCACATTACCATTTTTAGGAGATTTTTTGCATGCTATTAAGTGTTCTGGAATGGAGAACAATGAAGAATGCATAATTTTGTCAAGAGCATATTTTTTATCACGAGTTCCTGATTTTATGGTAAAGTAGTAAGAATGCTGATCTGCTACCTTTATTTGGCAGACCAGTTGCTATCAAGAAGATTTATGCTACTCAGTACAAATTCCCAATAGAGCTGTGTGAGTTCCTTTCAGGGTAAAAACTGTTGGTTGCCTCCTTCCCTTCTTCTCCTAGCCTGGCCTCCCCAGGAACATTTCCATTTTGAAGCAGGATGCCTGAAATGCTTGCAAGCATTGTCAGTTTGAAAGCACTTTTAAGCATCATTCTACTGCAATTTCCACAAATCTTAAAGTTAATCTTGTAAAATGAAAATAGGTAAATGTATGTTTTAGAGGTCTTGTCATTTAAGATACATTCCTTAGGTGCCTGTTGCTGGGTAAGTTTCTTCAAACAGATGAATCAGAGAAATGGATAATTGTGCAGGGAATGTTTAGAATTATGTCAGTACTCTAATATATATATACCCTACTTTCATTGGTGATGACATAGCTTTGTTTGAGAGACCTTTGCTTAGTTACACTCTTTCCCCTCTCCTTCCATTAGTAGTTGTAGTTTCATTTGAACTATGGACTGATTTTTTTAATCTAACCCCTAATTAGGTCTTAGAAATTAAAGATGTAGAAAAACCTTTGCTTGGATGTTTGATTTGGCCTTTACCCTGGTAGAATATGAGTCAGTATTTTGCAGTGAAGAAGAATGCCATATTCTGAAAAACTACATTTAAAAGCAAACATACTTATTTTGATATTATTTAATAATAGTACTTTTCTTCTTTCTTTCCACCATATATCCACTTGATGCAAACATCTTGCAACAAAGTGTTGTTCCTTTTTAATAATAAATGTTAAACTTCTTTATAACTTGATCATCAGATTATGTATTGCTAGGTAATACTATTACTATGTTTAGTGACCTATTCTAGTATTGATTATTCTCACAGGAGGTAACACTTTTCATTCTGTTTTTAAAGACTTATTGTGTCTTTTCCAAATGAATGTATTTTTTCACCCAGATTTAGAAAGCAGAAGCAAGAGGATACCTGCAAGAAATGTAAATATTATGCTTATTTTCTTACTGGGACCTTTTAAAAGATCTCAGAATCTTGGTGCTGTGCCTTTAAAAAGTAAAGTTCCAATAAAAATCCATTAACTACTTTCAAATATAGCAATCCTCCTGTCCAGCTGTGAAAAGTACTAGATGATACTTATTTGCCATTTGTGTTATTTACGGTCCATGACTTTTATGGTAACTGGTTCCTATTATTGGTTTCTATTAATGTAAAACATAAGTGAACATAAATGAGGCGTGAATCATTTCTTTTTATTAGCCCCACAGTCTTCACTCAATGCTTGCAGTAACTCCAGCTGTGACTTGTTAGTGATAACCTATTTAAAGAAGGATATCTTTAAGAATAAAGGCTGTGATTAAGATTCTTTGTCTGTTCATAGTTTCAGAAGGTTTCACTAGTTCATTGCAAGATCAACAATGATGAAAATAAAAATTAATTAGGAATACTTCTAAATCCAGGGTTGCCACTAAACTGTCTTGAGTGTAACATGGCACTAATTATACTCCGGGTAAGTTCTTACAGGTTAATTCATAAAAGCAAGATATATGGGATATGTCACTTCAGCAGCACAGGAGAGGACTTCCTGCTCCTATTTACCCATGTTGTTAAATGGCAGATGCTGATATAATCACTTATTAAAAATCATACTCTGGAAAAAAACATATGTGTATTTTTTAAGAATAATGAAATTAATGTGGAATTGGACTTTTCAAAAATGGACTATAGACCTGTATTACTGAAGTCATTAGTTTGAATTGTATTAGAAGAATTATATCTTAAGTCATGTATTAAGTTCCCTTACAGGTAGCTCTATAGTTAAATTGAAAAGAGCATGTTCTTTAAGGTCAAATATTGTTTGTCCTGTGGAAAGAAAAAGACTTAAGACTGATATTTTTCCCTCAGGAAAAACTAAGTTTTCCTAATCAATTCTAACAATATATTGTTTTAAATTTGTAAGTGTTTATTAGTAGTTAAATAAATTTGTAATGCACATTTCTCATTCTCTCTCTGGAGCTTCAGAGTATGTTATCAACCTCTGTGTTATCTGTAAGTCTATATCAAAATGAACTGCTTTAATTATTTTGGAAGAAAAGTCTTACTACACTTCCCAGACATTGTGTCCTCTTTCTTCAGTGATGTGCCATGAATAAAAGACGGAAAGAAAAGAACTGTAAGCCCACAATGAAACACATTATCCTACACCTTTCAGGGGCCTTTCCGCGATACCGCTGAAGTATTGTGGCAGCGCTACAAGCCTTTAGAGCCAACATTGCGAGTGGCAGAATCAATCAATTCACCACTGGAGAAGGCCAGAGAGGGAATAAAAAGGGAGGAATGGAGAAATCCTATACATGACAATGAGTAAGTTCTTTGTTTTTTTTCTTATATTGTTATGAGAATGTTTTCTTTATTCCATTGCTTTCAGAAACCTTTCATGCCTGACAAAATGAAATGTCAAACCTGACAGCTTACTAGCAAACATTCTATGTACATACTTCTAAATTCTGTGTCCTTAGATTATAAACTGCTCAGGGCAGAGACCCTATCTTGTAATTGTGTGACATGTGCCATCCATATCTATGAATCTGTAGAAGAACTTGTAATAATAATATGTGATGCAACAGATGCTTTTAATGGAAAATAAGAAAACAAATGCAAATTCTGTTTTGCCACATGCACCTTGCCAAGGCAAAAATACTGTTTCAATCTTTGTATTCAGGGAGCTTACTTTTTATGGGAGATAAAAATGGTGTTGCATGCCAATGAGACTTGTTTTCTCTCCCAGTAGAGTACCACAGCTCACTTGGAAGGGGAGGAAACATATGTTGCACCTGTTAGAACATGATAAAAAACTGTACTCATCTTTGAAGCGGTTTCATTTCCTAAACCATAGCATCTGTAATAGTGTCAGACAGGCCAGTTCTTTTCCATAAAATCCCAAATACAGGCATAATCCATCCCAAAAGATTAAGGCTTCTGTCCCAAAAGACTTAAGGTTATTGCCAAAATTTTTCCAATTTTCTTTTCTTTAATCGTGATGGAACTCTTTTGTCCAATCATAATAAAAGCCTGTTAAGTCACCTCCTCTGGCTTCGTAGTTAAAAAAATTACACTTTGTCAACTTTTCCCTTCAATTCACTGCTCTTGGCAATCCTTTGGCCCTTTAATACCAGAATTCAGGACAGAAAGGAACCGCTTTTCCTCGTGAGCAGCCTGTGATTCACTGATTCACTGGGACAAGATGCTTTACTATCTTTGATCTGTTTCATGCTTTTTTGTCAGCTCCACATTGCTAAGTGTCAGCTTCAGGACTGGGGCTTAAGAATGCCAGAAACAAGTGAATTTACATGGTTTACCTTCTATGTTTTTATTGGAGTGTAATTGTCCCCAATTTAATATTATTAGTATCTTTGAATGAAAATTCTACTAAAAAATAGTTTTGACAGAAAAAAAAAAATCACTTGATTTGGCTACTTTTTCACTTTAAGGCAATGCTTTTTGCTTGTGGCATTTTGGTTTTTTTTTTAATATTTGGTGTCAAAACTTAGCCATAGCACTTTTCATTCCTTTCATACCAAAACTATAGCTGAGTTCACTTACAAGTAAAAGTGTACTTCCTTTTTCTATTCCTGTCTATATTCTTTCATGTACTGGGGTGAGGAGGAAGCAGTTTAACTTTCACATCTCAGCATAAATCTGCACTTTTTTTTTTTTTTCACATTTCCATCTCTAGCTCCTTCCAGTGAAATTGAAAAGAACTCCAAGCACTAGGTAGTAATTAATGTTCTCATTTGAAGTGGGTTTTTTCACTGAATAACTTTTGACTTATGCATTCCAAGGGAGGATGGGTGATGTCCTTCAATTATAGACACAACTATATTGCCCAGTCTTTATTTGATAAGGTTTACCCCAGTCATCACAACAGTTTCAGAAGGTCAGATCTTGTAATAAATACTTCACCAACTCCTCAGTAAGTGAATTGTGAAGCTTTGGTCTTGTACAGTTTAAATTTGGAGCCTCCAACTTTGACAAATTTTACATGATATGTGGTCTTTATTTACCTTATGGGTAAGGAAGCATTTAATGCCATCCTTAATGCATGAAAGCAATGTCCTAACAATCAATGATTCTCAGCTTCATGCACACTAAATGCATAGTGTATTATACATTTGCAGGCTGTGATCATTCCGTTTGTGCTTCATATTCAACCAAGCATGCAAGGGTCACATCTGTAACCTTGAAAAGGTGATGACAGTGTTGCAGGTCATCATCAGGACTAATGCTCACTAGTAATGCTGCAGCTGCTGTTTGGGATGTTGGTCTCCAGGGAGGAGTCAGCAAAGGGTTACTCAGATTCTACAGTAGTTTTTTCTCAGCACTGTCTATTATGAACTGACAAATTTCCATCTTTTTCTATGTAATTGTGTACTTTGGGACTTTATTTCTTCCTGGTAGTGCTTCCCATGCTGATTATTCTTCTATTTTAGAAAATAAGGAGAGAATGAGCAGCAAAAGTACCTGGCATTTGTTGAGAAAGCTTGTGTTTGCATGAAATAACAAACTAAATCCTTGATATGTACATTTCCAGAGTGAGTATTGTCAGAAAGATTGTTGACGTGTATCTGCAATTTTCAACAACATTCAGAATTCCCACACACCTCTGATTATCAGGTTTATTTATTCTTTAAAGTGTTTTTTTATAGGATGATGAGTGTCACAAGCTCTGAGAAACTTCTTGTTTCTGATAAAATGCAGAAAAATTTGAAAAAGCTGTGAGAGTTTGCGGCAAGCAGAAGTGGTACAAACAAAATGAAGAGAGAATGCTGTGCTCACATAAAGCAACTGCTGGAATTTCCTATTCTGTAATGAAAGAGCAACTGGGTAATCTAGCCTAATAAGAGTGATTCCTTTTTCCTGTGTAATTGAAGCTGCTACTGCCTTATTGTGCTATTTTTCATACAAATGAAGTGATTTCCCCCTCCGCTTGGATAGGAATGACAATTGTACTCCTTCGGGGTGGCCACTTAATAAACTACTGTGTAGTTTGAGACACCAACTGCTGGATCTAGCAGATTTAGATCACTAAGCATGAAAAGTTCTTTACTCAGTTGCGTGCAGCTGCATGCTGGCCTAATTTTCCAGAGAACAAAAATGTAAATTATTTTCATTAACTTGGCTGAAATCTGTCTCGTGTAATATGCCTGATGCTTCAAAGTATACTATTAAACATCTTTATGAAGTCAACAAACATCAGAATGAGATACAGTCTGTTGATAGCAATAGTGTAAGGCTTAGGTTTCCTGATTTATTGTAGTCGTCTGGTGTGACATGAGGCACGTCGTCTCAGCTTCTGGCTGTGTCCATGCTCAGTGCTGTACTGGGGATACAGAACCTAGTCCTGATCACTGGTTCACTCGTGTGCAGCAGAGTGCAATGTTTGCACACCCTCCCTCTCACATGCTGGGTGAATATTGCAGCACCAAGCTCCTCATGGGCAAGACTGTGCTTTCCTTTAGAGACAGCTTAGGTGCTTCTGTGCTACTCAGTGCTGTGCATGAAAGGTATTTACAGGGAAATTAGTGACCTAAATAAGCTCTGTACTTGGAGAGTGACATTGTTATGAGCTGCCTGGAACTAATGGTAAGAAAGATTTAGGAATTTAAAAAGTCTTTTGATTTCTATAGTTATAAAATCTTTTACTGTATTTCTGACTTAGCTGCAGTGAAAATGGCTACTACATTTTATGTCATGCAAATACAACACATCTGAAAACTTTTTTCAAATTATACTTAGTTTTTCATATGCTTTGCAACTTCAGCAATTTGCATATTTTCCGGACTGTTATTGTATTATGATAAACAGGGATTATCATATATTTTCAGATAATGTTTTCTTAACAATTCAACTTCTATTTGTAACTCTTCCATTTATTTTAATTACTAGCACAGTGTGCAACATTTATTAATCAGCAGAGTCTTTTTAAGTTAAAATACTAAATTAGCTAACCCCATTAACACAGAATACTCCAAACAAGCAGTAATAGGAGAGGTAGTTACTGTGCAAATCGTATTATACATGCGGGTGCTCTAGGGCACAGTTAAGCATGATTACCCTCTTTTGATCCAGTATTCCTCTGCTTCTTCCAGCTAATTTCCACTGGAAATTTACAAAGTAGCGCCTTCATTTTTCCATCTTAATTTTTCTAATGAAGTTCTGGTACTTTATAACACTGGGGATGCAGATAATAAGTCTGTGTATAATTAAAAAGTTCCAGAATTTACTGCAGAAGAGATCTCTTTTACTTCCTAAAAGACCTAGACTATGCTTTTATTTTCCACTTCACATTATCACAGAGAGGGGTTAAATAAAAACGGCCAGAGGATTCTTGGATTTACTGATGTTACGGTAAAAGTGATTGATAGTTTATTGAAAAAGTATGTATTTAGTATATTACCAGAAACAGTATTTGTAATAATGCACTAAAGTAAGTTTCTTGTGGCAAAAAAGTGCGCTAAAGATTATGTGACTAGATACGTTAAGTAAAATGTTCTGTCTTCATTTTTGTATCTAACACTTTGATTTTAATATGCACTCATTACAAACTAAATAATGGCTGCCTTGCTGCAATTGTTTTGCTATGGAAAACCATTATGCTTCTTTCTTTGTTCCCTGAGTGAAAAGATAAACACTGTTGGATTTGATGACAAAATTGCTTCAGGTATAATCCAAATTTGAAAGCTTAAAATTAATTTCATGTTTTATAAAAAAAAAAAAAAAGAAGATAAAATATTCCCAGATTCCTGATAGAGAAACATGGTTTGTTTGGAGTTAATTGTTCGTGGAGTTCTTTAAAGGGAGAAAAAAATTGTTTGATTTGAATTAAATCAAGACAACAAGGAATTGAATTGCTATTGTGTAGAAACACTTTAGATAAAAATTTTAACAATACTGTCACACAGAGAGTTAATATTTTGGTGGTATTTTTACTACTAAATTATAAAAAGTACAGTACCAACAAATGTAAAAGTTTGAAAAACCACAGAAGCGATATTCAGGGTTTTATATTTCTTATTGTGCCCTGGTAGTGTAGCATGTGTGGCAGTCTAGCAGTAGATCTGACAGTTCTTTCTCAGAAGCCTGGATATGTTTTGAAGCATTTCTGAAAACAGGATTACATGCTTGCACTGCTAGACTGCTGGGATTTTGCCTCTTGGGCAGGTTCAGAGAACACGCTGAAGGACCACTCTGTTCTTTTGCTGCCCTTTAAATTCAGGATAAAGTTACTGCCCCTGTGCTCTGTCCCACTGGTAGGTACCATGTAGCACTGGGACACTGCTGCCCAGAAGTAAATGATGGACTTGACAAATCTTCCTCCCTGTTTGTGCTACTGTGCTCTCCTCTCACATTTCTGTAGACTCTGGAAATCAGTACCTGCTGCTGCTTCTGTCATCTCTGTCAATCCAACTGGAAAGCCTTCAATGTCTAAAGGGCCTCTTCCATCTCCTGTCACAATAGTAAGAGAGATTGCAATAAAAGAGGTAGAATAAAGGGAAGAAATGGTAGGTGAGGAATGCAGGAAGAAAAATCACAGAAAAGGGCATGTAAACATGTTGGGGGGAAAAAGGATGAATTTACTAGTAGAAGGAAGGTGCAGGATAGGATTAGTGAAGGGAGAGATAAAGCGATTTTTGGTTTTGTTAACAACAAATATCGAGGGTGTCTTTGAAATCTAAATACACACCACTAGCAGCTGTCAGGTCCTCAATTGGCTACTAAGTGAAGGCTTCTAGATCTTTTTACGCTAATTAGGTCCCATATAGTGTGGTCCTGGCAACAGTGCAGCTGGCCTTCATTACCAGTGACACTGCCAGCCTTGGTCCTGGTCCTCCTCCCTCAGGTTATGTGTGTGCAATACTGCAATTTGTAGAACCTGAGATAGTTTCCCATTTTTGGTTCCAACTCTTTCCCCCTGTTTTGAATGTATTCTTTGGCATATATCTCATTCAGACAGTTGTGGTACTTAAAAATAAAATAAGTTTTAATTTTTAAATTTATTTCTCCAGGGAAAGTTCACCTCGCACTGAATCATCAACTTTTGGGAAGGCTCAGCTTATACTGACTGTGTTTTGTGGCATGATAAAATATCAGTGTGGAATTTAATTCTTCTTTGACCCTGCTACTTCTGTCTCTGTCATGTGTAATGACAACCTGTAAGAATTTCTGAATTTTCACCTAAATCACAAGGAAAGGCTGAAACCTAAATGAAGGAATAATGAGTGAACTTTTGTAGGAAAGAAAACTATTGAAATCTAAACTTGTGCAGTTGATAGTGGTATCATAACATTGTCTGGATTTAATTTTCTTCTCCTTCCATCACTCTCTTCTGTCACACTCAGAGCACATACAGTCATTAATTTTGGGAAAAGCTGTGTCAGGTTTATATGCAGAGCTGGAGAACATAATACTATTATTGCACTGTTTTGCAGTGCTATTACTTTTTACTATTATTATTGGTTGTGGGGGTATAATGACTTTTGTATGACTCCCATTAATTTGGTTACCCTGCTTAATACGAAAAATTGTTTAAATTTTTTTAATGAATTATTCACATAGAGCAATGAAAATTCTCACTTACTTTAAACAGACATTGAATTTACAAGCATATGATCCTTTCTTGTAGTTAGAGCATTATTGCTGTAAGGATCTTCCCACCTGACTGACAGCAGAATTAAAAAAAGGAGAAAAAGCTTCTACTTGATACCATTACACCCTATGATATTTTAAATGGTTTTTTTAATTTAAATTTTAATATTTTTTATTGTTCAGTGTTCTTCCTTTAATTCCTTTTTTTTTTTTTTATTCAGCCACA
This sequence comes from Pachyramphus minor, assembly GCA_013397135.1. Lineage (NCBI taxonomy): Eukaryota > Metazoa > Chordata > Aves > Passeriformes > Tyrannidae > Pachyramphus > Pachyramphus minor. Next base: position 1,002,524 of record VYXB01008526.1, on the reverse strand, counting down.
GACATACATTCCAGGCTGTGTAGCACATATTCCAGTTAATGATCATTCATAAGGATACAGAAGAGTGCTTTTGTGCTAAAGTAAATGTAGAACATACTGTTACTTGTGTCTCAAAGTGTTAAAATACGTGTATTTTTTTGTTCAGAATCATAGTAGAACATACATTATTCTGAGCATTTGTTTGCCAAAAAGACAAAGATTAACGGATCCACAGTAAAATCAAAACATCTGTGTAGAAGATTTTATAGGGAAAACTATAATAATTTACTTCTACTTTCCTCAAATTTTTTTTACCATTTTGTGTGTAAATTTTACAGACATGGTTTTCATATTAAATTATGAATGCTGTGGCTCAACTAAATTCTATGCATATATGGGCAAATCCCTAAACTGCAAGCCTTGTCTTCTCAGCTATCCAATCCCCTGAGAAAGCCAATTTTCTTTCATGTCTGAACAAAAGAAAAATGTACTATTAAAATGCAATTCAGAAGTGATAAAAACTGCAAGTGGAGCAGCCGGCTCACAGCACCTTCAATGTATTCTCTGGGACACTGGGGCCACATTAATTTTTGTGTGTGTGTGATGTCCATCCCATGTGCAAATTAGCATTACAAGTACCATAATCTGTCTTATGTAAGGGTGTCATTTCCCATGGGTATACACATGCTACTGTAACTTTGTATTATTTAAAAGTCTGCTAACTCAGTATTTTCCTTTCACTAACTTTACATAATATTTGTTTGTCGCCCTTGAGAGAATAAATTGATACAGCTGATAAAATTCTAAATAGTTTCTTTTTATGAAATACAAAGAAAGAAATGTAATTTAAGAAAACAGTCAAACAGTTGCTGATGAATCAATTAGTAAAAATAAATAATTTTTCTGAATCTGTACCAGCTGAGAGACAAAGAAAGTTATTTTAGTCCAGATCTTTATTGAGAACTTGGTTGACTAACTCTTATAGGAACGCTGGATTCAGAAAACTGTCAGCTGGGGAAAGGTTCTATTTAACTTCACCTGTTGTCATGGCAGCTAAAGTGATATTTTAAACTTCCGAAGCATATATTTCTAATTTTACTATTTAGTATTTTTTCCTGCACTTCTAGAATAAAGTATAAAGTTGTTTTTTCAGAACACCAGCAACAATAATCTTAATTCACAATGTTTTCCTTTAGAGTAAAATGTACTTGTTCACTCTTGTGACTCTCTTGCAAACTGAAATAGATGGCGCTAAGACATCTTTGTAGGGTGTCTTGCAGATCCTTTATATATAAGATATTTTTCATCTTGGTTCATGCAGTTTGCTCTGGAACCTACCCAGAAAACCTGTAGTTGTCCATGACATTTAGGGACATCCATCTGAAAACATCTTCCAGCAGGTAGCTGGAGCTTCACTGTTCACTGGCACTGTGTAAGCAGGGAGTCCATCAGTATGACCAAAGATGAAAGAATCCAACTGCAAATGGCTGCTGATTATGACATAATTAAGAGGAAAGTACACAATTTGAGAATTCTTGGCTTTGTGGTCTGCCAATATGTGACAGACAATGTGAAAGTTTCTGTTCTGCTAAATGAGACCATTCTGCGAAATTTTAAATTCTAATTTAGAATTGCTAGATTTTGCTAAATATGGTTTATTTATCTTTAATTAACAGATGTCAAAAGATACATAGCTGGTTTAAGGTACAGGGAAGATTCTTTATGGTGCAAATATGCCTTGGTTTATGCTTACACTGCTGACATGCTTGAAATATTTCTGTCCTGAGGGAATGATCAGGTTAAGGTTATGTGTTGGGAGCCTACATGACTTGCAAAGTGGATGCAAAGTTCTCCAAAAGTGATATCTATCCTTGTGCATGGTGAATGGCTGCCACTGACAGCTGGCACAGATGGCACTGCCAGCTGAGGTTTGAGGGATCAAGATGCAGATCCCAGCAGATTGAACCCCAGTCATTCTTCACATCACACCAGTTGTTAGTGCAGGTACAGACGAAGTAATAATCTAGGAACGCAAGTGAACCAAGTTAGATCTTTGTACAGAAAGTCTTCATTTTACCCTGTTGAAACTCTGTGTCTCTTTGCTCGCAATTGAACTTGAAAGAAGCCGTGGGAGAAATTGCAGTAATCCTCTCACAATACCAAGGGAAACATTAAGAAGGTAGTGAAAAATAGCAGGGATGTGTCTCCACATCACCTCTGGCAGCATTGTTATCCATTATTTACATCCATCCTGTGGTATGTAGAGAAGAGTGTAACTGATTTTTAAAATATTCTTGAATTTCAGATTCCTGCCATTTTCTTCATATAATAAAAATGAGAATGAGAAGTATGAGCCATCGCTTTGTAAGTCAGGCAAATATGTCCGAGAAGCGTATGGAACCAAACATTTCCGAGAGGTATATCCTAAGAAGTGGATAGCAGACAAGGTAAGTCACTGCAAAAATCAAAGGATTATTTACATTTTTAAATGGCTCTTTTACTAGAACTAAGTGAATTTGAGTCTGATCCAGAGATCACAGAATCCAAGGGGATTTTTTTTAGCATGTTATAAAATCACATAGAGCAGATGTGATGAGATGTCAGATTTCCTTGACTCTCTGGTAAGTTCAGTTTGAGGAAATTTTACATCTGTTCTACCTAGAAGATCAGGACTTAAGAGCCTGTTTAAGTACCGCTTCAGTTATGTACATTTTGTTAAGTTTTGTTTAATTTGTATTGCCTTTTATGATTTGAGAGAGATTGTATCTTTACTCTTGGACATTAGGATAAAGCTTCAGGAAATTATGGAAAAACTAGATTAAAACAACAAAATATTTTACTGCTTACATTCTTTGAAAAAATCTTGAAACTAGTGAATAACTGTTTTTCTTTTAAGATCGTCTCTGAGTTGTTTGCCTTGTCAGGAGCATCTCATACATTTCTGGTTTTGTAGTGCTGCAAGAGAATTTGTCTCAGAACATGTTCTAACGTGACTTTGTGTAGTGTTTTGCATTATGCCTATTTGCATTAGATATCATAATCACATTAAAATTTCCAAGTACAAGAAAGATAATGGACTTCGTGGCTTGGTGCTGCGCTCTCTGCCAAGATAGTTAAGGGGACTGCAGCATCTTTTGTAGGAGGAGAGGCTGAGACAGCTGGAACTCTTCAGTCTGGAAAGAGAAGGCTCAGGGGAGATCTTATTAAAGTGTATAAACACCTGGTAGGAGGGAAAGAAGAAGAGGAAGCCCAGCTTCTTTCAGACTAAGTGGTGTCCAATGACAGGACAAGAGGCAATGAATACAAGTGAAGTGCGTAAAATTCCAGCTGAACACAAGAAAACACTTTTTTGATTTTTTTTTTTTAAATTTTTCTGTGGGGCTGACAGCACTGGCACAGGTTGCCCAAAGAGGTTGCAGAATCTTTATTCTTGGACATATTCACAGTCCTAGGCAACCTGCCCTAGCTACAGCTGGGGGGCTGTAGGTTGATGATCTCAAGATGTCTCTTCCAATCTCTACAATTCTGGGATTTTGTAAGATACAATTACAGATTTACCTGGAAGTAGCGTAGCCCCAGCAAGTTCCAAGGAATCTTATTTTGAGAAGGAATTTTTTTTTATAGAGAATTATTTCTCTAAACTTTAAGCTTTAAAAATGTGCTCAGAGTAAAATTTTAGTATTTTAATGTGCATTAATTATATCTCATTGCAAATGAAACATAGAGGTCAATATTTGAACAAAAAAAAGCTCTGAATTTGTCTTTCAAAAACAATGAGTGGAAGATATGACTGGCTGAAGTCCTGCAGCATAAGTGTGATACATAAAAAGGACCTAAACATCTTATTGCTGATACTCCTCTTGCCCAGTAATGACTTCCTTTTCTAGTCCTTAGCAGTTCTTGATCAGGCTCAGATGATGATATAAAAAAAGTGAAGATATTTATACTGTGTATCATGTGACACATATATAAATTATGGGTTTTGCTGAAAGAACTAAACTCACTTTACTTGTGATCTTGGATAGGTATCAACCTAAATCTCTGGAGGTGAATAGCTATATACATTAACCCAACATGACATACAGCCTTCCAACCCCAATTCTAAATCAATATGAAGCTTCCATTAGGAGCCGCTTACCCAAACAGAGAGATAAGAGGAGAAAAGAGCTATTTATGACCTACCTGTTGCTTTAATGGGTCATTATTATCATGGAAAAAACCAAAAAGAACACCAAAAATTCCACCCCCTCACTGCAATTTAATGGAAAAGGACCTATAGGCAGGTGTGAGGTCATACTTTCATAACTGTTAAATTTGATAGAACTCTGTTTTCTTATTTCTAAACTATATGAAAACTTTGAATATATCAGTGGTATGAACAAAATTACCCTGTTCTAATGAATCACAAGGCTAAAGGGCATGTAACAAAATATAAAAAAAAAACCCAGAACCTTGCTTAACACTTTGCTTAACACAAAGGAGGGTTCCATTTGCTGAAATGGCAGCCTCCTTTGAGTTTTCCATGAGGTGATATTTTGTGGATCCAACTTCTGTTATAGCGTGTGGAGCTGATAACCCTGCCATGATGTATATTCAGCTTCTGACAGTCTTGTGCTAGACAAGATTCCATTATTATTGTTGTAAAGACTGTGTAAGTTCTTCCAAGGAGTCAGTTCAGTGACCCCTCTGAGCTGCTGAGGTATTATTTGGTGTTAGCTGATATTAGGTGACTTTTTAAAAAATTACATACAAAAAGGCCCTGTGTATGTTCAGGGGCATGTCCTAGCTGTATTTTCCTGAGGTTTCCATGTGTTTGAGTATGCATTTTAATTCAAATCACAAAAAGATTAATATGTAAATTATATAATTACTTTAGAAGCAAAATGAACAACAATGAAAAATATTGCCTTGTTATATTTCTTCTGGAAAATGAAAAGATATTAACACAGACTTCCTCTAAACATAATAATTACCATTGCTATGTGAAGAAAAGTTAATAGTTCTTTTTTTCATCTAGTTATAATCTGAAAATTTTTATCTCGTTCCGTTTACCCTTCAAAGAAGTTTGAGTTAAGGGAAAAACTGTTCCATTCTAATTCTTCATTATAAACAAAAAAAATTGGAAATACCTCTAATGAAACTGAATCAAGTTAGTTTACTCAGTAAATCACTATAAAAAAATAAAATGGCTTGCATGTTTTAAGTTTTATATTGTAAGTCTAAATACATGGAAATGCCTTTGATAGAATTTATGTCAGATGTTTCAATATAAAAAATTTACCAGTCATTATGAATTTAAACTACAAACATAGGTTCCGATGTAGCTGGACAGTCAAGGGATCAAACACACTAACTATAATATTTTAGTTGTCAAAACATTCACGTATGTTCATATTTACTGAAGCAGAAATGGTAGCTTACAGTCTTTAATCAGTTTTGGAATTAGTTTGCATATGCATTTTAGAAAACTGACTTTAATGACAGCGTTTAATGCTTTCTTATTTATAAAGTTCTGGAAGTAATGTTTTAAGGTGTTCCATTTTGATAGATTCTTCCCTCTGATGCCTTATTATAGGTGAATTACAGTACAACTGAATCACTGTTTCATTATTTGCACAGGCATTTTGGCCCTAAACAGGATTTTATTATCTGCAAAGCATAAAAATACCCAGGACTGCAAAGAATTAATTTAGAGAACCTAAGCATATTGCACAGAACATAAAGTTGACCTTTACCGTCTACAGCTCTTGGAATGGAGTGGGATGTGGAACACATCATAGATTTAATGTGGCACAACGCTGTCTGCAGAAACTTGGGTGGGACTGTGACTGCCTGCCCATTGCACCCGATGATTGAATCTGCTGTCACCAGCATCCTGATAATAATGAACATTCAGCTTAACGACCGTGATTATGATTATCATAATTGATGTGCAAGTGCAGTGTGTGGGGATCATTACAGCTGAACTGTACAGCAGAGAAACATGCCTTAGTTATGGATAATTTTACCTTTATGCATTGATTGGGATAAAATATGCCTTTCAAATTCAACAGGCCAACTTGATAAAATTGTAAGATTTCTGCATGTGTGAATTGCTGTTTACGAGCTTCCTGCAAAGCAACCTCCTAGCTGTTTGTTTTGAATTGTTTAATTCCATCAATAACAGGAAATACTTAAATAATTAGATGTTGTTGAGTGGAAATCACTTACGGATTACTGCTAGTGTTAATCAAATATCAACTTCAATATTTCTGATTGTCATGGTCTTGCCTAGGCTAGGAAAAATAGCCCTTGTAATTCACCACCAACAAAATTGTACTTTTGGTGGAGCAGTCAAAATAGGGCTGTGGTCAACACTACTGGCATTTTCACACTTTACTGCATAGAGCAGGCAATAGTTGTTCCATATATAAATTATATCACTTCCATCTTTGTCACCAGAGGCAGAGAATTACTAGCTCAAATTCAGCCAGTGTAGATAAAGGTGCAATCAACACCTTCAGTCGATTTTGTTGAACAGTGATTACGTTCAACTGCTATTACATGAAGTTGCAGAAGTATTTAATTAAATCATGACATATATAACAGATAAACAGAAGTATGTGTATATATTTTAAGCCAGAGTTTATATAAAGAGTATTACAACATAAGTATAATGAAAGGTATAGAGTTTCACTGGTTTACACTAGGTGTAAATTTGGCTCTTTGTCCAAGAACTGACAGATTTTCAGTCTGGGATAATAGAAAAAAACAGGTGATAGAAAAAAAATCCTTGTAGAGGGGTAAAGTGATTTTTTTTCTGTTTGAAAATTAGTTTAATCTCTTTCAGGACCACAGCATACAACAGTCATGTGTCAAGTGGATGATGTCATTGGATGATGTCATTGTGCAAGGGAATTTTTGATACACTATTCATGCTTTTCCATCCCTGACTGAATTGAAATTTATTTAAATTTCATCATAGCTCAATTTTTTCTAACCCTCCAATGATTGGACTTGAGAATAGGAATAATGTATGTGTGAAGTTTTAAATTCTTTCTTGCTCAGACTGTGCTTGTTTTCATTTTAGTTACTAAAAAAGATTATCCAAGAACATTTTCTAAGACAGTGTGATATTGGCTAATGAATGTGCATCTGTACTATCAGCCTTATTACCTATTAAAACTTTAAAGGCCATATTTACTGGTATGCTTTGTGACAGAACTAAGTTGCTGACGTACAATAGAAGAGCTGGCACGTATTTTGAATATCAGACTCTTAGTTCCCCACTCCAACCTCGATGTGTTTTCCTAGGCAATGCAGAGCTTACATAATGTGGCAGCCAGAAGGGAATTATTAGATGAGCTGTAAGAGTTTCCTTGTTACAGTACCGGTTTCCTCATGAGCCATGTCACGGATAATAAGGATTGTTGCCAAGTCTGTTGCACTCCAGCAATCCCAGGCCAATGACATGGCTCCTGTATGGTTATTACTGCTGGCATGACTTGATGTATCTACTCAGGTGCTCCAAATGGACCCTTAGTTTGAGTTATCAACTATCTGTTTCTAAGAAAAGGCTTCTTTCTGTCACTTTTTTTCCTATCCCGAGTCCTGCATCAAACCAAGTCATTTAAATCCAAGGATCTGGTCCTACAACAATGCATCCTATACTATTCATGAAAATTCTGTCTATTCTACCCTGTAGCATATATTTTCTGCTCTCAGAACAATCATTGTAAGTTATAACACTGCCGCATTTTCCTGTGAAAATCAACTTGAGTAATTCCCTGCCTCCATGTAGGATGATTCCCACAGCAGCATTACTTTTCAGAGGTGGGAGCTCCTTGGAGTTCCTGTGTTTGGCTGCCAGGGTAGGTAGTAAAAAAAAGAGCAGTGTTGCCCAATTTAATATCACAGTCCAGCTTAATAAGCAGGTGGTAACAAAAGTGGGGTTTGAAACTAGGTAACATCTTAAAGTCACTTTTGGATCTGCTACTTCTGTTTTTTGGTTGGTTGGTTGGTTGGGTTTTTTTTGTTTGTTTTGTTTGTTTGGGTTTTTTGTGTGTGTTTTTTTTTTTTTTTGTAAATGTCAGAATGTACTGTGGAGGAGGAAAGGTATTGCAAAAGGCAGGAAGGAGTATGTCAGTGGGAACATCAGACATTACCTCTCATTAATAGAGCTAAATGAAATATTTCTTATTATAAGATTCACCCATTCAGTCTTCAAGGAAAGCAAGTGACAATTTCAACTTTTGACAGTTGACATAATGATCTTTCCAGATCCCTTATGACTGTGTCATATTTACAGAAATACACTTTGTTATGATGATCACATTTAGTGCTCCCACTGGAAAAGTGTAGATTGTTTCCTTTGAGAAAATCTTTCAAGTCACCACTGTTGGGTTGCCTTTAAATAATGCTATGCTTGATATATACTTATTAATGATTATTAACTATTTGCAAGCTTTCAAATTATTTTCTTATTTGTAGAAAGATGGTAAATGCTGTGGAGAAAATTAAAACATGCAAAATGTACCCTTGGCTAATGTTTAACTAAATGCAGAAAAGAATCTGTGGACCATTGGAAGGCTGAAAATACTTTCTCGTGGAGGTTACTGAAGAATTACAGGGTTTGATTTTGAAGGAATGCTATAAAGTAGTGACTGAGAAGAGTCAAACCGTTCAGTCATTTGCATAAAAAGAGATACTGCCACCACTCATCTAATCAAATCCATTCTAGTGGTTATTTGTAAGGGTTTGTCGGCAACTAGTTGAATATTTTATAAAACCTGATTTTCAGTTCTGTAATTTCTCAGCGGGAAAATGCAGTCCCTTGATGATGATCCAAGGCTTTGAAGAATAAATTGATTCGTAAGAGAAAATTAGATGGTACTTATTATACTGTCTAACTAGCAATCCTGTGTCATTTGTCTGTTGGATGATAAATGTCTTGCTTTGCCTACCTTCCTCTTTTAATAATGTAACTTGTATGTTAGTGGTATAAAAGAAAATCTTGATTTTTTTAGTAAGAGTTAACTTTAACCAATATTACTTTGAGGGAGATGTTTTAAGCTTTCTAAATAATTCTTATTGTACATATTGCTTAAACATTTTAAAGCTTCTTATTTAATCAGAAACACTTTAGAAATTGAGTATCTTGACTAATTTCTTCAGTATGTGCTTAGAGTACATTACACTAACTTGTGGCGGAGTTTTTAATTGGAAAAAAAAATGAGTTAATCTAAACAGGAGAGATTGAAGTACACTTAATTGTTTATATTGTGTTTAGGTTTTGACTATTTGGGTATGATTTTGTTGGAATTCAAAATCCTCACACTAAACTGGGAAATGCTTGGCCTTGCCTTTTCATGTCAGTTTGGGATAGGCTGTTCAGTATTCTTGGAATTAAGTAGATTTTTTTATATGTATGTCAAACATAATGTATTTCAACTCAATTCAATTTGCCACAATATTGAATTAAAAAGGCTGTATTTTGAAGTCACTTAAAATTCTTTATGGAACTTATCTGCAAAAGCAAGCTACTTACTATTTGATAATACTCACCAAGACCTTGTTTGTGCTTGTTAAATAGAGTTGAAATTAAAGTAACGGGAAGCTTTTCACAATCCTCTAAGAATTACATGGTCCATACAGCTGTTGAAAACTACAGGTATGAGTGCTGATCCTCAGCACTTAGCATAATTGAGATATATCCATGGAGCTAGGCTAATTTGCATCAGGTAAAAATCTGCCTTGTAATGAATATAATCAATATGTAAATACATGCTATTTAGAAGGAATGTTCTGGGAAAAAGTGTTACCTATTTTCACAGAAAAATAGACTTTTTTAATCTCATCTTTAGATGCACATTGCTGTTGAGTTTACAAAATTGAAGTCCAAGATCAGAGACACATATTCTGATGTCTTTCTTGCAACAGATACACTTACGTCTACAGACTGTTGCATCTTGAAATAATGTGCGAATTATAGATTTTGTTACACTGACTCAATATGATTGTATAGTTGTATAATTCAAGGGCTGTTCATACCTATAGCTGTTGTGGATGAATTCAAAGAGAATGTGCCAGGTATGTGCCCAAGCTGAAAGAAAGAGTGCAAGTTTGTTTTTTTTTGTTTTGATGATCCCTCCAGAGAGTAAAAGTAGATTATTCTCAGAGCAGTAGGACTTCAGTGCAGAAAAATGGATTTTAGAGTAGTCTACATTCCTTGAATAGGAAAAATCACAATAAAAGCTTTGTGCGCTCATGTTGAAGTGAATGAGACATCGTATGTAATACAGACTTCTTGTCTTAATGGTTTGATGTAAGTATCTACTGCTTCTTTCTTCAAAATTTATATTATGAATCAACTCTGAACTCATTTGCCCCATTTTAAATAGTAGTATGATATCACTTTGGAATACACTTCAGTGTTTATTCTTTTAATGTAATGAAGAGCTGCTTTCAACATGCCCTTTAGAAACTCAGGTTTATCATTCCACCATGATAAACTATATTATTTCTTCTCTTACACGTTTTGTTGATCTCAGCATAATATATGTAGGGAAACTGAAAGGCATATCCACATAAGGAAGTTTTTTATGAGTAGGTGTATTACTACATGTTAATGTTCTAGAATGAAAGTTATGGAATTATTCAGAGGTAACCTTTGCACTTCAAATTCAGACTTCACTTCCATATAATAATCTTACAGGCTTTGAGTTAATGTATGGAAGTAATTGCACCTCAGTTAGAGGGGATATGTTATGAAGACTATGATACACACAGTATGTTTCACAACTGTAATTGTTTTGTTTTTCATAATGAGACTATTTGAGTAGGAATTTATATTTTGACTGTGGTAATAGGAACTAATAATATTCTCATAGCTGTGAGATGTTATGATCTCTCACCTGTAAGTTCTATGAAGGAATGGCAGCGTAAGTGGTAAGTGCTTATCATCAGCAACCAAATACTCTGCTCCTTTGAAGTATAACTTTTTAGGTATGAGAGTCTCGAACGCAGGGGGGAAAAAAAGAAACAGAGAAACAATAAAAACATCGCATATTAACAGACTTTGTGCACTAATGCAAAGCTACTTGATTGAGCAGTGTAGTGTCAACCATGTCTTTCTTCTAATGCTAAAAGTAATGCACATAGACAGAGTGACAATCAGAGTACAGCCTCCCATCAGCTGTAATTAATCTTTTAGTTAACAGAGACTAGAAAAGCTTCTCATCAACCTCTTCTGAAGTCTGAGGCACCCTGTTTTTTGATGTTTGCATTCTGAGTAAAATTGTCCCCACCAGTTCTAACAAATTGAAACACCAGGCTAATTATGGCAGCTAATGAAGTGTGTGGAATGGTCACAGCTTGTCGTGAAACTGTTCCTTCAGCTCAGATTAGAGTTTCATCAATCACTTTTTTAAACTGATCCAGAATTGCTTCTGCCCAGTGCTTGGCATTTTTAATGCTGTTTCTGTAATTGGTTTTTTCCCCAAAGCTTAGGCTATTTTTTGAAATATTACATTCTCAGGACAGGACTTACAAACTCCAGTTTATAAAAAAACATTTCATTATCGCCTCTATCAGCTGATCAAATGCTAGAAAGCTAATAAAAGAAGCAGAAATATAAAATTTGATATATTGCTTTTAATCCAGCTAAAGGTAGCAATAAAGCATATACACATATATGTATATGAATCATTATTACTGTGGGCTGGATGTACACTGCAATCTCATGAGACATGGTTTGTGGGCTGGATAGTTCAAATCCCACTGAAAGACCTAAGTGAAATGAATGACTTCGTCTTAGCTTATTTCCTAGTGGATTGTGGCATTCCATATATCACTCAAAGGGTTTGGTATGATTTGTAGTTTTTGCAGATGCCCAAGCCTTTGGCAGAAGGAAGACCAAAATGTCTTGCTATTTAAAGAATTTCCACACTTCAGTTCAAATCCAAAGTCCTCAGAGAAGTATGGGAAACTTTACAGTATAACTTATACTGCTACTACCCTGTCAATGAATAAATTAGCATATAAAACGTAAAAATTCCCAGTTCCTCTTCATTTATAAGATATAATCATATTCAGCTATACATTGAAAGTTCTGTATAGATGTTAGAGGCACAGATGTTAAAGTCTAAGGCTAAATTCTTTCCTCAACATGGACAACTGAGTGTAAAATTTACCTCTGAAGTTATCCAACTGAAAAATTAAATACACTTTCACTTATGCACAAGTGTAAAATATCTTTGCACAAGGTGTTGCATTTAGTATATGTAGCATGTATTCGTATCAGAACCAATACAGCATGGGTTTAGTTTTTGAATTGTTCAACAATCTATTTTTAAAATTTGTGCTAATATATGTAATCCATTTCATTTTGCTGGACACTGTTGAATCTGAAATGATGTTTGGCTATAAGTATCAACTGTTCCTCTCCCTAAAGCTTCTGATCAGCAGTAGTTTGTCAGAACTAGCTTCATGCCAATGCCAAAACAAATCCATGGCACCTGAGTGAATAATCACTGTAGCTGATGCTATTCCTGGACTGTATCAAAGAACTGGTGGATTTACATGGGAGAAAAAGTGCCATTGAAAACATGTCACACAAAGAAGATATGTTATCACGTATGAGTAAATACAGACAGAAAAAATACTCATAGGTATTAACCTATAAGCTTTTTTCCATTTTTATTGATTAATGAGAGCATTTGGAAACACCGGATAGGAGATGAGTAGTTTCTCTGGAGTTAGCTGACCTGCAAAGTAAGCTGCTGAAAAATGATAACATATCCCTGTTTGATATTTTCAATCTCTTCTGAAGGTAGCTTGTATTTCTGAAAGAGGAAAGCTGGTTTTCTCTTCAGCTGTCATCAGTGCTAGGGCACATTGCTGACTCACGTTTAGCCAGTTACCCATCAGGACCACCAGGTCCTCTTTTGCAGAGCTGCAACTCAGCCTGTCAGCCTTCAGCCTGCTTTGTTTCTGGGGTTAGTCTGTGCCATGTGCATTTGTCCACAGTGTATTTTGTAAGGTTCTGTCAGGCCATTCCTCTAGCCTGTCTACATCACTCTGAATGATAGCCCTCAAGTGTATTGATGGTACCCGTTATTTGGTTTAAACCATGAACTTGATGAAAGTGCATTCCATCTCCACCTCCAGGTCACTGATGAAGATATTAAGATAGGTCCCAAGACAGCATCTGAGGAAATACATTTGTACCCCATTCCAGTTAAGAGTACAAACTGTTCATTGCTACCCTTTGAACTTGATACTACAGACAATTATTACATCTATTAGTCTGCACATCTAGACTATAATTTACCAACCTGGTTAAAAGGATTCTCTGGGAGATTGAAAGCCTTGCTAAAGCTCAACCAGACAGTATCGTCCACTGTTCCCCTTTCATCTGCATATCTTGTCATTTCATCACAGAAAGCAATCACGTTTGAAAGCGTCATCCAGAACAATTTGAAAGCAGATGAAATCTAACTAGAGTGCTGTTTTTGCTGCATATCAGGAGCTAAATACAGTGCATCAATGTGCCTTTTTTTTGTTAATTAATTTTGTTAAATGTTAATTGATTACAACTTTTTTTTTTTCTTCAAAAAGACATAACTGAAACCGGTAAGATAAAAAGCATTTTCAGTTGCAGATTCCAACTCAGAAGTCTTCCTCCTTAACTCTTGGTGATGTGATTTTGGCAAGTTAGAGAGAGTTGCAACTTGATCTTGGCAGGTTAAATGTTTTCTGTCTTTAGTCTAGCAGGTTAAAAGTGGTTCTGAGTTTGTCTTGGCAATCAGCACTTGACATTGGCTTCTTTTCAGCTGGAAAGCAAATGTGGTGGTTGAACAGATTAGACAATGAAAGGAGCAGCTTATAAATGGCATAAGTCAAGATGCTTATCCCTAAGTGCAGTACTTTCTAATAGAAGTCCTGTTACTAGCAGAGTGTATGTGATGGACAGGACAAGAAGTTGGTTTAAAAATACAAGCACAATGGTAAAAATATGTCCATTACTATTTTCATGAGATGCTTTTTAAGACTGTATTTTTCTGTACACAGGAATGTAGTGTTAGGCATAACTCCACCTCAGATTTAATAACTTTATAAAAGGGTTTATATTTCTCATCAGAGTGTTTTCATTCTTGACAATGTTATTTATACATCTTAAAGAAATTAAGATGAACTTCTACTCCCCTCTTCAAAAACATTTTGTTAAAATACACTGCAAGAAGTAGACATTTGCATGACAATAGCAAATAAACACCTCATGGGATTCTGAATACTTATTGAACTATTTCAACTGCACATTTGTTTTTTAGCCCAGATTCAGTAAAGTTCAAGGGTATCCAAGTATGAAATAGCTTGTGGAGAAATTCACATTGGTTTCTTAATTTAATTTACTTGTAGATAAAGGCTACATAGTTGAAAAAATAGAATATTATCTTTGGCAATTTTGGTTCAAATACAGACCTTCAGAATAGAATTTGGGTGATATTGTTTCATAACAGTATGGTACAAAATGTACTGTAACTTTGTGTGGCAAACTATACTTCTATACTGGCTCTGAATAGGTCTAAAAGTACCTGAAAAGTGACTTCATCAAGGTGACTTATTCATCTCCAGTAGGCTAGCTTTATACACATAAATTAATTATATGAACAGTAATTTATAAGGGTGAATGTATTTATAAAGTATTGCAAAGCTAGTCCAAGCTGGAAGGACCAAACAGTTCCTGACTTGCAGTCATTAATAAATGGAATAAGTAAACTCAGAGGGTACACCTGGGGATTCTATCCTTCCTCCCCCTTGGACAACGACAATGACTGCAGGGTACTAATTAAATGTAACAAATGCAAATTTGGGCCACAGATCTTCATTGCTGGTTATATTACACCTGACAAAAAGGACAGCCTAGTTCCAGATCCCAGGTTAATTTTACAGAGGCAATACTTACAGGAAAAAGTAATTTACTGGACCAGTTCCTTCCCCTTTTTTCCTTTGTCCTTCCTTACACAAAAGTTCCATCAAAGCCAAGAGATAATTTGCCTTCTCTCGTGAGGAAGGACAGCAAGGGCTGGCACATTTTTATTCCTTAATGAACACAGCTATCACAGAATATCTTACTCGTTTAGGGATAGTTGTGCTTTCCTTGTACAATGGCTCAAACTATTGCATTCTGAAGAGCATCACTATTTTCTGTCGTGTCATAACTTAATTTGTGCAGCTATGAAACGGTATGGTGGGATACACATTTGTTCCTCTGTCCAAACTGCTTCTTACCATGCAGGAGCTCAGATAGGTTCTTTTCAATGCTAGAACACATCCTCTACTACCTTCTTGTCCATGAGGACAACAAGTTTTAGAGCTTGACTTGTGTTAGCCAGTTGTCTTCAGTTATCTCCAAAGCACAAATTAGCACAGTTTAGCTGCTGAGCTAAGAAACCAAACTGTGGTGAGCACAGATGAGTAGCAGAACTTCCTTCTCCAAATATTAGAGAAAGGAAGGAATGAAGTTATAATTTCCATGTCAGGCTGCCACAGGGGAACACATGGGGCTGTACTGCTTGTATTGGACACATCATGCAGAAAGAATCTAAACCTGCATGATTATCAGGTCAGTGGTTTTTCAAACTCATGAACCATAATTAAAAATATTTTATGATTTCTAACAAACACTGTTTGAGTTTGGCTTTCTCGTTTCTAATTACAAAAGATGAAATATGTAAGAGTCAGTGATAGTTATAAATCTCCATAAAAAATTAAGTGTAAAAATAATGAAAGGTTTGTTACATAAATTAAGTAGCAATTAATGCTTTCTTTTTCTGTTTGGAAGATAGGATATTAAAATAATGTTGTTAAATTTCCTACTGTGAACATAATTCCCTGATTCTTTTTACTACACATTATCATAATGTCAATAAAAGACTAAAACTAACAAATAGAAAAAACTTGCCTGATGCAAACGCAACATAGAAGGTTATAACGTTGTCTTTTATGGTGACTATACAATATCATTTTATTTTAAGATCTAATAGCAAGTTGATTCAAAGGGTAAGACTTACAAAGTCATTAAAGCAAGTAGAAAATTGCTTTCTACCATAGTCACCCAGTCTTTTTAAATCAAAGAGTTTTATTGTTGTTGGTGATGTTTGCATTTGCAGGAGGTAATTAGGGAATGAGTTAGACATCACACTCAGAGCCCTCAAGCTTGTCAATAAGAACCATAAACTATTCTTGGGGGAAAAAAAAAAAAGTCAGTTTAAAAGGCAAATTGCAGAGAATGGAGGGCAACAAGATCATAACATTTTCGGTCAGTTTGACCTCTGCTGTGTCTATCTACAATATGGAAAAGCTCATAAAATAACCTATGCTTCCATGAAAACTTTATTATTGCACTTGCCAAACAGAACAAAATTTGGAGGTTTTAGAATCGGTGGTAGTAGACAGTTGAAGGAGAAGGTAGATGATCCTCCTCGTTCTCTTCTTCTGCATTGTGCTGGCAAGCTCAATAGGGAAAGGTGTAATTCTACCCCTTTCATCACAGCATTGGTCACTTGTCCACTGTGGTGCAGGGAACTCTGATCAGCCACGCTTTTCCCTGGAAGTCAATACCTCTGCGCTGACACAATGGGATCCAGTGCCAAAGGCATGATCCAGGCTTTTGTTGTTATCTCTTATTTGAAAGGGCTAGTTGACCCAATTGGTTAACACAATAGGTTTTCAGTTTTATAGCCTTAAGTCATGGAAGACCTATTCCTAGGTTTTGGCTATTTCTCCATGGGAGAAAGTAAAATTGGCAGTCTGTGCCCACCAGCCACAAATACAGAATCATGCCAAACAACTGTGTCCTGAACTTTATGGCTAATTAGCCATTGAAGCTATGCCCAAGAAATAGGTTCTGTTGCCCATGGGAAGAAGCGTGTAGCCATTATTAATGTCCCAGCTCATATCTCTCAGTAGGTCTTATGAGCAGTGCTGCTTTAAAGAGACTAAATGTACAACAGGGAATTAAAAATTATAGTACCCCTTTCACTGACTGAAATATTGTAAACTTGTTACACTGAGGCCAGGATTGGTGTCAATGTACTTTGTGTGAAAAGTGCAATAGAAGCATTAGTATTTGACAGCCCTGGTTGAAATAAGTGAAATTAATGGAGCTCTTTTCATATACGACAAGGCCATGGCACCCCTTTCATGCTGCTTACAGACAGAGAAAAGTCAATACTTTTTTATTACTTGATGCTGACCTACATTCTGCACTACAAGTGCCAGGCCCACTAATTGGTTTCAGTTGTGAGAAAAGTTTGCCCCAAAGAAACACTGGAGCAGATAAATCAATCTTTTTTAGGGTAGCTTAGTGGGTTTTGAGCACTTGAAATGACATTTGTGTTGTATTGACAGAATGGGTTGTTACACTCATTTTGTCATGTCAGAAGGCCCTGTACTAGTTGGAAGTATTGTTAACCAGTATTGATAAATTTGCTGAGAATAAAAGTTAGCTGGATCAACATTTTACTTGTCTAACTGCTTGCTGCTTCTGTTTTACTTCATTGTTAGACAACTCCGTGGCTATTAATAGGTCGGGAGGCTTACGATGACAGCTCAATTTAAAACTCTAATTTTACTACTGCAAGCATTAGGATCATAGGGAACACTTAAATATGACCACAGTGTTAAACAGATGAGGTTGTGGACAGTGACACTTGGCAGTACTGCCTAATTTTCAAATGAGGTGTGCACATGAGGTGTCTCCCTTCTTTGTGGGAAAGCAAGATTGCTCAGTGGGCTTACCACTACACTAAGAACGTAACTACTGCATGGATGTTTATGCAGAATTTTCCACTGCTCTAAAGTCTTGATGTTTACCTGTGTATATTGATTTCAAAGTAAAGAAAAGGGACTTGTTTCCTGGTTTTACTATGAGGATGGAATTATACTTCCAGCAGCTGTGCTCGCTTTTCAGTTATTTCCCTCTGCCATTGCTTCTTAACAGAAGTTACCTAAAGAGTAAGTTTTCTCTGTAGAGAAGAACAGAAGAGACCTATAGGTCTCTACAGGAGTAACAGATATAATTCCAACACTTCAAAAGAGTTTTTCTAAGATCCAAACTTTTCATGGATTGGTTTACTTTTTAGACAGCCTACGGTGCCATGGTTGACGTAATGCAATTATACAGTGTCTTTAGTATTTTTAGAATGATTCAAATGAGGACTTGGTGATCTGAATCTCTGGTATAGAAGGAATACTTTACTTTACAGAGAATACTTTTCATTATACAATTTATCTTTGAAACCTCTGCACATGTTACTTCTCCTTTACTATGAAGGAAATCTACATTTGTACAACCTAATACAACTTTAATCTCCATTTAGGCAACCAAATCACTATTTATGCAGCCAAATCAAATTTTGTCATTACAGAGAAAGACTGTGCTTTGCTGTAAATCAGGTATCATGAGTTTATTGTATGCTTATTGTTCCAAGTTTATCACATGCTTAACAGCTTCATAATTATTATGGACTTGAGAGATTTGCTATACAAAATTACCTGAAGTGTGTATGTAGGAATCTGTGAGTAGATATGCTGCTGCTGTTTGTCTATTCTTGGTTTGGTCTGAAGCAGCTGACTTTCTACTTCATTAAATTTCCAAGAAGATATTCAATTGTAATTCCTATCTCATTCCAAACTGCATTTTGTATTACAGGATATTACACAGTACTCTGAAAATTGTTCAGAAACAAACAGTGTTAGTGCAAATATATCTCTAGAATATCATGGAAGGCACTTTCAAAGGCTTTCAAGCTGATATGTAGGTCTACAAGGTCTTGTTCATTTGCAGTGTTTGTATATGGTCTATATTTATGTATGCTGGCATAGTCAGTTGAAAAATGTCTTTAGAATTTGCTCTAATAACATTCCAAAGATAAACAATGTGACCATTTGACAAGTCTAATCTATGACATCACAGTGTCTTGATTCATACAAATCTTTGAAGGCTTTACACCACCTCTTCTGACTCCATTGTTTTGAACTGATCAGCACACGACAGTCAAGTAGTCAAATGCATTAAAAGGGTCCATAGGCCTTATTAAGCTCTGTCAGTTGCACTTGAGTCACTTACAATTTAGTAGAATGAAAGGAGTCAAAGCTTGACAAGTTTAAAAAGGAAGTGTTATAATAACTTAATTTGGGAATTTAAAAATAGGTCTCAGTCCTGAGTACTACATGTCTCTGATGCTGAGAACATGCTGAGTTGGAAGTGACCCACAAGGGTCATTGAATACAACTCTGGGGCCCTGCACAGGACCATCCCCAAGAATCACACCATGTGTGTGAGAATATTGTCCAAATGCTTCTTGAGCTCTCTCAGGCTTTGTGCCACCTCCCAGAAATCCTCTGAGGGAAGAACCTTTTTCTAATATCCAGCCTAAAGCCTGACACAACTTCAGGCCATTCCCTTGGGTCCTGTCCCTGGTCACCACAGAGAAGAGATCAGTGCCTGTCCCATGTCTTCTCCTCATCAGGAGGTTGTAGACTGGAATGAGGTTTCCCCTCAGTCTCCTCTTCTCCAGGCTGAACAGACCAAGTGACCTCAGCCACTCCTCATATGGCTTGCCCTCAAGGCCCTTCACCATCTTCACTGCCCTCCTCTGGACACTCTCTAAGGGCTTAATGTCTTTCTTACATTGAGGTGCCCAAAACTGCCCACAATATTCAAGGTGAGGCCACCCCAGTGCAGAGCAGAGCAGGACAATCCCCTCCCTCGACCAGCTGCTGATGCTTTGCCTGATGCCCCCCAGGACAGGGTTGGCCCTCTTGGCTACCAGGGCACTGCTGACTCATATTGAACTGGCCATCAACCAGGACCCCCAGGTCCCTTTCCGTGGCACTGCTTTCCAGCATCTCATTCCCCAATCTATCCATACATTCGTGGTTGCCCCACCCTAGGTGCAGAATTCAGCACTTTCTCTTGTTGAACTTCATCATAGTTGGTGCAGTCCTCTAATTTGTCAAGGTATCTCTGCAGGGCCTCCCTGCCTTCAAGGGAGTCAAGAGCTCCTCTGAGTTTTGTGTCATGTGCAAACTTGCTTAGAATCCCTTCCAGACCTGCATCCAAGTCATTTATGAAGGTGTTGAAGAGCACAGAGCCTAAGATGGAGCACTACAGAACCCACTAGTGACAGGTTGCATGTTTTAAGAATGCATTGTGGAAAAATGTAATCCTGAGCTACAAAACAATGGGGTCAGTCTCACCAATATGTGTGAACTCATATTTGTAAGCTCATTATTTCCAACTACCGTTATTTACAACAATGAGGGACTGATGGTGAAAATAATTTTGAAGAAGCCTGTTTTTCTCCACTCACAACCTTTGTTCTTCAAAAAGATTATCTACATGACTTCATACCTTCTGTGGTATGTAGCAACCAGATTAAATTCAGGATGATCCTGGCAGCCTACCAGAATCAATGAGGAGTGCATTGCGGTGCTTCACTGCACATTTTGAACTGTCATTTCACCATCAAAATAGACAGACATGAGAACCTGGCTTCCAGGTCCCTTCCCTTTAAGAGACAGTGTCATAGACTCTCTTCAGTGCTGTGAGGTAGATCTTGCAAGGCCAGGTGGTATTTTCAGGCCTTACTTTATCTCATTGCTGAAACCCGATTAAAATCTGTATCTACAAATACAGAAACATGAGGTTATTTTCCTAAAAAGATATTTATTTTTATATACATACCGTGCAGAATTAATCTAGTATATATTCTAAACTTCTTTAATTAATCTAAAGCCAGCAATGCTTTTATTTATCCATCAGATTCTGTAGTATTTTCTAAATGTGGTCAAACATAACTGTTGTCGTCATAATAGGAGCCAGTTGTTTAAATGCTCAGTTGTGAGTATCTAGTGAAATAGTTTTAAATAACAAGATAAACAGTACAGCTGCCAAACCAAAGTAATCTTACACTGAGGGGGTGTGTGGCACAGAAAATTTCCTCTTTGTCATTTTGATTTGAGTTTGAAGCTGGACCTGGGCTTAGTTCCAGCTCAAAAACACTATTCACTTCAAAGGCTTCTAAATCGTCCCAAGGAGCTAATTTTGGCAGCCAATTGTTTTTGTTTGGCCAGGCATCCTAATAGCAAAAGCCGTCTGCTCCAGCAAATGAAGATTTCTTCAGTGCTCAGGCTTACCATTCCTGATTGTAACCTGATATGGGGGCTGCACACCTTTTACTGGTTTCCCTGTCTCCCCCCAAGTTCACCACTTGTTAAACTGTTCACAGTTTTCTAAACTGTACCTAACTGTCCTGCATGTAAATTCAAAATATACTTACTATTTTAAAAATAGCGGATCCTGTATTCTGCTCTGAATTACTGCTTAATCCTAAATTATTGCCGGATTATCTGCTTGCTTTCTCAGCAACTAGTGAATGGTTTGTTGTTTTTTTCCATTTCCATGAACAGTATTAATCTGGTTAATTTACTGAATTAAATATAACTAGCTTCACTTTAGAAGAAAACCATTTGCAGTTGTGCTGGAGATACTATAATACTTTTTATAATAATTTTATGGACAACTTTTGCTTCAGTAAGACGATACTGTGGTGCCAAAAAGACACCGACAAATAAAATACTGTGCCCTTCTTAAAGCTTAATATGAAAATGTGCAAACAGGCTGTTTCTTTTGTGGAAGAAATTGGTCAGTACAAGCCATAGAGAAACATTAAAAAGTAAATTTTGTGAATCATTTAAGAAAGGGACAGTACTCACTTTCACACCACACAGGGAGTATTTCATTTTGACTGTATATGTCTACTTTGGTATTTTGAGATTTCTGCACCAGAATTTTGGAGGAATCATACCAAACAAATGTAAGTATGAAATGTAAAAAATTATATGGTCACAGTTTGGCAACACACAATGCAGATGAAATCTCAGGTGGGCCCTGTCAGTGTTTACATGAAGGTTACCAGAAGTCAAAATTGCTCTGTTTATGGAGATGCAGCTGAGCTGTGAAGTAGCTAAATACAAATTATCCAGGGAATGATAATTCTGCTTAATGTAATTAAAAAAAAAGAGTTTTCATTCTCTTTTTAAGATAATATTAAACCTTTCAAATTGGGAAATGCACTGAAAAGGTAAAAATTTTGGCTTTCATTCACACATGGCCTTGGATATGTTATGAAGATGGTGCAAGATGGTTGTTCCAGGCACTTCTGCAGAACATTATACTGACAATAGCAAAGAGTAGGAAGTGTTCAGACGAACTTCTTAAAAATGTGTCATCAGATCCTGGAAAGCTGAGAGTTCGTCTGTGGCATGTTACTTTCTGAAAGAAAAAACAATTTTAATGCAAACCAAGTATTTTCTAGTGTTATATTACTCGCAGTATTTCATGGTCAAAGAAAATCATTTTATTAAGAAAATAATTTTATTAAGAATGCTTTAAAACCATGATCTTAAATACCGTGGACTTCTAATCATTTACCGTGGGCATTTATTAGTAAGTAGCAAAATCAAAATATCGATTAGAATACTTAGTTTACTTTCTTGTTTGTTGGCTGAACTGACATTGTACTCTTAAGGCACAGGGTCACTTGCATTTCTCTTATTCAGTTTAGATTTGTAAGCATTTGCATTTTAAAAAGTTGAATGTAGTACCCATGAATTTTGCCTAGAAAAAAAAGGTGTTCAGGAATCACCCTGCTTGTATTTTTTCTACCTGGACTCATAATCAATTTGTTGCCACTAATACATATTTTATATTTTATTTTTTTTTACCATTTCATATGGAGCTGGTTTAACATTCATATTTTAATGTTAGCCAAGGTAGAAAAGTTTAAATATAACATGGTTATCTTGCTGTCTTTAACCTCCCTGGTTGCCAGGGAGGATAATACACTTTTGAATACCATGATTTGCAAAAGATTCTAAATCTAATTTCTAGAGAAGGAAATTTTTGCAGTGCTTATAGTTGCTGAGAGTTTGAAATACATATTTGCTTTCAATTAAATAAATTCTTGTGCTCTTCTTCAAAGTAATATTCATACAACATCTTCACAAATGACTTGGATGCAGGTCTGGAAGGGATTCTAAGCAAGTTTGCACATGATACAAAACTCTGCCTTGAAGTCAGGGAGGCCCTGCAGAGAGATCTCGACAAATGAGAGGACTGGGCAGTCACAAACCATTATGAAGCTCAGCAAGGATTCTGCACATGGGGTGGGGTAACCACGATTGTATGGATAGACTGGGGAATGAGATGCTGGAAAGCATTGACCAAGACCTGGGGGTCTTGGTCAATGGCCAGTTCAATATGAGTTAGCAGTGCCCTGGCAGCCAGGAGGGCCAATCCTGTCCTGGGGGGCATCGGGCAAAGCATCACCAGCTGGTCAAGGGAGAGAATTGTCCTTCTCTGCTCTGCAGGCACTGACCTCTTCTCTGTGGTGACCTGTGACAAGACCCAAGGGAATGGCCTGAAGTTGTGTCAGGGAAGGATATTAGAAAAAGGTTCTTCCCCCAGAGGGTGGCTGGGAGATGGAACAGGGTCCCCAGGGTTCCCCCAGGGAAGTGGTCACAGCACAAAGCCTGAGAGAGTTCAAGAAGCATTTGGAAAATATTCTCACACACATAGTGTGAATCTTGGGGATGGTCCTGTGCAGGGCCAGAGTTGTACTCAGTGATCCTTGTGGGTCCCTTCTAACTTGGCATGTTCTCTGATTCTGTGATAATGTAAAAATGTGTGTTTTGTATTTGTTATTTTGCATAATTTGAATTCTAACTCATATAATGAAATATATCTAGAAGACAATATACTCTAAAATACCCTAAAAAAAAGTTTAAACCATTTAAGCCAAACTTAACATTTTTTTTTTCTCTCTTATTTCTTTAGGACTTTCGAACAGTGGCACCATCTATTTTTCTTTTCGAAAAGTTTGGAAAATCTTACTCCCGTGCTGGACAAATAGTCTAATTGTCCTGGAAACTACACAAGACACCTGAAAAGTAATCAATAAATGTACTTCAGCAAATGCACACCAGCATGTTGACTCAATGTCCCATAAAGGAATCTTCCCTTGATGTATACTGTGTCTGAAGTAATGTTAATTGATTTTGCTTGATCTTTAAGCAATATGGCTTCCAAGATTTATAAAAAAATTTTTTGTGTGTTTTTTAAAAGAAATATTAGCTTAAGAAAATAATTTCTGAAAATGCTATATTTTATTTAATAAATAATTTAGGATACAAAACCAGAGTCATCAAGTAAAATACTTGGAATGACATTTTTTATTACAGATTTGTAAATGAGTTTAAAAAAAGGACAAAGTTTAAAATTTACACCTGTTTTTTTCCTCACAATGATAGATGTATCTGCTTCATCACTGTTTGTCATTTTCAGTGTTGTTAGGCATACTTTTTTGGCTACTGATCTGTGTCTTCAGAAGTGCAGGATAGGCATGGAAGATAAGATCCTCTTTTAAGTCCTTTTAACACTTGAGTGGGTGATAGAACTCTAGTGCTGAAAAAATAGTTCTGACAACATCTATGCCTTATTATTAGAGCAGTTTTTCTATATCTGCTTAATTTTCTTTATCACAACCTGTGCATTTACTCCTAGTCCTGTGCTAAGTGAGGCCATAATCATGTGATGGTTCACAAGAACTCCACATTTGATGACACAAAACTGATACTTGTTTACTCTGTTTGCTAGCAAGCAATCCTGCAAAATAGTGAGTGTCCTCAGAACTCATCCACTTCAAAAGACTCAAGGAATTCAACATCATGAGAAGACCTTAGCATGTCTAAAGAGCAAATCATAAGCTAATTCATAAAATTATGTGAGCGAATTTTACAGGAGTTTTATGCTGCATTCTCTATTTGCTTTTCATATAATTTGACTATATTGCATCAAATATATCTGTTCATCTGTAGCTCATTGTATGTTTTTTATTACTGAGTTTTGTTATGTGATTCTTTTGTGCCCTACAATCGTGCAGAAAACCTTGAAGAGATGTTTGTTTGTGTGACTACTTTCTGAACTGGGTCTAGTGAAAGGTGTCTGTGCCGATGGCCAGGGTGCTTGGAAAGGATGAATTTAGGGTCCCTTCCAACCGAAACTGTTCTATGATTCTAGGAACTAGGAGTTACAAATTTCCCTTCCATAGGTTTTCAGCTAGTTATTTATGAAAGCTTTACTGCTTTTTGTGCTATTACACACCACAGTAAAAGCCCTTTCACTTCCATTCCAGTAGTCTGTGAGTGCAGGCACTGGACTGGACTGGTGTTACTTTTTGAAGTTTTAAAAAGTTTTAAAAAAAGTTTCAAAAGTTTTAAAGCTTTTTTGAAGCTTTAAAAAGTTTATTCTGCATGGCAATGAGAATTAACTCTGGGAAGCAGAAAGCAGCCACCTCAGTGGATGATAAGATTTAATCTGATCCAATGTATCAGAGTGCTTTAGTTGTTCCTGGAAGGGATTGAACATGAGACACTTGTACAAAACTGTTGATGAATAAAGATGGCACAGTAATTTTTATATGTGAGAGCTATCTATTTGATTGCTTCAGCTTTAAGGTGGTTCATCACAGTAATTCACCCTGTGTTGCCTCTTTAACTTCATACCACAGTTTCCCATCAGTCCGATTAGAAATGGCAATGCCTTTATCAGATTAATCTTTCTTTCTCTTTCTTCCTTTCAGTATCTCTGACCCCAGGACAAAACAAAACCTACCTTGCAGCCTGTACTGCACTGGCAGTAGTGCTCATAGCTGAGAGTCCAGAGCACAGATGGAGGTTAAAACCAACACTTCTAAATGATGAAACCCCCAAACTTTTCTGTTTTTAAGCAGATAGCTGCTTGCCAGAAACCTTCTTACACAAAAATGGGTCTCATTATTTTATTGGATAAATAAATGTCCACAAAATTAATAGAGTAACAAATATATTACTTGTGAGATTTGGGGTTTGGGCTTCTTTTGCCAATTGTATGTCATAGGGAATCCAGTTCTTTTCTTTATCTGGAGTTCAAAACAATTTATGTCATGTAACATACAAACTATTTTGTGTGGCCACACTACAATCCAAGAATCCTTTAATTTCTCATTAAGTGTATGCAGCACTTATTCAGTACATTTACACTAACCATTTAATAAGTATTCTAGAGGGACCTTTACCAACTCTTCCTTTATGTAGAGATTTTTATTATTTTTATTGCTCTCATAAATAGTATATAAACACATGAAAAAGATTGACAGAGAAGTAGCTTGAATATATTTTTAAATATAAAAGCATATTCATCTCAGAAACTTTAGATGGATTTTGACTTATTTTTTTAGTTTTAACTCCCAACCAAATGCTGCTAAATCCCGGAACCTTTGTAAGCTTGGACTAGAGAACCTGCCTCTACATATTTTCTGTATACGGTGAGGCTGATGGATAAAACTCCCAATATTAAAAGGAACAGCTAGGAATAATCTAAGAACCAAGCCTTGGGAAACCTGCAGTATGTTGAACTCTTTTGAACACAAAAGCAGCTCAGAATTAATTATATTACGGTGCAAACACACCAGTAATTTTTTGTTAAGCAGAGGAATTGGGCATCATGGATAAGTCAAAAAGCAGTTTGAAAGTGAATGTCAGTGTGTAGGAAAGGAGAAAAAAGATACATTTTTAGTCTAGAGGTGGACCTAATTTCTGTGACCTGAGAATAGACTACCCCTTCCATTTGGTAGCCCTCTGTGGCAAGCCAATGAACGTGTCTGTCTGGCAAAGAGCATTTTGGTTCGCCTTCTTGCTTAAATCAAAACGTTTGCACATAGCAAACTTACAGTTTTTATCTGAAGCCAGTTAAAGCTAAAATGTTGATATTTTATTGAACTACAATAATATAATGAACAAGACAGTAAAAATTTTTATGATGTCATGACATAACCAGCTGTCTATGAGTATAAACACTGTGTTCAACTTGCTTATTGATATAGTTTACCACATCAGTTTTAATTATCAAATTGCTTTTTCTAATATATTTGACTAATGTGTTTTTAATACTTTATTTACTCTAGGTTTTCCTCATCAACAAATTTGTTGTTTTATAACATTGTAATACCGAAGTATATGTACTTTGGGGAAGATGTTTCTGTTTTATAGATGTTAAAATCCATTCTCACAGTACAAAATCTTAACACGCAGAATGGATATAGACAGAGGGACCAGGAAATGAGTACTCTGAAAATTTGTGAGGGACTCCTGGATCTTGGTGAGTCTAGAAGACATGTAGCCTCTTAGACATTTAGGAAAATTCTCACAGAGCAGTATCTGAAAATCAGAAAGAGTCACTGTGATGATGGGGAAATAGACAAATGTAAGAAGCTCTATATTATTCTTCAGAAAAAGAAGCGTAATTACTGTAATTGTCCCATTGAATGTATTTCAGTCCTGGTTGCTGTTTTCTACAATAACAAAATACGGCCTTCAGCATGCAGCAATACAAAGACAAGTGTGTTCCTTGCTTTTCAGCAGCAGAAAGAGAAGTAGTTTTTGTAACTTGAACTGATTTAGTCCCCGTGTACAGAGGGAAAAAAAAAAATAACGTTGGCCTTTTTCATCCTGCATGGCTGAAGAGGCTTAACAATACCTTTAGGAAGCAGCACATACTGGGAAGAACTCATCATACCAGCTCACTAACAAAGTATGTCTGATATGTCACTTAGATATTTTTGTCTAATGTACAAAAAGCCTGGAATGTAATACTGCAATGTCCACTTATATCTGAGCAATTCGAACAGGTCATGGATCTTGACAGACTCAAATAATAGTAATGTTATTTTTTTCTCTATCAGATGCACTGACCTACATGCCAGGTACTAAGGGTTCAAAGCCTCTTTGCACCTCTTTGCTAACGACCAATGATTTTTGGATTTTACCACAAATGGGGATGGCAGCACTCATAGACAGATATAACAGAGCCATTAAAAGGGAACAGCTATGTGCTAAAAGTTCCTCACAACTCACATCATAAGACATTTCAGGGATATCAGGAAATGTCTGGTGACATCTTTTCTTGCCAAACCTACGTGCTGTTACTCAGTAGATTAAGGATCTTTTAGTGTTGCTGCCCAATAGCTTTGTTGGACTGCTACATAGCTGATGTTGTAAACACAGAAAAATCTCTTAATTTAGGTAATTTGAGAACTGCCTTCTGGGTTGATCCAAGATGTTCTCAACACTTGTCAGAGAGAACATTTAGCTTGCAATGCCCTCTAGAGGCAGATTTGCCATAGTAGTGGTGACCGCAGATACTCTCTTCACTTTTCTGGTCCAGTACTGGAGCTTTCAAGAAACAGGGGTTTTTAAAGTTATTTTTTAAATTTTATTTGTTGGTTGTTTCTTTGTTTTTTCTTTTCAAATAAGCCATACTTCAGATTTGTTTAGGAGCAGAGGTCTAGAATTATTAGGGGCTCTGCAACTGACCCAGATGCCTCATTCTGGACTTGCACAGAAGGTGCTTCCAGGTGAGATGGGGCCATATTTAAACTGCAAAGCAAAATGTTGATGCTTACAAACAATAATGGATTTTTACATACAAATACTTTACATTGAATAAGGCTCTGAAAACATAAAAATTAAAAATATTTCTAACAGCTTACTGTTATTCCAAAGGATGTGTTTGCAACATGCCTTCTATAAATCTGTAGTCCTCAGTTTAATAAATTCAGAAGTTTTAATAAATTCAGTCGAGTTTGTTAGAAAGATGAGGATCTTTGTCTTTTACTGGCAGCCATAGGCTCCTATGCTCAGAACAGCAGAGACTGAAAAAGAGAGGATGCGCATAATTTCTTAATATCAAAATCTGGGTTATCCCATATTAAAACAGAAACTCTACAACCACAAGGGAGTAACCTCCTTGTAATCAGAAACAGAATTTGAGCCTTGAAGCTCCTATTTGTCTTAACCTCATTCATAAAAGATTTTTGGGGGTGAGTTTTCTTTCACTGGTTGACAAAGGTTTCTAGTAGGCCTAGAAAAATGTCAGCAAAGAAGCTCGGGCTGTGCTGGATCGGCTTCATATTCTTCCATCTTTTAATAGTTCAGCTCATTAATGAGAAAATCATCTGGCTTGCTGGCACAATCAGATGTAGTCACTTATCAGTACATTGAGTTCAGTTTATAGTACTCCGATTCATATTCATGATCAGAGGATGCAGTGGAGCAATTCATTAGTGCACTGCTGCATTAAGCAATCACTGCCAAAATGTGACATATTGAGAGTTTGCATTAAACTGCTTCCTTTGAGAACCTTTGAGTAAAGAAATTCCTAAGTGCAGAAGTCTGTTGAGATAAATTACTTAGCTGCTTCAAGAAAAACATTGAGATTCCATGTATATGACATTTAGTAAAAAAAAAATACATTCACTAGTGCTATTGTATGTGTGACATGATCACATCCTCAAAAACAAATTTAGATTGTTGTAGCAGCTATAACATGTATAAACTAGATTAGAATTTTGACAAACCGAACCCTCTTTCTTACTCTTAATTTTTTTTTGTGCTGTCCAGTGAAAGTTAACGTTGTTTTTGTTTTGTGTTATTATATGGAGGTTAAAACCAACACTTCTAATCTACATTCTGTATGTCTTGTTATGGTACAAATAAGAAGCCCTTGCAATTGCAGTCTGGACATGCTCATCTCACAATGACTCTGTTTTTAGGAAGGGACAGTGCTTATAAATTTGAGAAAGATGCATCTTGTTGCTTTTGTGAGAAGAAGGTGAGGCCAGGGTTAATTACCTTCTCACTTTTTCTCTTTAAAGTATGGCATAGTGGTGATTCCTTGTCCACGTTTGTTTGATTCTACCAGATCATTTTCTACTGTCAACCATTCTTCAAATTTATCATCTCTTCTTCAGATTTATAAAAGTCCAAGCTACTCAGTGGTAAGTCTTGTAGAAAGAAAGGAGTAAAATTGTAAATCTGTGATCAGTCGTAAATAAGCAAAATAGGTGCTAGTCTTCCTTTGAATGTAGCTTCTCTCCCTGGAATAGGATTATTCTTGGTTTTTCTCATTGGTATTTTTACCAAAATCTGGGCCAATGAATCACTTCTAAGAGGAGAAAATATGCATACCATATAAAAAACCACATGGAACAGGCTGCCTATACTTTATGTTTTTCCAGCAATACTGATCTTGCTCATGCCTAGCAGTTTTGAATAAGAATGCTTAGTCAGACACTGACCAAAGAGCTGGCAACATGGGTCTCTCGTTACTTCCAGAGACATTTGCTGGCTTTGTTTCTCCTATTTTCCAAAGCTGCATGTCAGATAGGTGAGATTGCTGTATACCTGCTAGGAATCATTCACCCTCTTGGCTTTGTTTCTGTGCTTGATCTTTGCTCTTATCCTCCCACTGGAACCATTTCCCCTGCATCAAAGGATACCTCTGCTTTATGGTAATAATGGCTAAAAAAACCATGATGAAATTAGTTAAAGATCAATTGGGAACAAAAAGCTCAAATCTTTAAAGTATTTGTGTCTGTAAGATTTCCTTCCCTCTTAAGCTCCTGTATCTCCTCTACCACAAAGTGTTACCATCTGCACACGAGGCAAGAATTAGTTTGCTTTTTTGCTCTAGACAACAGAGCAAATGCAGTATTCTGAAGCAGCCCGGGTAGCTCTTAAACAACACCTAAACATTTATTTGAAGCAGAAAGGTCTTCCTGACTTCTTCACAGTCCCCTGAACACACCTCTGACAGTGCCATAAACATGAACATATTGTAACTGTTGGTCTGATTGTACATCTTACATCTTAATCTCATTCAGAATATATCAGCATATCTAATAATAGTTCTATTTTCTAAAATTTAAATTAATCCCAAATCCTCCATAGTCCAGATGATTACTTGAATTATCCATATTGCTAGGCTCTGTTTCCAAAGTCTTTTACAATCAATGTGATCCGTTACAACTCCCATGAAGTACATAATTGTTCCAGTGTTAAAGTAGATACAGAAGAGCAATGAAATATATGAAATATATCAAATATATGAAAACTTGTCGAGCTCTCTGCCCATCACATTTTTGTGGGGGGTATGTTGTGGGGATAGACTTTGTTATTGTTTCACAAGAGGGTTCATATGCCCTATTCAGAACAGAACCCCTTCTGTGCTGCTACTGCTGCAAAAATCCAAAGGAAAAAGAAATTAATTAGTTAAAAAGGGAAAAGACAGTACACGTTTGAGAACCCTGAAAAACAAGCAAAGCAAGTAGTGACTGGAAGAACCATAGAAACAATCTTCCTCATGCAATCAGTCAGTGACGTATATTGCAAATAGTGGGAACATGTTATCCAGGCTTTAAGCAGGAAAAAGGAAGAGAACTATTCTGAGCAAGGGCGTGAGTCACTGAGTGCCTTATGCAAGCCAGTAATGGCAATTGTTCTTAATCTACAGTGTAATGACTCAAAGCCAGATTTCTGTGGTAAGGAATGAACTGGAAAATCACTGCTGCCCCTGAGAAGGCAGGAATTCTGACTGAGACCACTCCTCATGCAGATGCCTGGCACCACAGCTCCTGCAACTTGTTAGTTCGTCACTTGTAGTCTAATGACAGTTGAAGAGGATGACCATGACAGACAGCTGTGTCTGTAAGCATCAAGAGAGGGCTTATGTCTGACCTACTTCTGGAAATGATTAACACATGATTTAGTTCTCATTCATTTCTATTCATGGTCATATATCTCACAGCTGTTGCTGAACACCAAGAATCAAGAAAGGTTTTTGATGACTCTGTACTTTACAAATGCAGAATCAAATGGTGAGATATGACCATTTACAATGACAAGATATGTTTCTTGCTAAAAAATAAGAATACTTGCTCCTGTGGTTCTGAAGTTTTTATTTCTGTTTAAGCACCAGCACATTCTAGAAACATGAGAACAGTGATGGTGTATTTAATTTATCATAAAATCTATCAATCTGCTTATTTAATTCCTCACAGCTACTATGTATTGAGATGAAATCACCCATGATTTAACAATATTGTTTAATAATCATCTTTCAGATGCTTGAAAGATTTCTGAGTGTACATATCCTTTTTTAACATTACGTTTTTACAGTGAAGATGCATGATTGCTCCTCCAATATAATCATACCTAAAAGGACAAGGTACTTTTGCTGCATCAATATTTTGACCACTTACATCTCTCTCATGATAAAAAAGAAAAAAATTATGGATCTATGGCCGACTGGGAACTATCAGTTCCACAATAGTTCCACCCACATGCACTTACAGATTCATAGCTTTTTTAGGGATGACGTGTGGAAGGTGATTTGATGCTCACTAGCAACCTGGCAGATGACCACCTCTGGACTGGGAGAGTGTCTTCACTGGCTGAAAATGTTTCTGGCAGGTTTACTTTTCTACCCTGAAGAAGGCAAAGAGGCACATTTTGCAAACATAGCCCTTTTTGTGGGTGATTTTTA
Source organism: Pachyramphus minor (assembly GCA_013397135.1). Taxonomy (NCBI): domain Eukaryota; kingdom Metazoa; phylum Chordata; class Aves; order Passeriformes; family Tyrannidae; genus Pachyramphus; species Pachyramphus minor. Next base: position 970,078 of record VYXB01008526.1, on the reverse strand, counting down.
GAAGCTCTGAATAAGGGCAGGCACGTGTGAAAGTTTGTAGACTAACAATTTGCTTGAGTTCACAGAGTATTACAATGTTTGCAGTTGTCTCCCACAATATTATCTTCTGGGATCCCCAGCAGTGATGTGTGTAAAATCTGGCTCTTTTGGGTGTCTTTATTTCTGTCTCCTATAATTTTCTTCCACTTGTTTGGCTCTTCTTTGATAATGATTGCTCCAAGTATCAGCAGATTTTGACAGTACATGCTCACCTCTCACAGGGTTTTGCTTGCACTCTGCACACATCTGACTAATATAAACAAACCTTTGCAAGTGGTCAGATGCAAAAGATTTTCGTTGCTGCTGTAGTTGAAGGTGTTCAGGCTGGAAAAATGTGTTCTTACATCAGAAGTTTTGTTTGTGTTTTTTTTTTTTTTTAAAGCAGTTAAAAAATTGTCAGAGAAAATACAGGTATTTTATTACAAAGCTGATTGTCTTTACATGGATGAAAAAAAATTGTTCTGATAATTTAAGAGGCTAGAAAAAAATGAAACTTGTATTTCAGTCCTGTAAATGTCTGCTAAGTGTTATAAATTTGTTATTCATAGNCTAGATTAGAATTTTGACAAACCGAACCCTCTTTCTTACTCTTAATTTTTTTTTGTGCTGTCCAGTGAAAGTTAACGTTGTTTTTGTTTTGTGTCAAGATATTCAACAATGTCAGAAACCCAGCCTTCTACATTCTGTATGTCTTGTTATGGTACAAATAAGAAGCCCTTGCAATTGCAGTCTGGACATGCTCATCTCACAATGACTCTGTTTTTAGGAAGGGACAGTGCTTATAAATTTGAGAAAGATGCATCTTGTTGCTTTTGTGAGAAGAAGGTGAGGCCAGGGTTAATTACCTTCTCACTTTTTCTCTTTAAAGTATGGCATAGTGGTGATTCCTTGTCCACATTTGTTTGATTCTACCAGATCATTTTCTACTGTCAACCATTCTTCAAATTTATCATCTCTTCTTCAGATTTATAAAAGTCCAAGCTACTCAGTGGTAAGTCTTGTAGAAAGAAAGGAGTAAAACTGTAAATCTGTGATCAGTCGTAAATAAGCAAAATAGGTGCTAGTCTTCCTTTGAATGTAGCTTCTCTCCCTGGAATAGGATTATTCTTGGTTTTTCTCATTGGTATTTTTACCAAAATCTGGGCCAATGAATCACTTCTAAGAGGAGAAAATATGCATACCATATAAAAAACCACATGGAACAGGCTGCCTATACTTTATGTTTTTCCAGCAATACTGATCTTGCTCATGCCTAGCAGTTTTGAATAAGAATGCTTAGTCAGACACTGACCAAAGAGCTGGCAACATGGGTCTCTCGTTACTTCCAGAGACATTTGCTGGCTTTGTTTCTCCTATTTTCCAAAGCTGCATGTCAGATAGGTGAGATTGCTGTATACCTGCTAGGAATCATTCACCCTCTTGGCTTTGTTTCTGTGCTTGATCTTTGCTCTTATCCTCCCACTGGAACCATTTCCCCTGCATCAAAGGATACCTCTGCTTTATGGTAATAATGGCTAAAAAAACCATGATGAAATTAGTTAAAGATCAATTGGGAACAAAAAGCTCAAATCTTTAAAGTATTTGTGTCTGTAAGATTTCCTTCCCTCTTAAGCTCCTGTATCTCCTCTACCACAAAGTGTTACCATCTGCACACGAGGCAAGAATTAGTTTGCTTTTTTGCTCTAGACAACAGAGCAAATGCAGTATTCTGAAGCAGTCCGGGTAGCTCTTAAACAACACCTAAACATTTATTTGAAGCAGAAAGGTCTTCCTGACTTCTTCACAGTCCCCTGAACACACCTCTGACAGTGCCATAAACATGAACATATTGTAACTGTTGGTCTGATTGTACATCTTACATCTTAATCTCATTCAGAATATATCAGCATATCTAATAATAGTTCTATTTTCTAAAATTTAAATTAATCCCAAATCCTCCATAGTCCAGATGATTACTTGAATTATCCATATTGCTAGGCTCTGTTTCCAAAGTCTTTTACAATCAATGTGATCCGTTACAACTCCCATGAAGTACATAATTGTTCCAGTGTTAAAGTAGATACAGAAGAGCAATGAAATATATGAAATATATCAAATATATGAAAACTTGTCTAGCTCTCTGCCCATCACATTTTTGTGGGGGGTATGTTGTGGGGATAGACTTTGTTATTGTTTCACAAGAGGGTTCATATGCCCTATTCAGAACAGAGCCCCTTCTGTGCTGCTACTGCTGCAAAAATCCAAAGGAAAAAGAAATTAATTAGTTAAAAAGGGAAAAGACAGTACACGTTTGAGAACCCTGAAAAACAAGCAAAGCAAGTAGTGACTGGAAGAACCATAGAAACAATCTTCCTCATGCAATCAGTCAGTGACGTATATTGCAAATAGTGGGAACATGTTATCCAGGCTTTAAGCAGGAAAAAGGAAGAGAACTATTCTGAGCAAGGGCGTGAGTCACTGAGTGCCTTATGCAAGCCAGTAATGGCAATTGTTCTTAATCTACAGTGTAATGACTCAAAGCCAGATTTCTGTGGTAAGGAATGAACTGGAAAATCACTGCTGCCCCTGAGAAGGCAGGAATTCTGACTGAGACCACTCCTCATGCAGATGCCTGGCACCACAGCTCCTGCAACTTGTTAGTTCGTCACTTGTAGTCTAATGACAGTTGAAGAGGATGACCATGACAGACAGCTGTGTCTGTAAGCATCAAGAGAGGGCTTATGTCTGACCTACTTCTGGAAATGATTAACACATGATTTAGTTCTCATTCATTTCTATTCATGGTCATATATCTCACAGCTGTTGCTGAACACCAAGAATCAAGAAAGGTTTTTGATGACTCTGTACTTTACAAATGCAGAATCAAATGGTGAGATATGACCATTTACAATGACAAGATATGTTTCTTGCTAAAAAATAAGAATACTTGCTCCTGTGGTTCTGAAGTTTTTATTTCTGTTTAAGCACCAGCACATTCTAGAAACATGAGAACAGTGATGGTGTATTTAATTTATCATAAAATCTATCAATCTGCTTATTTAATTCCTCACAGCTACTATGTATTGAGATGAAATCACCCATGATTTAACAATATTGTTTAATAATCATCTTTCAGATGCTTGAAAGATTTCTGAGTGTACATATCCTTTTTTAACATTACGTTTTTACAGTGAAGATGCATGATTGCTCCTCCAATATAATCATACCTAAAAGGACAAGGTACTTTTGCTGCATCAATATTTTGACCACTTACATCTCTCTCATGATAAAAAAGAAAAAAATTATGGATCTATGGCCGACTGGGAACTATCAGTTCCACAATAGTTCCACCCACATGCACTTACAGATTCATAGCTTTTTTAGGGATGACGTGTGGAAGGTGATTTGATGCTCACTAGCAACCTGGCAGATGACCACCTCTGGACTGGGAGAGTGTCTTCACTGGCTGAAAATGTTTCTGGCAGGTTTACTTTTCTACCCTGAAGAAGGCAAAGAGGCACATTTTGCAAACATAGCCCTTTTTGTGGGTGATTTTTAGAAGCTCTGAATAAGGGCAGGCACGTGTGAAAGTTTGTAGACTAACAATTTGCTTGAGTTCACAGAGTATTACAATGTTTGCAGTTGTCTCCCACAATATTATCTTCTGGGATCCCCAGCAGTGATGTGTGTAAAATCTGGCTCTTTTGGGTGTCTTTATTTCTGTCTCCTATAATTTTCTTCCACTTGTTTGGCTCTTCTTTGATAATGATTGCTCCAAGTATCAGCAGATTTTGACAGTACATGCTCACCTCTCACAGGGTTTTGCTTGCACTCTGCACACATCTGACTAATATAAACAAACCTTTGCAAGTGGTCAGATGCAAAAGATTTTCGTTGCTGCTGTAGTTGAAGGTGTTCAGGCTGGAAAAATGTGTTCTTACATCAGAAGTTTTGTTTGTGTTTTTTTTTTTTTTAAAGCAGTTAAAAAATTGTCAGAGAAAATACAGGTATTTTATTACAAAGCTGATTGTCTTTACATGGATGAAAAAAAATTGTTCTGATAATTTAAGAGGCTAGAAAAAAATGAAACTTGTATTTCAGTCCTGTAAATGTCTGCTAAGTGTTATAAATTTGTTATTCATAGGTTTTTCTCAGAGTCCAGCAGCTAGCCAGAACTAAAAATTGTTTTAAAAACTGGGTTTATGTTCATTTGGGAAGAAAATAACAATGTCTGTGCTAATGATTCTTGAGAATTCTTCTTTCTGGGGAATCTCAGATTCTATTATAAATATGAAGAACTCATATAAACAGCTGAAGTTTGAAAGTCTCGGATTGTCTCCTCATTATATGTACATAAAGATAGATTGAGAGAAGATTCACCTTGAAAAAGTCACTACTAACCTTCTTCTGAGCTTGAGAACTAGTAGGCTGCCCCAGTTTTTACACTGATAAAAGGAGCCTGGCCATGCTGTTTTCTCAAAATATGTTGATAAACTGGCTCTTCACAGCAAGAACACATTTAGCTGATAAATCTGTTACTCAGATTGTCACATAGAATTAGCAAATCAATTCAAATATTAAGTATTTTATTGCTGTCTAGAAGTAAGAAGCAAGGACTAGGGGGATCGATCTTGGCACTTTCTGTGCAGAAATTTTAAGTTAATAATCTTAGAAACAACTGAGTCATATTCTCTGACAAGAGAAAACTAATTAAAGAGGACAAAAGGACTTTAGAAGTACTCAAAATTTTATAAATAGAAAAGATGGCTTTACAAGAGAGATTTAAATTTCACAGAAATGCTCTCCTGATCATGTCCAACAGGTTCCTGAGAAGTCAATGACAGTGGTTTAAGAATATTTGCCCAAATCCAAATACAAACGTGACTGGGGTGTAAGAGCACTCTACAAGTAACTGAAAAGCAAAATGAAAAGCAGCAGTTTGAAATAGCATTCAGAGGACACCAGTGCACTGATAAAATAGGATTATGGTGACCTGTCATGGTTCAACCCCAGCCAACAACCAAGCACCACGCAGCCTCTCACTCAATCCCTCACCAGCAGGATCAGGGAGAGAATTGGAAGGGTGAAAGCTGGAAAACTCACTGGGAGTGGGACAGTGATGGGGCACCAAGCTGCAGGAGGAAACAAAATGCCAGCTAAGAAGGGAAGTAAGTCAGAAGAGTGATGGGGCTAACTCTGGTCAGGGTCCTGGCTGTGGGCCTAACTCTGGGCTGCCTTGGCTTACTGAGGCTGTTCAGAAACTGTTTGCTACCACTTGCTGTGAACCACTCCTGGGACCTCAGAGATAGGAGATGTGTGTTTTACAGCTCTCTGGCATAATACTTTGGTGGGGTGCTGACAGTGTTTGCAAAGTTGTAAAATTCTTACATTTTGTAATTTTTGACAGAGCTGAATTTAAACAAGCATACCTGATAAACAACATTAAAGAAAGAGAAAAGTTATTTCTATATTATCAACTGGAATCAGAAGCTGAAAATATTTTATTCATCCTTGGGGTCATAGTGACACCCCTTCTGATAATAAAGCCTCCTTGTATTTGCTACTCAGTGATGGATTCTAAGCGAGATACCCTCTATACTTTCAAGTGTCAGAGAAAATAATCTTGTGGGGGTTTTTTTCCGAAATATAAAATACATTGGTATTACTTGGTGCCCAGATAATCCAGGTCTTTACTTAGGTAGCTGAAGTGGAACCTATCAGAAAAGGGTTACATGTGGAGCAAAGGAAATTTTTATGTGGATCTCTGTTTGTTTCATTGAAAAACTATAGAAGGGAGTCTCAAGAAAAGATCTAGTCTTCCCTTGGTCACAATTTATACCTTTTCTCCAAAAAAAATAAATAAATAAAAGAACAGGCAGGAAAAGTAGTGATGCATGTCTGATATTGATGGAAAGCAAGTATGTACCTCATCCATTGAAAACATTGATCAAGGCCACTTCGCTCTTTTTTAATGATGGCCCCATAAATCTGCCAGTATCAATGAAAGTCACTGTTATCTCCTCGAAGTTCTTGGCTACGCTAAGGAAGCTAAGTTGTAGCTAATGATTCTTTGCCTGTTCTTTGCTTCCAGGAGCCAAATCATCATACTTTCCCCTTTCAAAACTCTTCTACTTTTGGTGGTTTTGTTTTTGTTTGTTTGTTTGTTGTTTGGTATGATTTGGGGTTTTTTTATTTGTTTGGATTTTTTTGCTTGTTTGATTGTGTTTTTCCGTAAACTGCATATGAAGAAAACCAGCGTACACTAAAAGAGAGGAAGAAATTCTGCATATCCGTGGTAATTTTTAATGGTGTGGTTTAAATCTTCAAAACCTCTCTTTCAGCCAAGAAGGATGAGAATCCAACAGTGTGTGACGTTTTTCTGTGCGTGCAGTCTATAGATTATGGAAAACTAATTTAAATAAAATGGTTCTAGAAAAGTGATATTCCTGTTATGTATCATGTGCATGTCTGTGGTTCAATATCAGATCAGAAATAGGATTTAAATTGAGCAACAATGAAGCCTTCCGAGTTTTTCTGATCAAAAGGCTATGGAAAATGTTCTGTTCCTCCTGATCTTCATCCAGTAAATGGACAGAAATCTAGGACTGACCCAAAACTTCATAGGGACAGTAAGTCACAGGATCTTTTCAATATCACCCAACCCAAACCAGAACAGAGAAAAGGAAATGAGCCTGAAATATTAAAATAGGCATCTGTTGCCAATTATGTGATTGGGTGTAACTACCCTATAACTACTTTATGTATTCTTTAAGTAATAGGATGAGGACAGAGTCTAGAAGAAGGTGTGCTATGACTGGAACAGAACCCAAACTGCAGACTTCAACCACAAGGTTGCTTCAAATACAGAGTTAGGGAAGAAAACTGGGAAATCTAGTCCTATGAATATGTGGTCATTTTAAAAAGTCACCTTATAACTACAGCTGGGGAAGCATTGCCACTGCCAGAATTCCCTGTTGCAAAACATGCTGTACTTTGTTTAGTAAACTAAGGCATTTAACTATTTAATAAGGTCAGGAAGGTGCCAGACACAAGATGTGATATAGGAGATATGAACAAATGAACGAACAGCTGGGATCAGGCTCATTCTAGGTCACAAACTGCATTTAAATATATGGGCTTGTTCTGCACTACCGTACTGCCTACCACTGGCACAGTTCCTGTTGCCTTAGAGGTTTTGATTTTTTAATTTTTATAGACTTTAGAAGAAGTTATGTAGTGAATGTAGATTATAATATGAATGTATTATATCCCTTACCATTAACACCGTAGTTACACATAGCTAACCCTGTTACCCCATCCCATATCAATCCCTCTAAAATTCTGTTAGCGTGTTTAGTCTTCTTTTCAAGGTAGAATTGTAGAAAAACACCCTAAGGCCTGGACCAGAAGATATCACACAGACACAACAACCTTCAAGCCCAGAACTTTGGAGGAACTCCAAGGACTGTATGTGCTGCAAAGAAGATGAAGAGGAGGAAGAAGGGGTCCCAAAGACCCTAGACTCAATTCACAAAGGGTGTGCTGAGGGGAGGAACAGAGCAGAACCGGGTTNCCCAAAGACCCCAGACTCAATTCATGAGGGGTGAGAGCAGAACTGGGTGGGGGGGAGGTGGATAAACCTGGGATTGGAAGGACCTTATTATAAAATCATAGAACCCCTGTCTGGGGCACATGTGGCATGTATTCCCCTAGGCCCAAGGACTCATTAAAGGACCAACTCTCTTTACCTTATCTCCTATACTAAATTGACCAGGAGTCTTTTTTTTTCCTCTGCAGCCTTCTGGGCAACAATTCCCAGTATGTCAAGGACTCCTCAGCAATACCCACATAGGCTGAAGTCTTTCTTGGGAACCCATGTGATTACCAAACAGGGAGTACCATTTCAATGTTTTATGCTACACATACTCAAGATTGAGATATATCCTCAGTGGAGGACTTAACTCACACAATGGGAAGCAATAAATAACCCTTCTCTATAGAGATGTTGAGAACATTTTGGAAAGGAATTTTACTAATTTTTTTTCCTCAAGAGTATCAGAGATTCTCTAGACAGATCTGACTGTATCTCAGCTATCTTTGCAATGAAATCCCTCCTTAGCCTTGCCCCAACACACATTCCTGTGTAATATGTACATGAATCTCAGAAACAGATGGAGTATGCTTTACCCAGAATCTAATCCTAGTGAGGTAGAGAGGCCAGATGGTCTCACTTTCCAAACGAAAACTTTCAGAGACTCTTTAAACTAAGCAAAGATTTTATTAACATTGATGGCTAGATATAGTGTAATACACAGAGAAGATTAATTAGAAACCCTAATTAAACCTAACAGTGTAAAAGAACCAGAGCACTATTTGGCACCAACCAGCCTTTTAAGATTCTTCTCGAAACCTGGAGTCCTCAGCATGGCTGAGCTGCAAAGCGAACAACAGAAAATCGTAAACAATGAGATTTGCTAAAAGGTGCCAAACTCAATTCTACATGCAATCATTTCATGTTTTTTTTCTATAGAATCATAAGAAAGAGGGCTGAAAGGAACCTTTAGAGGTCGTCTAGTTCAACCCCCTACCCCAAGGCAAGATCAACTATACCTAAATCATTCCTGACAGATGTTTGTCTAACCTGTTTTCATAATGTTCCAATCATGGAAATTCCAAAACATCCCTAGGCAATCTATCCTGGTGTTTAACTATCCTTGTTGTTTGAAAGTTTTTCCTAATGTTTAACTCTGAATCACCATTGCTCCAGTTTAATCTTGCTATTTTTTGTTCTATAGAACGAGGACATGGAGAAAAGTTTATTCCCTTTTTTTTTTTTTTTAAGCAGGTGCCTTTTACAAATGGAAAGATGACTCCTATCTTTTCCTGCTATTTGTTTACTTTTTTAGACCTAGCAATCCCAGTTCTTTCATTTTGTTCCCATTTAGACTTCTGACCATTTGGTTTCCCTTCATTAGGACCATGTCTCTCAAACGTGGCATCGTAAACTGAACATTGCAGCTGCACTCTTACCTGTTCTCTGCAGAATGAAAGGCTCGTATCACACATGTTATGGACAACATTCCTGTTAGGAATCATGAAGGAGGCTTGTTTCTTTTCTAAGGCTTGACTTCGTTATTTTGTGCTAAATTCATATTCTTTTCCTACAGAAATCTTGCCACTCATTTCCAGCTTGGTTGTAATAAAAGTTGATTGAATATATTGATGAAGTGATTTCTTTGCCGAGGACAATTGCAGAAAAAGAATATTTATTCACATGAAGATGTTATCATGTCCCCAAAGCAAATGAGGTGAAAGAGTCAGTTTTCTTCAGCCTGTTAAAGGAATGCACATCTGGAAGGAATATTTTAATTCTCAGACATATGGAGTGGGGAGCTTGAGGATACGAGCGTCACACATCACTTCTCCCTTTAAATTCTGTGCTCGTACCTCTAGTGCGCAGCAGGAATTCTTGCAGATCATGGACAGTAACCAAGAAAGTGTTGCCATGTTTTTACAACATCCTGACCTCTAGACTGTTACTTAGTTGATTAGTTGGCTATGCAACCCTACAAGGTTGTACCATCTTACTAAAACCACTTTGGATCTTAGAGGTGAGCAGCATACTTAGGAAAAGCAACTGCAGGTGGCCAATGGCACAGAGAAGGACTTCCAGGAGCCTTCTTCTGGTTCCACGCATCAAGTGTGCTCCCATTCGAGCTCCCTCGGAAAATGCTGCAGTGAAGTATTGTAGACAAGCACAGGAAGAGGCATCTGGACCCCGACTGTTTGCTGAGACAAACACATGCTTATAGCACATAGAAAAGGGAACAGATGTGCAGATTCAAGGAATTTTATCCTCCCCCCCCCTCCTCCCCAAATGCTGCAGCCACAGCTAAAGAAGAAGTAAAAATAGATGCAGTTGTGGGAGTAGCACCAATGGCAAGGACTAATGCTGAAAGGGTGCAGAGAGAGAGGAGAGGACAACTTATCACAGAAACAAGGATAAGCGAGGAGGACATTAATTATGAACTGCCCTGAATAGTGACAGCACCCAAACTGCCTCCCTTAACAAGTTTCCTCTTTTGTAGTTTCCCAGCATCAGCTGCATACCACCCTTTCCCACTACCAGTGTGCAGCACATATGGCTGCCTTGCAAGAATCACACAAATCATCCAGTAAGTTCATTTTTATTAGTAGCTTCTGCTTAATTAAGGGATGCATCATGCTTCATCAATCAGCTTCTGTGCATGTGAGTTGGTCTCAGCCACTCTGCTGATGCAAACTCCAAGCAGACACAGTTCTTGTGCTGTAGGCAAGAGGCTGGTTAGCTTGACTTTGGGAGCCAGGGGCAGAACGGTATCCCTGATCATTAAAGGAAAGTTTACCACAGCTATGGCAGTAGTAGATCCATGATGACTTTTTGCTATCGTGCACTGAAAGGCTGATGCAAAAAGCTAAAGAGAATAAAAAAATCAGAGTTAAGACAGTGAAAAGCATAGTTACAGATTGAAAGCTTTGACTTGTTTATGAATGTAAACCTTTTTCATCTCTCTGTTTTTTAAAGAAACCAGGTAAATCAGTTTCTGGAGTCACCACTGGTTTGCACTGGTGCATTTCAACCCTATATTACACTTACTAATTCCTGCAGAGGCACAAATGAGGCAGGGGTTTCCACAAAGCACAGAGCAGTGCAGTGCCAGAGATGGCATGGACAGAGTATGGCTTTGCTTCTCAGAATGGACACATTAATCCACACTAGAGTAGACGTATCAAAAAGTGGATAGCCTGACCTAGCTAGCCTGGTGTTGGCTTGGGTTCTCTTCATGGAGTAGCACAGTGAGATGTGTATGTAATTACAGATAATCACATCCTCCAGTCTTTCGCTTAATGGTAAAAGGAGCTGTCTGTTATCACCAGGGCATTACTGGCTCTGGAATAATGCTCATAGCAGCAACTCAGTGAATTACTTTTTATTTGCTTAATAACATTAAAGGCATAATTGGTCAGATAGAACCTTTGCAGTTCAGCTTTTACATTGCAACCTCTTTCATGGCCTCAGATACACTTTCCCTGGATTCTTCTTGTGCAGGAAAGACTAATTCTAATGAATTGTACCAAACTCCATCATAGTTTTGCTGCTTGAAAGATTCATCAAGAAGTGGAACCTACCAAACTCCAAATCTCTACTATGGCAGTACAAGTTTGACTTGATTGACCAAATATATCTTCTAATGTGAAAAGCCTGTGTATTAACCTGATCAGGTTACCTAACCGTCAAATGCATCCTTCCAAAAAAACATTTAGTGAATGTAAGTAACACCATAACATACATGTAAGATACTTCATCTAAAAATACAGAGGTCATAATTTTCCTTGGCAATTTTCATGGTAGCTTATCCTTTACATATTTTATTATTATTTGTATGATAGCTATATAAAATCTTCATATGCTCCATGGATTGCTCATGAAATAGTGTATGTACAGTATATATGTTTTTTAATAGTGCAATTAAAGTAGATCTAACAGTTCTAATATATTATAAATACATCACTGCAATTAGAATAGTGTATGTTCTGCAAAAGATTTATAAAAAGATTTTTACATCTGCAATGCTTCATTACACAACTCCATAAGTAGATTTTTTAGGCTGTTCCTAGTTGCCCAATAAAAGCAAACTTCTGGGAAATGTACTATTTTATCTGAGACTATTCCTGGCCCTGAAGCTCAACTGAAAGTGCCTTTAAAATTATATTAAAGAAAATAAAAGAAAAAGACTGATAAGCACACAACCTTTATTCTTTCATCATCTGTAAGTTACAAAACTAGGACCATTCAACAGTCCTTAGGAGCAACTTGGCACTTGAGGCAAATTTACTTCCCAAACCTGTGTGATTAGAAGGGACTCTTCACACAAAGTCCTCACACAGTTGAAAGTAAAGATGCGCTTTCCACCTTAGCTCACTTCCTTAAATCTCCTAAACTGTGAGGTGGAGGAAAAGCAGCGAAATCAAGCTACAGACTGGGGAAGACAGCCCAAAAGACTTCATGTAACTTCCTTCCATCTGCTTGGTTCCCTTATCATGGTGGGCCTGTGAAAACAACCACAGGGATTTGTTAGCAGCGCTGTCCAAATGCAGTCAGATTGCTGGGAAGTAATTGAAGTTTCGATGGCATCAAAAGACTTTCCCAAAGAGTATTCCAACCTTGCAGAATTTTTTTCTGAGCCTCAGGTTTGGGAGTGGATTGGTGCTGTGGCCAAAGTATAAACCACAAATTTCAGGACTTATTTTGCTTGCAAACACATGCTCAGAAGAAAATTAGAGCTCTCAGAGGAGTTCCCCTCAAAATACAAGGGGATTCTGAGTTTGATCAAGTTCTGGACCTAAAACGTATCTCTCCTTTATTAACAAACAGATCATGAGGTAAATCCAGCAAAGGAATCATTCACAACTGCTTGATGTCGATGCACATTAAGATCTGTGTTTTCAGGTGGTTTTTCATTATAGGGTGTGATTAGTCTTTTCTGCTGAAACATGACTAATCTAATCCAGGGAAAAGAGCAAACCTCTGGCATCAAATCCATGTTCCCAAATGACTGACTGATGCATTTTGCCAGGGAATCATGCTCTACATGAAGGGATGGAGAACAAGTCCCTGTAATCTATGACTTACTAGCTGTTTCTAAGTGATTCTGGCTGTGTCAATAAATTTGTTCACAGCTCTAATTGTGTTAATGAATTGAACATAATTAAACTTACAGTATGTCACAAGCTTCCTCTGGCAACTCCAGTAGGTTTCTTAAGTATCAGTTCATCAGCATCCATCCATGCTGCTTAAACTTCCCTACCCTTTGTGTTGTAGAAAAACTTTGTTAAACTTAGAGCTACTGGCTTGAACATTAATGATAGCCAGAGCAGACTAAGCAGCACAAGCATTAATGGCTAGGAAAGATAAAGCCTATAGGTCATGTTATACCAGCAGTAACAACCATATTACAACCGAATAGGTAACTGCAGAATCAGCAAGAACCAACCTGCGATGCTGTGTAAGAAGATGATCACGTAGCAACTGCTTAGTAACAAAACAGCAAACAAATAAAAAGTAAGAACTCAGAAGAAAACTAGAGCTCTCAGAGGGGTTCCCCTCAAAATGTGAGGGGATCCTTTGCTTTCAGATGCTCTATCTGCATTGAGGTTTTGGGAGTCATCTTCTGTTTGGCTACTCTACTTTTAAGTATTTAAAGAATTGTAATAATTCATGCATTTTCCAAGCTATTTCATTTTGGTCTGTCTTGACTGACTCTTTGGCAAAACCTTAGACAATGAAAATCTTATATATTTTTCATCCTAGAACTCAGATCTCCTCTTTGCTGCACATACAAATATTTGCAATCAATAACCAGACAGTATTAATAAATAGCAAGATATTATGAATCCTTTTCTAAGTTACATCATCACTAAAAATCTATCCTTAAACTTTTATCTTATTCCCATGTTTTTCTTCATGTTAACACTGTTGTTTTAACATGTACAGAATTTCTTATTTTTAATTTAAAATGTAAGCAAGACAGGGTGACTATTTACGCTTTACTGGTAACATTCTTATTTGTTGAAGGACCCATATAGGATCTATAGTCCCAACAGAAAAAAAAAAAAGATACTATATATGTGTTATTTTTTAATCAATAGGCTCTGTCTATAAAAACATTGATTCTGTTTCAGTGTTTTCATAATAGCACAAAGTGTTGTAGGAATTACTGATGGTGCAGAACATTATCAGGTGCACACAGCATGATGCCTGCACTGTTTTCACGCTGTAATTTTTGAAGAAACTCCAGCAAACTAAACCCTTCTGATGCAGCACTAGATAACAATATGGAACAAATAAAACGATCTAGGAGAAATGTTGCCTCTAGCAGAAGTGACTGAATCTCATTAATATCCATGCAGTTATCTGCAGACCACAAAAAATTCATCTCTATGCATTAACTAGTGCAGATACCTCTATGCAGTGCTGCCTTTAGGTTGTGTAGACATGCACAGAGTATTTTCTGATTAAATTAACCTGTGTTGGGTTCTTAAGGTTATGTTTTTCTTTCTTGTGCGTTCATATCTAACCTGAGGGTGTGCCTTATTTTCAGCATCTGTCTTAATAAAAATTTTGTGATGATCCTTAACACAAAGAATTTCTGCTTTAAGTATTTTCTTTATTATCCCACACTTTGTAGACCAAATAGTAGCAAGCTCCCAGTGCAACTTAGTGTTTTTTCCAGTACTGGGAGAAGGCTGGCTAACATCTTAAGTGAGTAGATAAGCACAGCACAATCAAACTTGTAGGATACACACGTACCATGTATGTGTCAGAGACGTTTGTGTGATAAATTACAGAGACCATGTGGTAAATTGCAGTCTGTGCTTTTGACTGCCTCATGTACCCTCTGCTTACTAATCTATCTCCACCGGGACCACTTCTATCATTTAAAGGATCTGATCAACATCAAATAGCTCCCTTAAAAAAACCCACCAAACAACTTGCCACTATACATAAAGCAGGTTTATCTAACCATAGTAAATGCTGGATATGTCAGCAACCTTCAGCTAACCCATTCCATGTCATTTTAAAGGGCCATAAATGGCAAGAAAAAAGTGGAACAATACTTGAAAAGGCCTTACTACAGCTCTTAACAGGGATTTTACTGTTCCTGGAAAAATCTGAATGATGGGACTGAGAGGAGAGGTGAGGCTTGCAGCATAATCCATAAACAGTACTCTGTACTAAAAAAGAAAAACCAAAGCCTAAACAAACAGTAATGACAACAACAACAAAAAACATACAAAGAACAAACACCCAAAAAAAAAAAAAAAAAGAAGGAAAAAACCTCCCCACTCCCCAGAACAGTTCTATGAACTCTCCAAGTCCTAAACCAGAAAAATAATCTGACATCTGATGCCATATTGAGACTAATACGCTAATTCCATATGGTTATATTAATCCATTAATCACTGCTAAAAATAATTGTGTAGGTACCCAAATTAGCTGAATGTGTTTTATGGGAAACAAAGAAGAATAAAAAGCTTTATAACACTAAAAGTAATTCCTGTGGCTGATAATTAGCATTGTATTTAAACATTCATTCTTACACTGCTACTTTCCCTGGAAAAAAGCAAAGCAATGTCCTCATCTTCACTGAACATGGTATTAGCACCTCAGAATTGCACCACTCCAGAGCACAGACTTAATTAAATAACAAGGTTAGGATCAGACAATATATCAAGGTTATAAACTGGAGCACTAACCTTCTGGAGGGGAGACATTCTCAGCTTTCCAAAGGAAACAGGGGTCTGTGTCTATATTTGGAAGGTCCTGAGAGAACAAACTTTAGCATCAGCATAAATTAAGTACAGAGAAGGTAATTTAGGTACAGTTACTCTCATTCTGTCTGTGCCTTGGTTCATAACTGGAGTTTCTGATCATGCAGTGGTAATGATGGCACAGCTAATAACAGCATCGAAGGAGCTTTGGGTCAGGTCCTGAATACTGTAGGTGGTGGCTGTTCTTTAGGAAGAACTTCACCTGAGCTTCAGCTTCAGCTCAGGGTCCTTCCTGCTTTCTTCCTTCTGCTCAGTACTAGATCTAATTGATTTCAGTGGTGCTGACAGCATCTGTCTCCAGAGCTCACTCTGACACCAAGGACATCTCTTAGATGTACTGTAGCTACTCCAAAAATGTGCACCTCCACAAGAAAAAAAGTGAGCATAGGCCAATGCCGAATAGGAGGGGGGAAATGTCTTTTCTGAAATATGTCTATAGCAGTAGCACGTTTCCCTTTAGAGCAGTGAGGTCTGTTCATAGAGGAAGGTGCTGTACAAAGCAGGCAGAGACTTTCTGTGCATGGGGAGAGAGATTCAAAGGATTAGACCATAAGTGTTAAACTGAGGGGAGATTGTCTGGCATACTAACCCTGTTTGTCTGGCAAGACCCAGGGAAATACTACAAATTAGACAAGTAATCAATAACATTCAGATTTCCGAGAGAACAACATAGAATAGAAACCTCAAACTCATTTAATTGTATTGCTGGAAAGTTTCCCTCTGTTCACAATTATAAAACCACTCGCTGCAGTTTCATTAAAGACCTTCTTTGACTGTGACTGTTTTCCTAAATAGAAGATAAAGCATCATTATTAAATTTTCATGCAAACTGCTATGCGTGGAGTAACTCATTATGAAAGAACTATTATATTTCCAAAGTCAATACTTGAAAGGTTAATAGCACTTCATTTAGACAAGGGTTGAAAGGCCTGAAGATACGTAGTAAAAGCTTGGCTAAACAACAAATAAAGGAGGATGAGCTAATGGTTTGCAATGATCTGTAGGTTGGATGAGCCAGAAGGAATAAATATTATAGAAGAGCGCAGTAAAGTGCAGCAGAGGCTACTGGAATGAAAATAGGAAATGAAAAATTTAGGTTGAGCACATCAGGAAAAATTTTTCATTGGAAAAATTTCTTAGATAGCCATACAGCCTTCGAAAAGAGAATAGCTGAAATTCTTTGAAATAGCTAAAATGAACCTACATACAGTAGAATAGCCTATAGAGGCAAGAGCAATGTCAGGATTGGTGATGAGGGAAGGGTGTCAACCTATGGTCTTCTGGTTACTACATTTCTTCATTACACTGTCCTGAGATTGCAATGAAAGCCCCGTAATGTAAGTGGAAGGAACAGAACTGGGTGACAAAATTAAAAAAAATTCACATTTAAATAGTTTTGGTGCCTGTATATGTATTAAAACAAAACAAAACAAAACAAAACAAAACAAAACAAAACCCAAAACTGAAATGCCGTCATAGATCTCAGAACAATATGTGAATTACAAAATTGTGGCCCCTGACCAGTCCATGGGGGTAAGAATTCCACTAATAACTGCTTTTAGTTCCACATCAGTGAGTTTCCAGGCTGAAACTGGGTCTCTGTCTGGCAAACCAAATTTCATGACATCAGGTCAATTTTTCCTTTGCTGAAAGGCCTCACATTCTTTATGTGTACCCAGGCTGAGGTAACTGCCTAATGTAATATTTTGTTGGGAAAAAGGTCTTGTCAGTGTAGGTTTCCTGTATAATCACACTTTTGGAAAAGACCTTTTCAATGTGTATATACACTAGGCAAAATAACCAAAGATCTTCCCTTCTGATAGCAACATTTCCTCATTCCAATTTACTCATTCCAGTTCTCCCACTGAAAACCATATGCTAATGAATAGGATACTTGTGGATGCTTTTCCTTGCCATGCATAGCAGTGTAACTTTTTCAGAACAGACACTTGGGCTCAGGCACGTCTGCTAAGAAAGAACCCAGTTGTATGTTGAGATTGCAGTTATTGGAGCTTCATATGTGATCATGGACAGGAGAAATTTATTCCTTTGGCAAATGGGGAAATGTTTTCTCTGGGTTTAGAGGTTTTGGTTCCATCAGCAGAATCTAATACTAAAGAGATGTTCCCAAGGCACATGCACATGTGTCTACAGACACACAGATATGGAAGCTGTTGAGTACAACTTGTCACTGCTCATTTCAAGGAGAAGCCTTACAGGCAAAATGCAGAAGAGGCAGAAGAGCCACCAGCATTGTTTTTCAGTCAGCAGACTAACCCCATTCCAACAGCCTGGAATTGAAAAAAAAAACCCAAAAACAACCAAAAACCGGAAAAAGGTCAGAAAGGGTATAACACTGCTGCTATCAAAGATGGTCCTTTGCAGTGGTTTAAGTCAGTAGCAAGTAGTGGGAGTCAAAGGACCATCTGTCAGTGTGTAGTGTCTGAAAATCTACTTCCACATACAGTTTTGAGAATACAACTATTTTCAGTGTATATGGATATGATTCTAATGTGCTTGATTGGCTAATCTGAAAAGCTGTTAAGTGGAGTGTTCATTTCAGTAAAGATTTTATTTTTTGAAAACAAAATAGCTGGACAACTGTGATCCTGTTTGGAGAGCTCATGTTTCATGTGGCTGGTTTGATTTCTGCTTCTGCTGTGAAGATAAACAAATATGAGTTTGAACTGCCATGAAGCTGGAAAACATGGACTTCTGATAACTGGCCATTTCATATCTGCCAACAGGATTTTAATACTTAGTTTTTATTTAACATCCCTTCTTAGTAACTGAATCCCTAATACCACTATGTTTTTATATCAAGGTACTTAACCATCTAACATAATGATCTTATCAGTCTGAAGCTAACTGTAATTCTTGATTCTAGCTCCTAATGTGCCCTGTTATAATAATGTTATATTAATTTATTATATCTCTATTATATAGAGAGAGTAATCTCTTTATATAATAATCTAAATAAAAATGATCTATGATTTGTATTTGTATTCAAAGGTTTGTAAAAGTATTGTATGGTCTTTTTCTTGTTGAAAAATAATCAACCATCAATATATCAGTCAAGTAACTTACCATATAAGAAAAAAACTAGTAATTATTATAAAACCAAATTGCATTTCATTAGTTTTCAAATGTACACATTTATGGCAGAATCACCCTGCTAATTTTCAAGCAGTAATATTTGATCAAATATTGACCACATTATTATTAGACTGGAACTAATAGTGTCTCACCATTTTTCGGGAATTGTATTATGCATTCTGTTGTCTTTTGAGTGTAGAAACAATCCCAACTTGTTTGCACCAAAGTATATTTATCCTTTATACATCTATTCTGGAAGGATCTTCTCATAGAGACTGGTGATTATCCTTCAACTTAAAAATTATTATCCCTTACTTTTATGGAACCTAACGCACATCCGAAATGAACCTGACACCACTCTGCTCTTGAATGATCTTTCTCAATTATTTTAAGAATGAAGTCTACCACTAGAAAAATTATAAATTATAGAATTCTCCCACTCCCAGGTTTACTTTGATTCTGTGCAAATTTGCCAGAATGAAAAGATTACATCTTTAGTAATCAGGTGAAAAAAAAAGTACATTGAGCTTTTTTAAATTAAAATATTTCTTTTGACGAAGGGATTAGCCTAAGTTTGCACACTCAGTGTAATTAGTGCATATGGTCCAGCTGTGAAGAAATAGCTGAGGACTTCTAACTTATTATTAATTAGGCTCATTAAAATGCAAGTAAGAGAACGATGCCTAGATAAACAATACCTTATGTCATAAAGTCATTACTTGACAAGAGCTAGTCTTGCTAACAGAAGTCATTACTGATATTTTAAAGGAGCTTTTTTTTTTAGACTCCATGGGTGCCAGTTAACTACTTTTGACTGACATCAAGGACAGACATGCAAAGCTGTAAGGAGCCAGCCGTACAGCACAGCAATTCTTTTCACATCATTTCAAAATATGTCTGGTTGAGGTCAAAGGTTGACAACCAAATGACAGGCCTTCTTCAATTGCTGTGGTGTCACAGCAGGAGTGTGTCAGAGAAATTTTCCTGGGCCCCTCTGTGAATTTTTACATGTTCACATTTCTTTCCTTGTCTTGTAAGTGGGACAGGATTGGCAGATTTGTGATTAACACCTCAGAAGGAGAAGCGTAGACACCATCCCAGGTTGGGAGCTCATGGTAACTGCAGCTAATAATCAAAAGGTTCTCCTTCCACATTAGCAAAGAACAAGAGACCAGCCTTTTATTTGTGTTCATTTGTATTAGAAAGGGGATGTGAGATTAGCAAGGGCTTTAGCTGTGTACATTGGTAGTACTTACTGCATTTCTCACTATCAGCACATCTCCCAGTGATATTAGTGTAGTGAAAATTGTCCTCTAGACAAAGACAAGAAGATCTTTTAAATACCAACAAACCAGACACCAAGCTACTTTCAGAGTTTTATAAATGTTTCCCTCTCTCTAAAGTCCATGCATGCTAACTTACAAATAGCTCTACTGGAACAGCTCCTCTCTAAATGCATCAAAAGGTGCTATTGATGGGTGCTGAAATAAGGGTCTACCTTTAACACAGGGTCAATTGATAAGTGACTGACCTGGACTTTTGACTGACATGAAGAGCTGTCAGGCAAGGTGCATCTTTATAAGTGGTGAGCAAGCACTGAAGAGATCTTAGTCATTACTATTTTTTGGTAAAATAACTTGTGATAGAAAGTAACAATGAGAAGCAGATTGCAATAAAGTAAGAGAGCATGGAATGTAATTTTACTTGGATTTGGACAAATAAAGATCAACTTCCCATTGTCTGCTTACCATCTCCTTAAATCATTTTGCCTGTTGAATAAATAAAAAAATAAAATATGTTGAGTGTATCTGCAAACCACTGGGGATTCTATAGTACCTCTTACCTGACTCCATCTCAGAGAACCTGCATGCTTTGTACCATTCTTGTTCCCCATACTCATGAAGCACAAAGTTTTCCCAAAAATAGGTAAGTTTGGGCCCTTGGGACTATTTTTCAACACATATTTCATCATGTATTACACCTCTTAATTATCAAACATATCCATGTTGGATTTAGAAGAAGGTATTTCAGCACTGGAGATGACATTTGATATGGAACTGTAAGCTACTACAGAAAAGTCTGGAGATATAGTGAATTAAAGTCAAGACAGATGCATAGATCTACATATCCAGATATATATCTGCCACTGAAATGGAGTGTTACTAACCCAAAACTTTGAAACTCCTAAGAAAGAGATGCGTCCTACATGTGGGCAGTCAACATTTACATGATAATCTCCTCCTCACGGCTTCATAAAAAGATACCCATGTCCTCCTTAAGCAGATACAGGAATATCACAGAGGTCAGCCTCTGTCTTTGCTCAGGTCCTGAACTTGCAAGCGTTCTGCTGTGCTTCAGAAGCAAAACCAGCTTTGCTCTAACACTGGAAACTCTCACGAATTCAAAAATATCCTGTCCCAGTCTTATGACACCTGTTTTCACTTCAGAGTAGAGGGAAGACAACAAAAGACAAGACTATTTTGGCTCATTCTGCCTTTGTTTACAAGCACAGGTGGAAAAAAATGATAGGGCAGAACAGATAACGTAGTATAATATGTTTGAGGATGAATGTGAAGAATTAGTTAAAGCTGAAGATACCGCTAAAACTTTGTAATTAGTGTAAAGCAAGGGAAATCATATTCAAACCATATGATAAATTTTTATGTTTAAATTCTAAACACAAGGGAAAGCCTTAATCTGATCCACTGTAATTAAGCGTCTTATCTCCACCCTAAATGTAATACATATCCCCGTTGTTTATAGGGCACAGGTAAGACTTTTAATATGAACAGAGTAATAAGAGCATTTGCATCCTGAAGAATCTAGAAAAGTCTCACAAATAGTTCATTAAATATAACTTTTTTCTCAAAATAGTCCATTGTGTGACCAGACCTTCAAACCGTCTTTTGGACAATGTAAGCATGCAACCTGATGACACATAACATCTGGCTGCTGCAAAATCTGTAATCTTATAGGTCACAACCTGTATTTAACAAGCCACAGCTCATGAAATTATTATTTAATGGGTGCATCTCAGCACCCATTAGACCACATGTAGAACACTCCACCTTGTCTTGGTGGCCCTCAGCACAAGACCCTGTAACCAGCTTCTTGGTTGGAAATCCTAGACTGTTGTATGAAACAGAAGAAAAAACACTAGGGGGAAACACCTGATCTTTCCACATGGTCAAGAGGAAGTGCAGCTTCACAGGCTGAACTTGAATCCATCATCAGCCACCTAGCCTGAAGATGTCGTGAGTGACCAAATCTGTTCTGGCAGCTGGGACTTTTTTTCCTTACACATACACACACAGACACACATCTATATGCCCACAGCTCACTTGCTGCAGCAAACTAAACAATTTGCATTTAAAAATTAAATAATTTGAGTTGTCTGTAATATAACCATATTATTGAATCTATTAGTTGCTGAAACTAGTCCCTCTGAGGTTAATTCATGATGCGTAGCTAACCCTTTGTTTTCATGAAGAGTTTAATGTGAACACTTGATAGCAAAACCAGAGCGATCAATTATTTTTGGTATAAGTGTGCTACAGAGTTCAGTCATGAAAACACTGATTTTTAGAAAGAAAAACTCTTCTTTTCAAGAATATTTCATGATATTCTGTCAAAAAAGTTGTTTGCAAACATAAGCTAATTCATAAACTTATCTGAACAAATATGTACACAAATAAAAGTGAATCTCTTTTTAAACTTTTTTTTTTTTTAGTGATTTTTCAAAATGCCTCTTTTTTAACTATTTTGAGTTTCTATCCAGGTAGCCTTTTCATGGCTTTTTTCTAAATATTTTAAGTCTTCATCTAGGCAGTGTTATTTTACAATTATAATTCTTCTGCAGGTATCTAAAATAGCCCGTAGCTCTTTATCACCAGAGAACAATTAGTACAAAGAATATGAAAAGCCAGTTTTCCTGTATGCTTTTTGTAAGCTATATAATTATATACAAAATAAATAAATTGTTTATGTGCAAAGAATAACAGTAAAAACAGAAGAAGCAGTGACTGCCCCCAGTGCAATGAGAGCTTGCGAGGCTGGAACCTCAGCCTGTTCACTTGCGTTAGCAGTACTTTGGGAAGCACTTCAGCAAGTATCTTCCTCTCTACTTCGGGCGATCAGAAACACGAAGCAGAGATGAGGATTGCTGAACAACATCTGTGACAAGCCCTGATTGAGCAAACACTGAAGTAATTAGAGACAGTTGCGCTGTGGAAAAGGTGTGATGGGCAGCCAGGCCGGCCTCACCAGGAATCACCATCGCACAGCTACCTGCACATTGAAACACCGCCCGGCTGCACTCCTGAGCTGACTGCTGACAGCTGGGTATGGCTGGCACCAACTGAAACACACTCGTATGTTCTGCCTGTGTCTGTTGGGACAAGGGGTGGACGTCTCTGTTGGGGCGAGGAGGTGACGGCGCGGGCCGAGGGCGTGAGGAACTGTGCCGGCCACACGTCAAGCTTCTCCCCGGGTTGCGGGGCCCTTGCAGCCGGCAGGAGATGTCTTGCCCTCCATTTCAATGCTGCAAGCATCCTCCGTGACCTTCCCTCTCCCTTCCCAGCACACGCTGACACATCCAGCCTAAATTTGCGTCTCGCATCACCTCAGGATACTCATGGCTAATTTCATTATTTTGGAGAGAAAATGCAAATGAAGCCAGACAGCTGGTGCTTTCCTCGTGGCGAGGAGTGATGGAGGGGCCTGAGGCCTACCTCATCAGAGGCTCTCATACCCGTCTGCTCAGACAGGCCCTGGCGGGAGGAGAGCGGGGAGGCTGCGGGAGCAGCGGGAACAGATGGCAGGGAAGGTAGGAAGATGGAGAAGCAAGAGGGGCCGGAGCCGTTTGGAGGAAGAGGCAGTGTCAGTTACCTGTGGGCTGAGGCAGCCTCACAGGACAGTTCGGCATCTCTCAACATCTCCTGCTTTGCAGAGTTGTTTTAATTCAGCAGGGTTGTGAAAGGTGGTTGCCGGTCAGGTGTTGCGCAGCATCCTTGGATACAGGATATTTTAGGGTCTGCTAATGTTGCTTTAAACAGGCAAGGACCTCTGTTTGCTGCTTATCCTGGCCGACTGGCTGCTAACTCCTCTTAAAATCACTGTAACTCTAACTCCAGCAGGTTCAGAGGTTGTTTTTAAAATCCCTTTCAAGAGTAGGTCAAGACTTAGAGAAAAAATATTCCCCCAATACCTGAGAGGTAGAGATTTTAAATCAATTTCTCCAATTATTCATGGAAGAAGGAAGGGAAAACAAAATCATGCCTGCAAAAATATCTGTCAAAACATTGTCTGATAAAGCACCTTTACAAGAGGTCTGCAAGAGTAATGCGGCTTAGCACAGACTGCCCAGCATTTCACAGCAGTTCAGCCCAGCTTGTACCAACACATTTCACAGAACAATTTTCTAATGTCTAAAAAGGTAACGAGACCAGGTGCATCTTAGTTCGTTTATATAAAATGGTTTATAGCACTATTTTTTTATTCTTCTTATTATTTTTAGGGAAGTTGTTTCTGTAGAAGTCTAAAATCTCTTTTCATTTGACATACCTGCAGGCAAATAGCGAGTGTAGAATTTTTTAACACATTAATTGGAGAGGTAGGTACTTTCAAGGGAGCAGATCTCTCCCTCTCTCTTTCCCTCTCTTTCTGGGTAGTATAAGTAGATATTTTTAACAAAAGAATAAAAAAAATAGATTTATAAATGTTTAGTTGAATAAGTAGCATTTTCAAGCATTAAACAGGATCTAAAAAAGGCAAAAAACCTAGTGTTTTAAACATACTGTACTCTGCAACATTTTAACAAATTGCCAAGACTTCATGTATCATTGCCAAGACTTAAAAAAAACCCCACAACCACAAACCCCTCTATATCTATAAAAGAGTTCTCTCAGATCCCTCTGTTTAATAGTTACTCAGATCTGACTAGAAATTGCAATAATATATCAATTGATTATAAAAGCTAATCACCGATCCATTAGGAGAGTAAGGAGAAGTCAGTATGATCGCAGAAGCAGATTCATAGGCTTCAGGGGAGGTGACTAATGCTCTGCTCACAGATCTAATAACTGGTGTCCAGCAACACAACTAATAACATGGGATTTAAGGCACTTGGCTCCCAGTTCTTTTTAGATAGAGATCTGAAGTTAAACTGCTACTGTAAATCTTGTGGTCACCAGTTCAGAGGTATGCTGGCAAATGCAAGTTTTAGATCCCATTTGGTAAAGGGCACGAAGGGCTGTTGAGGGCTGTTGCTGGGGAACAAACCCCCTTCTTCCTTCCCTGTTCCCCACCCCTCGCTACATCCATATGAAGTTAGCCAGCTTTCCCTTCACCTAATTTGTGTTACTTGTCCATCTCTCCCATGTGACTATTCTTGTGGGTGAGGTGCCTCTTCCACTCCTCCAAGTATCTTTTATCCCTTTCTACACAAGTTATCAATACCTTTTCATCTTTCCTTCCTTTTGATCAACAACACTTGACAGGTTCCTCCTTGGAATGCTGCCCACACTCTTTTCCCTCAGATGCTCTGTGTGTATGTTTCCTCAGTGGTCCATGTATGTAAAAGGCTTTTCCCATTCTTCTCTTTTCCACTGTGTCCTTTCTTTTTTCAAACAAGGCTGTAGTAAAACTTTATTTCCTTCTCAGTCCCCATCTAAATCTGTCGCCACCAGTTGCTTCATTCAGTTCCTCCCCATAGTACTCCTCTCTGATTTTGACTGATAGCCTCTTCCCTCTTTTCTTCACCATCTTTCTTCCTATCATACTTCAGCATCCAGGATGAAGAATCAGCAGAACATCAGCTGTGTTTCCCTGTCCTCACATCTTTCATTTCCATGTGTCCTGCAATCGTATTTCAATCCTCCTATGCTCTCTTTAACAACAAAAATGGAGTCTTCTTTTTACCCATTCTGTGCTGGCTTTTGTTCCTCTCAGGTTTGTTTTCTGCTAAATACCATCTCTCCGGCTCAATCCCCTTCAGCTCTGTCTGTCAGTCTGCCATCTTGCCGTGACTTTCAGCCCATCAGCTTTGACGTATTCTCCTCTCACCTCCCTAAGTGTACTGCTTTCTATTTCTCTGTCCTTGCCTAACTTTCGTAAAGATTTAGGTTGATTCTCAGTCACCACAGAAATTTTCTTTATGATTTTCCTCTAAATACTCTGCCAACCTCTATGTTGAAACATAAATCTGTTACTTGTCCGAAATAAAATTGTGGACTCTTTGATTACCCTTTCCAAATGTTTAATGATAGGTTTAATTTCCTATGAGGATAAAACGAAACTTTGTCAAGTCTTCTGACATATGACTTCCTACCCAGATTCCTTACTTTCTCTCATTTGTTATTATCAGTTGTTCTGGTGCATATCTTGGGCATTATCTTCAACACAGAATAGAGAGAAGACTGTGTCTAAGCCTTGGAGATATTTATTGCATAACACCTCCATGATATAGATTTTCAAGTCAATCTATATAAAGATAACTCTTTGATGGTATCTGCTCACTTCATATCCTGATTATTGCAACATAATTTTCTTTATTGTGTCAGATTCATCACTTATGCTCACTTACAGAATCTCTCTACAAATTATCTATCATCTCCTGATAAGTAGAAAGCTGATTCCCACATCTGATCAGTTTGAACTGCTATCTTTCATTACATACTCATACATCACTGTCTTTATATTTCTCATTGGCAGCAAAGTCAGAAACACAACAAATAGATTTTGGATGTATATACACTGTAAGCTCTCCTATGGGTTAAAGATGTTTAATTTCTCGGGCTGTATTTCCCTTTTGCTTTGTCTGTATCCACATTTCGGCACTACTTTCTATGTTGAGACTGAGATGCAAGAGTTGGGAAGAGACTCTCTTTCAATCCATGTGCTCATGGATTAATGGATTCACAACTCTTAAGTAAAACCAGCTCCGATGAGCTATGCTAATGTAAAAATCAAGTAACACCAAAAAGTGAACTCAGAGAAAAACTCCACTGTGCTCATGCATCTGCTTGTTGATAGAAGAGAGGTGTGTGAAATGTCAGAAGCAGCCTAGTCTTCTAGGTGGGTCACCCTCCATGTATCCTACTGACAACTCCTTTACATGGAACAACTATGAGTTTGAATGAGAAAAAGAGTGGATTTTCCATCTCAAGGTTTAGGATATTCCTATGAATAAGGGTCATCTCTGAGCTTCCTCTCCAGGATAAATTATAAATTACAATTATATGGTCACTAAAAAGATAGGAAGACTGACCAAAGAACAGCCAGAGGAATACATCCTACAGGACCTAGTCATTGTATCGTTACTGATATGTTTAAATCTTGCCAGGCTGGAAGCTGTTTTGGGCAGGAACATCAACAGAGGGGTAAATACTGCAGGAACTCTACTTGCAGACGCAGGGGTATGCCAGCTCCCAGCAGAAATGAGCTGTATTAACAATCTCTCTGCCAGCTCACAGAGAAGCTGAGGCAGAGCACAGCAAAGCCCTGTGCGAGAGACACTAGCTGAGGGCTAAAAGTTTTTTAATCTGATCTGCTCTACACTTCCAGCTGTGCAAATAATACTCACACAGGACCATGCTGACAGATTTCCGCTGCTTCTCATTCTGGAGATAGCTTAACAGACACTCTGTAGCTCTGTGTAGCCCTGTGTTATAAGATGTAGGATAATATTGGGCACTGAAGATTACAGCTCCCTAAGGAGTTGTGAATTTTTTTTTTTTTTTCAAAAAAGATTCCAGAGTTAGAAAATATTTTCTCTTTAAATGCCCTAGTTCAGGAATAGGGTCAAAGTCACACTTGATAATCAATCAGGATTTCATTGATTAAGCAAACAAATTATCTGTTAACATCCCTCAGATACACAGAATATTTTTTTTTTTTTTAAATCCCAGAGACACTCTGTTTAGCCATCAGCATTTACAAAAGCAGCAGCACAGACATGTCAAGTTCAACATGTTTTCATTCTGTGTTACCGAGCTCAGCAGTTAGACCGTTCATTAATTTCCCCTTCTCCTCCACACACCGTCTGTGCACCTTATTTATATTCACCTGCTGCCAGTTGAACACCCTGAAGAGGCACACCTGCAGTGGCAGCAGCTTCACACTACTGCTGCTGGACTCCATGTTTTAGTCGTGCTTAAGGTTACATTCTGGGTAGAGCTCTTTCTGCCTAACCCCTGGCCTGCTTGAAAACCGCACTGGCTACACAGCCAGCTCGTTTGGCTCACTTGAAATCTGCACTCAACCATGAGCTGGCTCCTCTGATTTCTCCAGGACTGCACTGCATTTTACCTTCTGATTTCACATACCTGTGTTTATGTCAGGAAACAAAGTATCCTGCAGTGTCTTAAATAAAGAGTGCTGGAAACGAAATAGAAAACAGACCTTCGTTTGAGTCACAAAGTGTTGACAACTGATTTCAAATCATATTTCCCCTCCACGTGAGCTCCACACAACCTAAAACACATTACAAAGGCTGTGCTAAGTATGCTGGTCTTATAATGCAGAGAGCTTTTTGATTTGAAGATAGAGAGGAAAAGCGGAACTAATACACTCATAAGCTCTTCTCTCTTTTTCGAGCTCCAGTAGAAACCATGGGCTCTGGAAAAGTAGCCCTCTTCTGTCAGCCAAATCCAAGGTTCAATCTCTGTGACACTTGCTATATCCAAAACCCCAAAAGTAAAAGTCCAGCAACCTCAGTGTTTTTGAGCAGGACCACATGCCATTAAATTAGAAAAGGGAATGGGATGACCCTGTACGTATCTTCTAGTGTTTGGTAGCAGCAATAGCCACCCCTATTCTGAGCCTGGGCTTCAATCCAGTCAGCAAGATTTCCTGTTAGAAAATTCATAGACCTGAATATCACACGAACCTTGAAAGATCAGGACAACATCATAATTTCTAGACAGAATTCTTTTTGTCGATAGGTCCTACTTACAGAGAAGACTCTGCTAACCCTATTTGCAGCAGAAATGCACAAATGGCAGTATTTATTCATGTCAGCACTCTGGGGTGCACAAAAAAGTAAATACACAATACATCCATGGCCACAGACCTCAGGCAGAAACTGGAGGATATGGATTTAATACATCACATGTGACTCCCCTATTTGTTAGACTGTTGGGTATTCAGAAGTGGGTAAGTGTGCTCTCAGCCTTGCCAGGGGTGTATAAAAACTGCTGAAAGCACAGCAGGCAAGTAAATCGTGTGTCATTGTAGCCACATGTGTGATGTGAGGTCTAGTTCAAAATTCTGGCCTTATACCCTAGCAAACTTTGCAGATGAAATCCCATAGTCCAGTGAAGTAGAAATAAAAAGCCCATTCTCTTAAATGAAATCAGTATTACTCCAGGCTCTGATATAGTAGGGTGCAATCAAAAGAGTTGTTAAAATTGATGAAGCCCACAGCTTAACTTGCATAGATCACAGAAAAAAAAGATTTCTATTTAAAATGCTCACAGTTATGAACATGACCCGAGTGTTACGTTCTATATAATAATTGAAATTTTGAAATCGAATGATGAAAGGGTAAGGCAGCACCACACAGTGCTGTACGTCTCAGGATGTTTATGAAAACACACAAAAAATGTCTTTAAATACTTAGCTATTAAATATAGCAGTTAGAAGAATGGGTTCTGATATTGCTTCCAGCTACAGAGAGGCAATCTTCCCCATTTAGGCCAGAGTACATATACTGCAGGCACATGAGAGAAATCTAGAAAATAAACAATGCTATGTTGGTTCTGAGTTTCTGTGACATTTATATTTTCATTTAAGGCAGAGATTGCATATTTGTTTCTATTTTAAATATTTCTTTTTAGCTACTTTATAAGGAAGGTGTAATAGAGCGCGATGGCTTTCTCAGGGTGGCACTGACTTTTGACTTACCTACATAACACTCTTCTGTACCCTGCATCTACCTGTAAAAGTAACCAGAGAATGAAGAAGAGAATTCAGATTATTCAAACTGTTTCTTTCTTCTCTCTAACCATACACCATATGATGCATGTAAAATTTAGCGAAGAGGGGCTCAAGGAAATAAAAGCACAATGATAGACAAGCATCTTCATTTACAAGATTAGTTGATTGTCACCTAAAACAACCACAAATTCCCAGTGTCAGATGCATACTTTGTGTATCAAGACACACGCCGACTTAATCCATCCATCTGTCCAGATTAATAGTATATCAGGAATCAAGCCTGAGATGCTTCCATAGAGAGGGAAGGGATTACTAACTCTGGACATAATTTTATGTCTCCTGTCAGGTCATTTTCATGGACAAGTCAACATTCTGCAGACTGGAAAGGAGAACTTCAAGAACCTGGTGCTGTTTGAACAGATAAAGGCATTGAAATGCTGAAAAAGCCCATGGAGAAACAGATTAATGGATGGGTGACATCAGTCACAGGAGGTGATATGAAGTGGTGAGGTCATATGAGTTAGATGGATCATGGAGGGTAGATCTGCACTTTGTCCTTTGTCCTCTCCAAGGTATTATTCAAATATAATTCTTCTCTACATTGTGTGACATTTGCTAAGATTTTAAGACCCATGCTTTAGTGCATTATCCTAGGAGAAATTGTCCTGACTGACACGGACAGGCATTTCCACAAGGTGCATTGTTACTTTAAACTCATGTAAATATTGATAATTGTAAATTATCCACTAGAGTGAGTTTTTATTGTATCTTACACTGTATGCCCAGTATAAATTGATTTAACAGCTTTGAAAATTTGACTAAGAATGTATCATAAAAAAATACTAGATTATTAGTACTGCTGCTTTAAGCAAGACTGTATTTTCTCATTTTCAAAAAAAACACAGCCAGAAACAGGTTCCTTCATGTCTGTAGAGCTTGGTTCACACTCAGGTCCATTTTAGTAGTTTCAATTTAATTTCCACTAAATTAGTTTAATTCATGTTAAAAT
This sequence comes from Pachyramphus minor, assembly GCA_013397135.1. Taxonomy (NCBI): domain Eukaryota; kingdom Metazoa; phylum Chordata; class Aves; order Passeriformes; family Tyrannidae; genus Pachyramphus; species Pachyramphus minor. The sequence continues at coordinate 939,648 of VYXB01008526.1, read as the reverse complement.
TTTGCCAGAACACACTATAAGAGTATTTAGACACTGTCAGGATTAGATACCACTTATGTAGAAGTAAATAGCAAGACCATTCTGCTTCTGAAAGCAGCAGAAGACTAATTAATTTCTGACATATACAGCAAAGAAATGCTGAAAAATAAAACAACAGAGAACAAAACAAAATAGGTGATAAGGTATATGTTACCTTATGTGTAAAATTTTTCTTTAGAGAGGAAAGATTTTTCAGTTGAAGGATTCAATAAATGACTAAAATTATTATCAATTTTTAAAGCCATCTCAAATACATCTACAAAAAGGAAGTTTCATGCAGAAACCCCTCAAGAATTGCTCTGTGCTCAGCAAAGATAACAACACAACAATATTAATGTCTGTTTGAAATTAACTTTCTCTAAATTCCTTTCACCACAACTCTCTGGTCTGTAAATCTTCATTCTGTTTTGACCGCTGTACAGAAACTGCGATTTGATATCTCATTCATAGCCCAGCTGTGCCTGAACTCTGTTTAGTGCAAAGCTTTGCAAAAAGGAAAAAAAATATCTTATTTGACCATGAACTTTAGATGATCTAGTTAGCGTTACTGTCAAGCATCCCGCGGTCTTTTTGAAAAGCAGGACTTGTCCATGTTGCCCTCTGGCCAACTTCAGTGGGATTGAAGCACTAGCGAGAGCCATCAAACTGCCTGACAGCTTGTCACCAGTGAGACTCCATTAATTTACACACATTTTCCACTGTTTGGCATTTACCATGATAACTCTTTTCTTTCCAAGCAGCTCCTGTTTGCATTTAACACTCGGGTTAATTTTCATCAGAGTTTAAATTTAGCCATCAGTTATTTCAGGGGAGCTGTCAGCCAACATATGGAGGAAAAAAATCCTTCTGAATTTATAATAAAGTGGAATCTGTTGAATGTGAAACAAAAAGCAACTGCAATATACTGCAAGGCCCCGATGGGGGAACCAGGGTCAGCAAAGAATAGCAGAGTGGATTAGTTGTTCTATTCACCGGAGTGGCATCTGAGCACCTCAGGAGCTTCTTGATATATCAAAAAATGATGGAAAGACACAGTTCAATTTGTCCCCCTTTTATAAAGGATAATTAACCTGTCAGTCTTGCTACTTTAACAACTTCATTAAATTGGAGCAGAAATGGGTGCAGGGAGCCCCTATCTCTTTCCAAAATGAGCACAGGGCACTTGTTTAAATGGTTCAATAGCCACCTTCTTCCATCTTCCTCCCCCCTAGGATAATATGATGGTATTTTATTTTTTTCTAGCTGGAATTGAACAGCGTTCCTTAAAATATATAACTGAGCTACCTCTCGTATGGCCAAGACTAGGAATTGTCTTAACTCCCAAGAATGAAAATAATCAAGCATGCAAACAAGCTGCATCAATTAAAGTTGGAGCTTACAGGTTGCTACGTTTCTAGCATACTGTGATGCTTCTCAAAGGTGTGATGACTTTCCCAGGTAAGCCAGAAGGAGACAAACAAACCTCCCAGTTTCTTTTGAAGGAAATAAAAACTTTACCATTTGTGTTCTGAACTGGGTTAAAAATGCTGTCTATAAACTGAAAAGTCTTCAGGCAAGTTTATAATAAAGTGAAACATCAAATTATCTGGAAGACACATTTAGGATTTCAGAAATAATAGTCCTTATAAATAATTAACTTGATAGGGACTACATTACTGGTCAGTCCAAAAAGACTCATCTGGGACTTAAGTAAACCTATACTGCTTTGCAAGGTATTTTTTATATACCATTTTCCTCTCCAGAGAAATTGTATATGCACAAATGATTTAAAGATACCAGAGGGAAACTATGTCTCAGAATATCAGCTTTCATAACAATAGGAAGAGCGAATATCATCATATCCTTCACTGAAATCTTGCGTTTTATAAGTTGAACATTTTCTTGGTGATTGTTCAGAGCAGCTTTCTGGTATTACTGAAAACTCTTCCCACAAAAACCCAACCTCCCTTGTACCTAGTTCTGTGTAAGGAATCTCATCAGTTTTATTCAGAAAATAAATTTTATGTAACATGACCAAATCTTTAAATGAAAAAATTATATATATTCATTTATTGTAGGGGAGACTTGACCAAGTGAGTCTGCATGTGAGGCAGCCATTAGCTAATTTTAAGTTGAAATTATAAATTAATCAACCTAAAATAACTATCTTGTGTTGTTCTTAGGTTTTGCTTCTCTGCTTGTTTGGTTTTAAATGTTGATATACATTCCACCTCATAAATAAAACCTCATGGTCAACAAGAATAGGATTTCAACACCTTAACAAACTAAAAGGAACATAATTGGAAGTTTTTGCCACCACAAATTCCCTGTAATAATAATGAAACTTACTCTTATTTGTATTAATTATTTTTATGGACTGTTCCTGTATCTTTTAATCATAAGTGACCTACTAATGAAATAATTAGGGGGATTACCCTATAATTGTTGATCTACAGACTCATAACTGCAGTATCATTGTAATGCCATTTTTAGAACTGTATACAGATTTGCATCTAAATTTAAAGTCACTTGGAATTTAGTATTTTAATTTACATTTTAAAATTCGGGCACAGAGATTGAAGATGTTAATGTGCCAGAGGAGATTAATGTGCCACACTGGACTTGCATTTTAGCTAGATAAATATGCACACCCAGTTTGCCACACACATGAATAAAACATAAAGATAAGTTAAAAATAAGATATTAATATTCTCAATTTTATGAAACAAACTAAATTCTTATCAATCTGAAGTTGTGGCAAGTGTTCATCGACACAACAATATAAGAAAGTTCTTTGAACTTTGAATAATGGAGAAGCTTAATTTTCTATTATTTACTGAACTCTATTCCTTAGCAAAAAAAGCAACTGCATACTGATAAACTAAAGACTGAATTTAAACACGGCAATGTCAGGATTCTATTTCACAAAACACATGCTTGATATACACTTTTAATTCTATACTTGTAATTCAGAACTTTACAAATTGGTAAAAGGCTAACATTTTCCTTCAGTCATTTGTTATCTTTCCTGGTTTTCTTTATAACATTTAAAGAAGATATCTCATGGACTTACAGCCTTCGTTATATAGATAAAAGATGTGCAGCCCCAAATTTAACATCATAATTGATTTGGCATACTTTGCATCATTCCAACACAGACCACTGTCTACCTGCATTTGTAAAGAGAAATTAAAAGCTTGATAGTCTCTTCCATAGCATTACTGTGAGAGTCAGAGTGAAATTCAAAATGGCAACTGCTCTTGCCACTGGTGGTTTTCCCACTTGTACACTGCCTCAAAAATTGGGGTTACAGACATGGAATGTCAGTATTTCACCAGAACACTGACATCCCACTTTTTTATACAACTTGGCATGTTTGTTAGCTTTTTCTTTTAAAGAAAAGCCCAAGGGCCAGAAGAGGAGGAAGAATCCTGCACTCTGTTAGATGTGTAAACAGGGAGAGCAGGAGAGGCATAGCAGTCAGGGAAGAAAATGACTCAAATTCCTTGTGAAATAATGTTAGAAGATCAGAAATGTTATGAAGGCAACAGAAGGGAAAAACTATCCGTCAAGGCTTATTGGACATCCACTAGAAGTACAGCAGGTCTGTAAAGTTTAAGAACCAATTACACAGATCTTGCTCTGTATTTGAAGCATAGGGGAGAGCCTCGTGGTAAGGTTTCTATAATTAAAATGTATCAATTTGTTGACTAATTAATCAAAAAAGCATGGATATGTGTGAATATACGGAGGTATGTGCATGCACGTGCATATAAATCACTCCTTATATAAATAACTGTATTTCAGTTCCATTCTCCAACCCTCTTTCTCTCTTTCACTGCTGATTTTTGATGATTTCAGGCACTGCATACTATTTTTTATATCATGCTGTTACACAGTTACACTTGTAGTTTAAATTTCAACCTCCTTTTAAAGATATCCTCTAAGAAACTACTCTTATTGATGTAATTTAGTAATGTGAGATATTTTAGCCTTCACTAAACAAAGTGTTTGTGAAGGTCTAAAATAGGGGAATAATGACTAATGTGATTGGTAATAGGAAAGCAAGGAAGTCTCTATTCACAGCTAGCTGTGAATAGAAAACATTTATACCATAATGGAAATTCATATTTAACTAAATGCTTACATTTGCTCAGATTTAATCATGGGTCAGCTGTTCAGTAGCTGCAGTATCTTTATAATCAACAGAAAAAAATTTTCTTTAATCATTATATTTGCAATTGGTTTGTTCAAGTCTTGAAATGAGAAATGCAATTAAAAGAGAACAAAAAAATACCACTAGCAGTCTCATGTTTTGAAAGGGTATTAAGATTCTCTATCAGTTGTCATATAACTCTATAAATATCACACCATACTAACTTTAGGGTGATTTGGAGTTACATTAACATCACAACTATAGGTCATGTCAGTTCTGGGTCAAAATTGAAAAATCTTAGTTGATTTTTTTTAACTGTGGATTCCATGTCACTCTTACTCCAGCATTCTGCACAGCAAGATAAAAAAAAAAGCATTAGGAGAACTTAGTACAAGGAGGCTTGCGGAACAGGATCTTGAATCACATCAATTCTTCGGCTATCATTCCTTCTCTTGAGAGAGGGAAAAAAAGCAGTTTAATCTCTCCTGACCTGGAAGTAGCCAGATTGTTCCACTGGGTTTATAAAGTTTCAGTCCAGACGAAAATTACTTGTAAATCTCAGGGAATACAATAGTGTGGGTATACTTGGTACCTTTTCATCCTACATTGCATGAAAGTTTATTATAAAGCAAATACTAACCAATATGATCTGACCTGATCTTCAATTTAAATGACTCTTAATTCTAGTGAAATGCCTGATTCAAATATTGATGCTTTTTCTCTTTCAGAGTCCTTCCCCACTCAGGCTGCAAGTTTCCAAGCTCCTTCCCAAAACAAGTTGCTTCTGATTAACTATCCAGCAGAAACTCAATCAAGTGTGATGGAGTTATAAACCAGTAAGACAATACATAGAATTGAAGAGATATTCAAGACTTAAAAACTATCTGATCCATCCTTCTGCCATCACAACACCAAACTCAAAAATGTTTTCTCCTGAATGGCTTTAAAAGAGCTATTACATGATTTCCACTACTTCACTGCTGCATACTTACACTACACTTTCTCCCTCTTAATTGTTCCATATAGTGTTTACACCAACTTTATCACACTAGCAGGCTTTAATCCCTTTTTCTTTCTTCAACTTTGGTTGCTGTTCATGGCTTCTGCTTGAAAGGAATCAATAGGATGAGACCAGTGCTGGTTGACTTTGATTAGTCAAGGTCTGAGAAATGTGTAATCCTGGAAGAGACTGCAGGGGAGGGAAGAAAAGGGTTACTTTGGGCTTGCAATGTCAAAAAAAAAACTCCAATTATCCTGTATTTTTGTCAAAACCACATCTTTTTAGCCACAATTTAATTCAGATTGCTCTGGACTGTCCTGTAACTTAAATGTGATTTGTTTTCTCTTCCAGTGAACAATTACTCATAGTTTGAACTAGGAAAGGTGTTGAAGAGAAACTTGCTGATCTGACAATAGGAACTCAAAAGAAATACTGCTTCACCAAGTGCCAGGACAGACTACCAGATTGTCATCAAAATATTGTCTGGATTGGTTTTTGACTAAGATATGATCCTCTTCATTATCTGATATGTTTTTATCAAGTTGCTCTCAGTTTTATTTGTAGGAAAACACATACATTGCATTTTTTTTTCATTGCACTTTCTCTGTATATTCTGCATCCACAAGCATAATTACTGGAAAGTTATCAGAAAAGTTGTGTATATGTGTATGTAAAGCACCCCAAGGAAAAAAGAAAAAACCTGAATTTAGAGTAGTTGATAAGTAAGATGCATTTGCAGATAAGAGAAGAAGGTGTAACAGCCTATCTGTGGGCTTTGCTTTTCTCAGGGAGCTTTGAGTCTGCTTGGACAGTGCACCAGACCAAACACATGAGAACTTGAGAGAGTTGACAACTCCTGCTGTTTAGAGAAAGCACTATGAGCATCTCTGTAACAGGTTTTTGAGTTGATATTTTTAGAGTGCAAAGGGCAAGTATTTGATCATATCATGATCTTCTGACCCTCTTACTTTTAATGGGCATAGAGTAATTAAAACTAATTACTTGGTAACTGTCAGATTTTTGTCCACTGTAGCATGAAGTCCTGTTGTGATGAACATGTGATAACTGACAAAAAACAATCATCTGCTATCAAGCCTGAGGTTCTGCAGCTGCAAAAAAGAGCAGTCTCTTGAAATGAGCAGTCCCATAAAATGTCAGTGATGCTACTCACTGGAGAAAGATTGCAGCATCACAACCTTACACAACCATCTAAAGCAATAATGTGATGCTATAACAAAACAAAGTAGACAGTATAGATGGGAATGACAACCCCAGTATAAATCCAAGCCCTTACTTCCAAGCATAAAACTGACTTTCTCATTGATCCTAGTTTTGAACACATCAATGTTTGCTTTTATTATTTTGTGGATTTATACACATGTAGTGTGTACAGCACCTTTGCTAGTACGCACTACAGAAAAGTCATTTATATTTTAAACTATTAGTTTTTCCATTTAAATGTTTTTTCAGGACTTTTATTTTAACCAACAGCTATCCACAGATTCCAGTTGTTTGTTTATTACACTAACTCTGGCAGTTGTAGTCTATCAGCTATGGTTAAGGAAAAGTAATTTTTTTATTAACATGTCAAGTCCCAACTACAGTGCAAATAAACCCCCTCCTTTCATAAAATAATTTGAAATGACAGATTAAAATTATTTATTATTTATTAGAAGTTCCATTTACAACTGTGATTTATTGTACATGTAAAAATAATAAAAAAGCAACTGTATATTTATGCAGAAAAAAACATTTATATCCCAAACTGCAGATGAGATTCAACGAGTATTTCAATTACTGATGTATCTGCATGCATGTAATGTGGGTCTTTTTGTCAGAAGGCTGGTCATAGGGAGACAAATCTTTATTTTCCAGCTAACTGAAATAAACAATTCTCCTCAAATATAATTTTTCCCAACTCTACATCCTAATTCAGGATAGGCAAAATAAATACTTGTTGTAACAGTTCACTCAGCACTTAGCAGAGTGGCTGCAGGGATGAAAGGAGATGAGACAAAAAAAAGAACCACATGGGCCACTGACAAAACTGGAAAGGTTGTGGTGGCTTTTTGTATTACCCACTAGTCATGTAATTAGAAAGAGACCACCATTCTCTTCTCTTTCCCAGAAGCCCATCACCTTCACTGACCTCCAGAATGAGCCTTTCTGTTTCCTGTCCAGAAAATATGCAAGTTTTCAATATTAAATAAGCAAATTTTGTTGGGAAAGAAAGAAAGACCCATCCTAGATCTGTCCAGGACCCACTGACTATAAACCTATAAAAGGTCTGTTATCCTGTTTCACTGACTTAAAAGTGAAGGAGAGAAAGACTTCTATGGGGCATGACCCACATGCAGCCATCAAGATGATCCTACTACTCACAAAATTCAGAGTCAACCTTTCATGAGAATGAACTCTTGATCTGTATTAAACCAAGGAGAAACAGCTGACTTGTCTTTTTTGGGCTCTTTCTAGATGTCTTCTGCTGATGCTCAGAAGGCAGCGTGTGGCTTAACTACTGATGGGAGTGTCTAGTCAACTCTCATTCACAGAATGAAATTAGTCATGGTAAATGACCAGAAATTAAAGTTTTCAGCCTTGGTGCTTTGCTTGTAGCCACTTCCACTAATACATATTCAGGATTAGGGGTTTAGGTCATTAGTTCAGTGGTCAGTGATACCTTGCAGTGCACATTTTCAGAAACTTTTGAATTGCAGTGCTCAGACACACCAACAGTAATTTAACACTTATCATCTGCTTTTCTAAAGGCTATGTCAAACCTATCATATCGCTTCAAGTTTAGGTTCTCTAGGTTTAGACAGGTAAAGGAATTCCTGAGCAGCTATCAAAACAGGTTCAAGTTACCTGATGAAGTGAAGCACACTGCCAGGGTGGGTCCTTTGTATACATAAAGTGTCCTATGCTTTTGAGGTAGGGAATATCTAAGTGGGTACTGAATATTTTTACGCCAATTTATAAACAAAACAACAAAAAAATTAACCTGATATAGGGACAGAAGCTGAACCTCTCCCTTCCCCAGTGTGCACCACATAGCTGCAAAGTGGGATTTCTTACTTACAAATAATTAATAATATCTGTCACTTCAATAAAACCCATCTCTTAGCTCCTCTTAAGAGGATGCTCAATGCTCAAAGCTATTTTCAGGTAATTCAGGATTTATTTCTATTTCCAAACACATTATGTAATTGGAAATCTATGGAGGAATACATGCCTTTCGAGAGGATAAAATCAAGCAACTCTAGAGAGCTCTCCCAGGAATTACAGAGGCAGTAATTCAGATACAAAGGCTCTTCTAACTCCTGTGACCCTATGGTGTTCAACAGATCAGCCTCTGTGAAGTGTTCTCCTTCTCAGAGAGCCCTCTGGTCTGGTTTGAGAAAACTGCAGTAAAAGTGGATGGTAGAGTAATGCATCTCCTATTAATCAACAGATCAAATATGTTCATTTTCTCTGCAAACCGAAGTCTGTGACACCTGTAATTTTTTTTTGCAACAAAGAGTTAACAATTCAGTCTTGAATTTCTTGTATAGGAGTTAATACAAGACAGGCAATTTAGAAAAAGATTGCAATTACTTATTCCCTTGCTATTACACTTGTAAGCACCACAAGGCAATACATATTTGACGTATTTGTATTCCATTACATCAGATTTCTCTCTTCAGCAGCTGGTACGTGGATATTTATGCTGTGCACTGATCTTTTAACTGCGAATGCATCTAGATATAAAGAGTTGAATAAATTTTAATAGTATTCATAACTCTGTGTACACACACAGTTACAGTTAACTGTGTGTGCACAGTTAAAATTATTAATACTATTAAAATTTATTCAACTCTTTATATTTAGATGCAAGCCTATTAAAAACCTACTCCTGACACACGAAAGCTGTTTTCCAGGTAACCTGATGCTTCATATTTTCCAGTATTGCTGCTGTCTCCATTTGCTGACAGAAGTAATCTACACACAATAGATTAAGTCACATATTTCAGTAACCACCTCTGTCTTTCTGAGTGTGCGACCCACTATGCCTGTGTATGGGGAGGCTCTGGGAAAGGCACCTGTGGTGAGGAATGAATATTCTAATGTTTCTGAACCTTTTGGTGAAGGTGAAGGGGGCTTGTTGAAAACATTGCTGTGAGCAGATGGACCCCTGAAACCATCTGCTATCGAAGCAACTAAATGTTCAATGATGCATTACGAAATTATTTAGCTCTCAAAGAGCCTGAAAGTAGTTAGTAATGATGGCATCTGTACTGAGAGCAAACAACCTATTTATATATGATCTATCACTTCATAAACCGTTTGGAGACCATCTTTCCTTAAAGCAACAGTAGTCTTGTCGACTCCCAGAATAAAATACTGAGTTGCGTGCGCAAACTTGTAAAATCCCAGCTAGTTCATTTTTTCTTCTGGTAGGAGCATGCTCTTTGCTGGAATGTGCTGGAATGCAACCTTTCTTTTGGATAAAAAGTGTTGCACTGTGCACTGGAGCTACTATCTGTAACAGTGCATAAGCACAACAAATGCAAAAAGAAAAAAGAAAGTGTTAAGTTTTTAATTGGTCTTAACCAAAAAAGGATCCTATGTTTTTGTTTAGTTTGAAAACAAATCATCCCATTTAGTTGTATAAGTAAGGGAAGAGGCATGTAGGACTTCCAGACTTCTAAACATGAATTCATTTTTTCTCTACTTAGGTGATTCTTATACATTATATAGTTACCATGGGAACTATTAAAACTTGTGTGGATTTAGTTATGTTCCATGTATTCAACAATTACTAAATATATAAAGTATATATAATATAGAAGTATATATAATATAAGTATATACACATAAGTATATATATAAATACATATAAGTAAATAATACAATATACATTGTATTATAGATGGGTTTGTACCTGAAAAACACTGTATTTTTAATTATTATTTTGGTTCATGTATTTATACAAATAATGAGCTTTAGATGAATATTTACTCTGACCTAAGGGATATCACATTATTTCCTACTCCAGTCAGAAAAAACAGAAGTTATTTATTTTGTTCAGTTTGTCTCAAAATTACAAAACATATTTAGATATTTGCTTAAAAAACTATGTTTCATTTGAAAGCTCTTTCATCTATGTAAGAAATCTGGATTTCAGTAAAAGCTTTGTATATAAATATGAGGAAAGGTAGATCCAAGTTTTAAGCAGAAATCCTCATTAATATCTACTCATCAGCTCTTCTGGTCTAACATCTTTGTTGAGATTGTACAAGTTATTTTAATTCTTTATTTGGAAGCAAAAGTCCTAGTGCTGAAAGCAAAGAAGATTTTGCCCAAAGAAACACAACAGATTAATGTGCAAACTGTAATTAAACTGGTAAAATCTAACTTGAACACAGAGAAGTCACTTCCCAAGTATGGACTGCCCCATTCTCAAAACCTTCACTGAAACAAAATTTAGCCCTCTACCATGGAAAAGACACATTTCTAATCTCTGTGAATCGAGGAACAGTCAGCTAGATACTACTGACCACCCTGAACTGTGTCAAGAAGATTTCTTACTCTACGTGCTCATTTACTGACCTTAGAGACTTCCTCAGAAACTGCTTCACCCTCTCAGCTTAGAGTGGCCCCTACCTGCAACTACCACCTCCCTCGGGATGTTTGCCAGCCTCAGGATGGCACTGCTTGGGCTGTCAGCTCAGTGTGTATCAGTGATCCCACAAACGTGAGCACCTCGAAGCATTGCTGACATAGGGCAGGTAAGTGCTATGGAGAGGCAGAGCAGCTCCCACCCACTCCCCTGGCATGCACTCCTTGCAGAGACTGCACACTGAGTATTCGTGATTCAGCTCTGCATAAAGCCTTTGCTATGTGCTTGCACTTCCAGGAACCAGTTTGCTCTATGCACATTTAAAGCAAGAAAACCTTGCTCAACACAGCATAAGCCTAAGTCACTTTAATTTTCAGGGAGAAGCAAGCACTTCAGTCCCGAATATTTTTTTGAAGTGCAGCAATTTGGACCATTGCAAGCTTAATTTTACTTGTTAAGCTTTATAATTAACACATAGAAAAGATGTTATTATAAGATGTTTAAAGTTGCTATAAACTTAATGCGACAGAACATAAAATCGCTCATTACAGCCTTGGAAAATGTGAGCATGTAAGAAAGGGAAGATAGGACAAAATATCTTCTTTAAATCACACCTCTTTCACAGAATTAAACTGTGAAGGTTTGCAAGAGTCTAAGTGTTTGGTCAAATACTTTCCACACTCTCCTGTTCTTCTCTGCAGACTTCAAGTCTACTTGAGATGGAGGCTGCAATGCGAGTAGGACTGAAAGAAAAATTGCCCCCCTGATAGCTACACACACCACAAAAATTACAGGACTGAAACAAAAGGCTGGCGTGTCTGGCTGACACACTGTATCCCTTTCCTCTCTACCACCTGTCAATCAATCACCAGTCAATCACAGAAAGCCACAATCAGCCACTTAATGACAGCCAGATGGCATCTACTTCTCATGAACTGTACTCCTGAAGTCATACTCGCTCCCTGTAACTAGCAGCATTTCCTATCCACGGTAATAATGAGGTGTTTTTTGTATTCACACAAAGCCGTAATGCCTCACACCTCTGACAGGACGCCCCTGTGAGCAGAATACGTGCTCTGCCAGAAGCATTGTTTTTCTTTAGCAGAAGAATCAATGCTGCTTTATCCCTCAAACTTTGATCAGGGAAAGGTTTGCTGGTTCGTGAATAAGAATTGAGAATAACATAGAAATTTTAGCAGGCATTCATTCTGCTTCCCTTATTTCTCTGCAGTCCTGACACAGGAAAGGAATCCATACGGAGATCAACGTGATCTTCTTCACATCGGTTTATCAATGATTTCAACCTTGACCCAAAGGGAACACTTCTTCTGGAAGTGACAGGCAATTTAGCTTTCTTGCTTAGTTCTGGGGCTCTCTTGTGGTGAATTATGTATAGTGCTTCTGTGATATGGACCTTTGTCCATGAAGGAACCAGCTGAGGCTGTTAAACTGCTTTTTAAGGTTTTTTTTTCCATAAACACCCAGCAGTCATGAGGGTTATTTCCAACAAAAAATTCCTGCCTCAGGACAAAGTAGCAAACTCAGTTTTGAAGTGACCAAGTTTGGGCCTGTCAAGCATGAAGCTGGATTCAGGTCTTGCTTGCAACACTTTTCACTGAACTGTGTAGAGACTTTTCTCCATTATATGATGACTATTCTGTTACTGCATTACAGCAGATACATTTCAGTGACATAGTTGAAATGGCAACTCAATCTCTAAGGAAAATAAAAATCTTCTGTTATCACCGTACACTCTCTGAGCAATACTGCTTGCTTTCTAAGATGTATCTAATCCAGTTTTGCAGAAGAGGGTTTATTTATGACCAGGCTGGAGTACCATTATTCTAGTATGTGAATTTTAGCCTGGCATGGCCCCACTAATGGCCGGCTCTTCTGCATCCAGTAACACTCGCTTTCTTTATGGAAAACTGCTTGGAAATGGCTCTATAAAGCTGACACAGATAAGATTTGAGGTTTTTTAGCAGGATTAAGGATGGATTGCATGACTTGCAAGCAATGCTTCACTACTTCCCATTTTCTGGGACCTTTAGAAGTATGTTGGCTCTTTACTCACAAGGTAAGTAACTATGTCTGCTGCTCAACAACACAAAACTAGTTTGTTCAGAGTTGTTCCCAGAGTTTATTCAGTTCTTCCTGGCAATTCCAGCTCAGGTGCATCCCTCCAACCCATTCTCCATCCATTCCAGGAAATATTCCAGCTTTATCAGGCAGGAAGGCGCAAGACCTTCACAAGATTCCTTCCTGTACTGTTCCTGTGCTTACATTTGTTGCCATACCAAGATACATCAGTGTTAAATACATATCTTTTTTCTTAACAGTTTCAGAAGCTTCTCCCTCAAGAAATCTTGGAGGTAGATACCTTGCAACTCAAGGACAGATTGTATCCATTAAAGATGGGATGTAAATGGAGGCAACCTTCCACAACATCTCCCCTCCCCACATATACATACATTTTCAGCCTGGTTTCTGGAGTGCAGACAGAGAATCTCATTAGGAATCTAATATAATAAGGGCATGTAGATACTGGGGTTGGGGGGTGGAAATCAGATTAACTTCATTACTTTATTCTGCACCTCACAGCGCTTCTGCCAGTGGACAATTGCATTAGATCAGAGAGGAGATCAAAAGGCAAAAAACTCCCCAGAAATACTGCTGCTCATTGTCTGAGACAGGAATGGGAAAAGTGTGCTGTTGGAGGACATGGGCCCACATTAGATACCAGACACATTTGGGAAGGGCAGTAGTTTGTTTTTTTGAACTTTTACCTATTGAGCTTATGGTGTTTGAAAGGCCAGTCCAGAGACCAATGCACAGAGGTATGGAAACTAAGCAACTTGGCCAAGCATATGCAAGTGGGCATCCAAAGAGCCTGGAGGGAGATGATGCTCTGACATGTCTGCCAGACATGTCCTGCCCACAGAGTTCTAGTGCCTCAGTCACCGTTACCTCTTTCACAGCCACTTTTTTTACAGACACCTTTCAGTTTTGGACATGGGAGTAACAGCTCAGCTGAGTGCTCTGCTTCAGCTGTGATAACCTGGAAAAGGAACACAAAACAGTGTGTGTTACTTGCCTTATAAAATAATAACAGCCTAGTCCAGTTCAGGACTCTCCAGCAGCAGTCTTCCTGTACCACTTCTGAGGGGACACAGTGACCACAGTGACTGCTCAACTGCCTGTCCACAGGCCAGGGCAGTCTGACTTCAGTCCAGGCAATGAAAATCTGATAGTTTATGCAGTCCTGAGGGTGAAGCCCTGAATCCTACCTCATCTCATATCACTCCTTGCCTGGCAGTCATGGCATGTGGGCTGAATAGGATCTCTTGGCAATGTCCTCAGTGAAACACTGTAACAGGCCCCTGATTGAGAAGTCCCTGGAGCTCAGTCAGGACAGGTAAGCCACACTGGTTGTATCCAAGAATGTTGGACGCACTGTCAAATCCCAAAGCACTGCTACTGTGATATTTTTTCATTTGCTAGCATTGTGCATATATCTTATGCACAGCTGGTGCTGTTTTTTCTTGAACTGCCATTTTCTTCTTCATTACTCCTTATGGAAGTCCTGTAATTTAAGCAAGAAAAAGAAATGCTGCATGCTATCTGCTACTGCTATGACAAAAAGGTTACCCTTTACATATCACTGAAAGAAAAATGAAAGGAAAGAAAAGTTGAGACAGGTGATTAAATCAGAAATATGAAATGGAAATACGGCTTATATTAGAAACTAGGTATTCCTTTAAAAACAACTTGTAAAGAAGTAAAAGCCTTACTAACCACGTAATGCTCACAGGATCAGCTTACTCGTTCTGTCATGCACTTGGTGAAAGTGTTACAGAAGTCCTGAATTCTATCATTATTGCTCCAATATTTAATCAAATATCAAATTCAGAGGTATTTGTCAGAGAAATGTAGAATTTTTAACACTCCATTTTGTGATTCTTAGACTAACATTCTTCAGTTTGCAGCCAAAAGGACCAAAATCTGTAAAGTCCTGTTTACATGAATGAACAGATCATGTTTTTTATCATTTCTATTTACTGAGACTATAACTTTCTCTAAAATACAGAAGCAATGTAAGTTTTCATAGGTCATGTTAGGTTCATATAGGTAACATTACTTAAAAATTTAGTAGTATAAATTAACATATACCATGGTACTCAAGTGCCTTTTTGCCTCATATTCTATGCCTTTCAATATAATTTAACCTAATCCCAAATATTTTTTCCTAGTTTCAAAATAGCTGTGCTCACTTTGAAGTTTTACCTGTCCAGCAAGTACCCAGAAAGATCATCTATTTGGTCCAGACATTACATTTATTCTTGTCAAATTTCTCTTCTATTGAGAAGTTCGAGTTCAGTTACTGTTGTAGAAGTACTGCTATTAAAGGTACATCAGTGAAGATTTTATCACCATGGGTGAAACATACATCTGCTTCTTCAAAAACACATTTGTGGATGACAGAGAAACAGAAGGTATCAGAAAAAGACACCAGAAAAAAAACCTGAGCACTCAGGGGTAAGAAGAGACTAAACAAAGACAAGATGTTTGAGGCAGTCAATAACATGAATACTCCAATAATAATGACGGCAATAGGAAGTTTTTCAAGCTCCTTTTTCACAAGTGTGTACAGAAAAAAATCTATACTGCGACTTTTACTGTCAGGGGTATCCTTTTATATATTATTCTGCATTTTTAAAGGTCTAATAAAAAGCATGCTTTAGGATTTCCACAGGCATCATCTATTTTATCCCTTCCCTAACAATATCAATCAAATAGAAAATATTTTCCCTGAATTCTTCTCATACTCCCTTCTTTTCTTATTTTCAGAAGCACATTGCAAACACCCCCATTTGCCTGTGTGTTAACTTCTGAACTGCCAGAAAAAGCTTGAAGGCAAGATATACTGATAAGGAGCATTCCTTTCTTAAAAGCTCAAGACATTGGGCACCTTTAATTAAAAATTGTATTGATTTTTTCCATTGCTTTTAATGACAGGCACTAGTCTGTGACTTCCATTGTTAGCCATTGACAGCTTAAGTAGTGAAACAAAGGGCACTTATACAGCACTTAGTGCAAAATTATGACTGATTAAAAAGTCATTTGTCATGGTAACAGCATCTGCTTAGGCTTCACAAATTTTTAAATGCATTCTTGCACAAAGTGTGTGGGAAGGTGTGGTACATGCAAGTCTTCACAACCACGTCCCTCAGCAATTTAAATGCATGATTAAAGTGCCATGTAAATCACATTTTTGAGCAGCTATTAGTTTCTCAAAACATTTGCTTTAACAAGTTTGAGCTCAGGTAAAGCTTCAGTGTTTGACCACAGAGGGAAATCTAGTAGAAATCTAGGCATATCTGCCCAGACCTTCTGAACATGTTACAAATCTCCTAAAAGAATCCAATAATTAACTAGGATTTTAAAATAATTAACTCATAGATATATTCATCTATTTTCCTGTCTTTTCCAAGGCAGAGTCCTGTCTTCAGATGTGTCAAGGGTGCTTAGCAAACCAAGGTGCAGCCAGCTTAGTTAAATCACTGTTGGTCAATTGTTGTCAATAGACCACAGTTACTAACATCCATACACCAGTCCAATGCAGACATAAGCAGAATTAAAAAGATAATTTAACTATATTAGTTAGCAATACTTACCATACTTAATAAAGTAATGTTGTAGTTCATATGCAAACACCTACAGAAAGTGCACTTACAGTCACTGTGTCAAGAAAAGCTGAAAGGGATTTGAGAATTTTGAAGGACATTGAGCATAGAAATGACAGTGGGTGCAAGTCAAATACTGCCCTCAGGCCAGTGTCAAATTCTGGGGCAAACAAGCAGTCTGCAGTCTTATTCTTCTGCATGACTACAGAGAGAGTTTTATAATCGTTAATTCCCTTAAAAGAAGCCCCAATTGCACATTCTAGACCATTTCCATAACATCATACATACATTGGAAGCCTCAGTAATTTCCTGGAGGCACCTACCCAGCGTAAGCTGAGCCTAAAAATTATTTCCAGAGATAGCTGGTGTATTTTGGACTAATTCCTCTCCCTTTGTCTGGAAATAACTGGGAAGAATTTGTTCAGAAAAATCCACTGCATACATTGTCCCTGGTCTTCTCTGGCTGCTATTTCTAAGCTGCCATTTTTAATGCACTTCAGATAAGTATTTTGCCTATGCACATGTATATATTTCATGAATTTGTTCATTCACTTTTATTCTTGATGTTGTAAAAGTATGTTCTTGCTTTTATTTTCTCATACCTGTTGCCTAGGTTTCACCTTTTTCTCTCCTTGGAGGACCACTGTAGTATTAGGCTCCTTCTCAACCTTCATTTAAACTCACCTTCTCCAATAACTTAAGTTTTGAGGAAGGAAAGATAGTCTTGTAGATCAAGAATTTAAACAACACAGGAAGAGAGAACATTGTTAACCATAAAGTAGAATTATTCTTGTGGTGACAGTGAGATAGCAGAATATATAAATCAGTAGAACCTCTGATAAGATGATATTAGCCCTTTGAAGTACCATTAAAATGAATTTGAGCCAACAAAGAATACTTTTAGTAAGTCAGCACTTTATGTCACGCCCACAATGAGGTTTTGATTTCCAGTCAATCACTCTAGAGGCAGTCTTGATCTGCAGAATTTTGGTTCAAAATTCATGTTCACTAGTGTAGAGAAACATAGGCCAAGAAGGAAATGTTTTCTCCCTACAGTCAAGGACCTTCATTAATATTATTTCTAAAAATATTGCACTTTCCCTTCCTCACAGAGTTTACAGATAGAAATTTATTCAGCTTCTTCCTCTGTTACTTTTTTTTTTTTTAATCGAAGTGCCTGATAGCTGTAGTAAGGCTAATGTTAACAACTCCAAATCCATAAAAAGAGGTGAGATGAAAACTCCAAGTAGCCAGTGAACATCACACTAATTTGTTAGCAGCAAAAGCATGATCAGGCCCAGAAATATTTGCTTCTCTCGTAATATATTGAAATGTTTTCTTATCCTTTTTTTTTTTCCCAAATATGATGAGAACATTTTCACTGTGCTCTGGTGCTCCTACAATTTACCTGTTAAAGTCTCTGAAAAAGAATTGAAATTTTGCTTAATCTCTCAAAGATGGCTGCATTACTTTTCCTAAGAAAAAATAATTGAAAATTCCAGCCTTGAAAATTCCAGTTTATGTACAGTTTTTCAGTGGCATGTTTTTAATAATTTCCATGATATAGAAGATATCTTTTTTCCTATTAATATGAATAGAAACAGTCGAATTACTTTGACTAAAGTTTTCTAAAGCCTTTTCTGAGCTCTTAACATATTAGAAGTGTCAAATTTTAATTGTTTGTAACTAAGTCAAATGTTGCCATTTGGTGAGTAACTATTTCAATATTCAGCGTAGTTTTAGAAGGATTAGCAACTCTAATACCAAGCAATCATAGCTGATTCCCCTGCCATCTGCAAGACAGTGTGGCTTGGAAGTTTTCTGGAAATTTTGGCCTAGATTTTAACTTAATGGTAACTGACTTAAGTGCCATAAAAATTCATAAGATATGGAACACAGCAACTGAATCCTTTGTAAGTGAACTGTAATTATGTATATTTTGTATGTGGTGAAGAAACTAACCATGTAAATGATGACAGCTAATTATATACAGCTCTCCTGGGCATTAGTATCACTCTCCCTGACAGCATATTCCTCTTTAAGGGTTTTCCTTCTTTGTATATAGGCCACTGTTTCTGCACATTCCTTAAGGGAATTAGGCACCTTTGCACTGGTTAAATGAAAACTAAAGGTTTTTATCACAGAAATCCTTAGTGTAATCTAACTAATTTCTCTCTCATTGTGCTAATAAGTCAAATCCAGCTCTTCTTCTTACTGGTGTCAAGCCAAACTAATTCCACTGATTTCAATGAAGTTGCTATGGATTTACACACACAAAACTGTCAGCAGATATTTGGCTGCTGGTTTTGCTCCCCTGGGAGAGCTGGAGATTACAGCCTGCAGAAGGAGCAGTGAATTATATGGGGTCAGACCAGGGCCTGCCATGAAGGGAGTGGGGAGAATGCTATATATGAGGAATTTGTGGAAAGTAAACCCTTTAAAATCTTCCCTGGAAGAATTCCCTCCAGCTTCTTCCAGCTTGAAGGACATTTCTATGTGCATGGGGAGAAGTGGAAAGGAGGGCAATGCAGGGATAAAGAAGGTCTCTTCACAAAAAGCCAACATGCAAATGGATCTGTATTTTGAAATCCATTTGAAAAGGTGTCTGGAGACATGGTCTATGGGTGACCACAGCCATTTTGACTTCCCTGCAAATTTGTAGCACTGTTACTTTCCAAAGCTGCTTTGACTCTTCACGGTCAACTTTCTCTATGTTGAAAGTATCCGGAAGAACCTATACTGTCAAGGATTACAGGACAGTAAAACATGCAGTACTTGTGTGTAGATTTGCTCTGAACTTCAGAGATAAAGGTTGAGATTATACTCTCTCCCTTCTGCCCTCATTCTCTTGAATTTATGAAACTGGACTGAGAGAAGGAGATGGGGATGTCACTTACCTTATTGCGTAATGGTTAAGAGTTGCTCATGCTGATCCTAGTAGGCAGCTCCCTCTCATTGTTATTTTTGTGATCCATGATAAAAAGATCTGAATTGAAGCATTTGCTAAACAGTCCTAACTGGAAATACACTGGCCATGCAGTGCATGGTGCAGTCCTTTACAAGACTCTGAATTTTACCATGTTGCAAGAACACATATCTGGTATGACTCTGACTAGTACCACAGGAGATAACAAATGATAAATACATGTGAATGCTGTCTCTTGGAGGCCATGCAACTTCTGAAATCACTTGTCAGAGACCCTACACCCCTAATAGGTTTTCTGTATCTCTGTTTCTCCAGTTCCTCTCCTTGAGTGCCTGAGCCCTGTGGGGAACCCAGACACATGATCTTATTCTTGTTAGAAATGCAAAAAAATAAATTTCCCTTTTAAAAAATCTCCATGGTAAAATTAAAACAACAAGTTTACATCTCTTCAAGAAAAAAAATTGGTTCACTATTTCTACTATTGTAAAGGATCAATGCTTAAACTTAATTTTCTCCACTGCTGTCAAAGCCACTGCTGTACTGCCCTGACAGCTTGTTCTTTTCTTACATGAAAGACCAAATCCTCTCTCAAATGTGGTTTCATTCCAACCTGCCTCCTGACCCTATCACTTTCCATAAGGCAAGTGTAGTGATGCAGTTCTTGCATTTGTTCTTGCGTCTACAATCTTGATAATTTCAGATTTTCATGTAAGTTGTAGCAAAACCTTCGAAAATCCTAATCCAATTAAATCATTATTTGCCTCAGAAACCCCTACTTCTTCTCATGAACACATGTTCTTACCTCATACCCCCACCCCCATTTTTCATGGCAGATTATCTCATTAAGCAGCCATCAGTCCTATGAGTCCTAAGATGTTTGCCAAGGTCACACAGGTAGTTTTCAGCCGAGTCAGGAGTAGTTCCCATCTCCCAATTCCCAACCCTATGCTCAATTTCTTTGAAGTGATTTGTACACATAAGAACAAACTATGCATCTTGAAAAATGAATACAACCAATTTTGTTCAATAGCAAGACATTTATTCTATATTTATGTACATGTCTTCAGATTTACAGGCACTAACTTCTTCATAGTTTATTTCAGCCTACACATGGATCAGCCTTTACTGTAGAAGATAAATGTTGCTTCTTTAAATTCAGAAGAAATATTCAAACTAGGAATTCTCCTTCCTGTTATAATCTGAAACAGTGGTAAGGATTTATTTATATATTTATGATTATATAAAACCATAACAATACTACTACTAATTTATAATTTAAAAAATATATTTTTAAATAAATTGAGAGGTTCAGCATTCTCAGAGGATGTAAATTAGCATTGTTGCTCTGGTACCAATGGAGTTACACCAAATTACATTGATTTGGAGCTAGTCCAGAATTTAAATGTGGCAGTGTCCATTGACAAAAATAAAATTGGAAGATTACTTAGAGGCATCAATTATTCCTATATACAGGATATAATGCATATTTAGGGAAGGTAAGAGAAAGTATTTAAAAATTAAAGGAAATCTGAGAATGGCAGGAACTGGAATTCTTGTATGTAATAAAATACGAGGGAGTTGCAGGATTCTTACAGTAAGTGCTTTGTTTTGTGTGTAATGATATCTCAGATTAATTTTCTTTGATGTCTGCATCTTTTTTTCTTTCCCGTGAAAGAAGATTTGTTGGGTTGGTGGCGTTCCCTGTAAACACAGGTGTCTTAGAAGAGCTGCAGGTGTTCACCCTCCTCAGCTTATTCTAGTCCCTACGGGTATGGGGGAGGGTGGGAGGGGAACTTGCTTCACCAGAAAAATATTTTCTGCATGACCTTGAAAATGTGTAAAGCTCTGAAGCATGCGATTATGCCTTGGCATGTGAGCAGTACTTGGCCAATACATGACCTAAATGTGGTTTTCAAGTGCAGATACTGGGCTCTTCCTTTTGTGTTTGTGTTTATTTGTTATGCTTTTTGCTTTGCTTGTGGTAAAAAAGCGGATTTGCACATGTATCCATATTCACTGATATCTGTCTTCCCTAATCAGGGAAGACATCCCATACTAGCTCATCCCTCGGATATTATAGAATAATTTAATACAAACATAGAAGATGAAGCCTGGAAACTTGGCCCTTATTTTACTTCCTTTGGCACATCCTCATTCTCTTGATGCCCCTGTACAGGTAGACAAGGAAGCTTTGCGTAGAAAAAGAAAAAAGCTCCCTTCCTCTTCTCCATCCATCAAAACCCTTTGGCCAAGTAGAAACAGAATAGGCAGTTTTGCTACTAAAACACTTAATTGGGGTGATTTCTTAGCTGAGAGGAAGGTGTGACAAAATTCAAGTGATAGAGCAGAAGAAAAAATCCATCTGATTTTTCTTAAAATATCTCACTTGCACATCCTTCTACCAGACACTGGGTCTTCCTCTGAGCGTTGCATAATTGAGAGGGAGAGAGAGGTGCTGGAAGCAGGTGAGGAGCAGGGTCACAGAGACCTGAGCCACTCCTGGGGTGTGGACACCCCAGAGAGCGATGCCCATTTGGGGCAGACAGAGGAAGATTCCTTTCGGAGCGTTGCTAATGACCTGCAGAGGAGCTGCACAGCAGTCATTTCACAGATACGATGGCAGGTCACTGCGACAGATGTTCCCAACATATGTGGAGAATTAATTACCCACTAGTAAACAAAATCTGTGATGCGGAGAGTCATTTTGTCCAAATTTCTTTCGATTTTGCTGTTATTAGGAGCTTAATTTTTCTTGATCAGCCAGACCCTCTTGAATTAAAGTGTTCCTTAATGGGCTGTAGTGAACATTTTCTGAAGTGAAGTGAGGAGGAAAGTGGCAAGGAGTGGGTCAGGGGAGATGAGTTTAGTTGGAAGAGTTGATTGTGAAGCTGTACCATAGTGAGTGATTAGTCAATTATTTGATTAAAGGTTGGATGGCAGTCATATGTTTTTTTAGAAAAAAAATCTAATTGCTACCTAGCATTCAACAGCATTTATGCTTAATTTTAGAACATTCAGGAGAATGTCTAGACCTTCTGGGGAAAGGATAATATTTTGAGAGAAAGAGCTTTTGACAAAAGATTTTATTTTCCTTTTCCGTCAATATTCTGAATGTGTTAATGTCTCAGGGCCATATTGTGCCATTGATTTTTAAGCAGAACTCCCCATTTAAATCAATGACAAAATCTGCTTAAAAAAAAATCAATGGCATGATACGGCTCCAGGACATTAGAATGAAATTCTTATATTCATGACCCAGATAACAAATCAGAAGGCCATAAACCCCCTGCTGTTTCTTAAAACTCATTCAGTGCATCAATACTTGTAAACTAAATAGTGCATGGAAATGAACATACTTTAAAATTGAAGGATATTGAAGATCAAAATATTTAGCTATTTTTTGTTGATTGTACTTTCATAAATTATCCCCAGCATCTCAGTTCTTGACACATAGCTTAGGATTTGAGCTCACCTCTCTCTTTTGATCCACAAAAGGTAAATTGATATCACTATTGCACTGTTCACTATTCTAAGACAATGCTACTCCATTTTCCAAAATCTGAAAATAATTTTTTCAGGTCTGTCAAATTTTATGGTCCTGGTTTCCAAATGGACATGATGAAAGAGATCTCTCTGACACACTGGAATTGGCATACTTTGTAAAATCTTGGGCTCAGAAACAAAATCTGTAGTTTAGTTGTATTTTTTATTATAATCTGCAACATAAGAGTTCACCACACTACTGTGGTCTAATGGGAAAAAAAAATTATAAGAACAGTGAAATCCTTTCCTTTTGGCATTAAACACTAATACATTTTTTATAGCACCACTTATTCCTCAATTTGGAAAACTGGAAAAGTTTATGATACCCGTGAACTGCTGCTGAATACCTCAAGATGCCTGAATTTCTCAGTCACACTGGCAAACTTCTGGTCCAGAAAAAAGGTGAGGTTCCAGCAAAGGAGAAAAGTCAAACTGCCAGAAATTTGCCAGAATAGAATAAATGATTGAGTGAAATCAAGGGGCACTAACATCATTACCCAGGAAAGAGTAAAGGGTGGCTGAAGTGCTGTGATGTAGCATGGAATCTTGATTCTGCTGTGAATTTTAGTATTATTTGGTTAAGTAATTTAGCTTCTTTTTGACTATTCTCTTTATAAATATTATCTTTCTCTACAATTTCTATCTCATTGTTATTTGCAAAGGACTTTGAGAAATCTAAATTGTGTTTTTCAATTAATTCAATATAATTAAATCACATTCAGCTTATATAATACCATTTGTATGCATGCACATTTTTCAGCTGTGAATACACTTGCATTTGAACCTTAACAGATACTAATGCTGTTGAAGAGTTATTTTCCCAAATGTTGTCTTTGCTGCAGTGTTAGATGGGAGTTTAAGTCCTATATGGCCAGTAAACTACTCCATACAAACACCTCCACACACACATCTCTTACATACTAGATGCCACAGAGACGGAAGGTGAAGTGCTGTAGATAAGTGTGGGTTGAGGCTCCATGCAGGGTAGAGATGAGAGCTCAGTTCAGCAGAGCTCCCCAGCATGCTGGACCAGTCAGTTCTCACGCTGGACCAGTCAGTTCTCATGCTGGACCAGTCACTCCAAGGAGCTCAAGTGCTACTTCAAACCCTGGTTGTCATCACTTGAATTAGGACATCCGGGATAGGGTAGATCAATGAGACAACTAATGGAGTGCAGGGATTCACTTAACAGTTTCAGAGATTAGTGTAGCAGTGAATTTCTCTCTCTGCAGAGGGGATTCCAGACGACTATTGCACATGCACAGAAAATAGTTAAAATATAGTTCAGATGCGTAAATCAGATAGTGTTTGTGTCAGAAACTAGTAGTAGAAGATTCATCAGCCACACTACCCCTCCAGTCTATGTAATATGGAAATGCAAGTTTTACTTCAGATTGTTCTCATACTCTGATAGATTGTACATGTAACAGCACATGAAACCTCTGTGAAGTATTATAGGTTCAGAATAACTTGGCAGTGGATTCTGTACTTCACTTTCTCTTTTTGGATCAAAGGCCTTCACATTACATGCAGAAAACATATTCAGCAGCAGGCAGAGAAATATAAGTCACAAAATGCTTACATATGTCAGTGATGGAGACAGAAAACACCCTGCCTAAAACAGGTCTACTTTTTATTTCATTTCTTACTCTACTTATTGATTTTCTGACTATTTTTTCTACAGAGCTGACCCATCACAGGAAGTGCAGAACTCTCTGAATCAAGGTACATGACATATAACTATGGTTGGTATTAGTTTTCTGAGGCCAGGACTCACATATTGACAGCTGACTTTTATCTGGGTAAAAGCTCCCTGTGTTACATGATTTGCTTTCTCCAATATACTTCCTTTTCCAAAGAGCTGAAGTCCATCTATAGAGAACTGTGCTGAGAGTAACTGAGAAACCTGTTTTCTGTTTGGAAAGGTGCTTGTGTGTGTGTAAACCTGTTGGCTTTAAACAAAAAAAAAAGAAACCAACTGTACTTACATTACTTATATGAAATAATGGTTCATTAATGAAAGTGAGAGCACACGTATGTAAACAGTAAGTCTAAGCTTGCCATTTGTATTCGCATGAATCCATAAGGAGTACTGGAGTGAGGAGGGTCTACTCATCTGACCACAGGTTATAGGTGTGATCTGCCCAATTTGATCTGAAAAATAAAGCGATCCTAAGAGAATTTTTAATGCAATTCACATTCTGTAACAGCTACATCTTCACTTCTTTGGCACATATAAAATTTCATTATTAGTTATATATTTTATTGTATATATATTATATGTATTAGTTATATATTATATACATTATATATCTTATAGCAGAGTATCTCATTATACTCTGCCTGCAAAACCCTCTTTACCCCGAAAGCCTTCTCTTATGATAGAATATTCTTCTCTATGACTGTTTATTTTTTCAGCCTGCCTTCTGCCCTATTAGGAATACAGTAAATAAAGGTTCTGTAATTTATGGTCTTGTGAGCATATGAGTGATATTTAGTGTATAAATATATTTCCAGAAAAGTACCACATCAGTGAAATCCTGTTCCTGTTGATATTTGTATTTGAAATGGCACAGCCTAACCTAGCCATGAGGACATCCAATATATAATTACAAAATAATTATCAATGCACGGATTTCAGAGTTATTATCTAGCATAAAAGTCGTAATATATTGGAATAAAGTTCGTAGACGATTAATTATCTTTGTCCAGAGTCTCTCTCCACTGTAGAATTTTATCATGACTCCATTATTCAAAATGCCAGCTAATAATATTAATATGCCTCGCCACATTAGTTCCTAATATTTGCTTACCGTCTGTGAATACAAAAAGAAATTACATGTTAGATACAACAGCAAACCATCTCAAATGCTTTAAGCAGAGCAGTGAGGATTTAGAGACCAAGTATATAAGTGAATATTCTTACTCACATAGGTAGTTCCTCTGAATTTTCAGGAACGTCTGTGATACTAGACTCATAGTTCAACAGACAGCACTATGGAATTCATCTGCATTAATTTATTATTCCTAGCAACAAATGATTAAACCAATTTTCTGATTAATCAAAACCGTGCTATGTAACCATCCATGTGAGATCAGAATTTTTAATCACTCTGCACGGGCTGTAGCAATATGAAGAACAAGATTGGAAAATCTATTTTATAAGAAATATTTAGCAAATAAAATCTAAATCTCATTCAGAGCTCACGTCACTGTGAAGTATCAGTTATTCCATAATTGCACACCTGAAGCTTTTTTGCTACTCTTGTTGAAGCCCTCTCCTAGCAACAGAGAAACTTGACTTAAAATTCCTACTAGTCCAAATGGATGTGGCTGTTTCTATGACGTCAAGAGCAGACAGACAGTGATCATCCTCTCATGACAGGAGCTATGAAAGAAGAAATTGGAGACAACAGAAAGGTCAAGAGAATCAGGCCAGATTTTGGAATTTACAGGTATGCTGTGTGCTGTTGAACCAGTCACTCTCTGACGTAGGTCAGGACTTTGGTCTCACGGTCATTCACATGCAAAAGTCATTTGCAGTTGCTCAAGATGCCATTAAAATGTATTTCTGCATATGCATCCTGTTCATGATATGAACATAGTGGGATACCACCTAAAGATGATGAGGCCCAAGGTGATATCTGTCACTCCCTGTGCTCTCATGTGTGGTTTTTTCTGCCAAGAAATTCTCCCAGCAGCAGTGTGATTAAGCAGCAGCAGAGCTGGCACAAGCTGGCTTCTTAAGAAATGGCAAATGAGTCAGCCCACATTTAAATCACAGACAGCTACTTATTTCCAGGTCCTGCACGACTGCCTGGCTTAGTGATTTCAGAGCTCCTACTACGAGTAGTCTTTGACAACCACTAGCTAGAAGCTTGTCATCAAGATCAGAAGGGAGAAACAACTCACCGTGTTGTTCTTGGTATTCCTGCCTGTGCCATGTCTATTTGCAAGCAGCAGTGGGTCGTTTGGAAGCACCACTAGTACATTTGTGACATAGTATCAAAACTCACATGGCATATTTGGGAGGGCAGCAATCAGTAACTCCCTATATTGACACAGCCCCAAGTGTTCACAGGAGTGCCTACCCTAAGGTTGTGGGAGCCAAAAGCCAGCCCAAGTTTTAACCTCTGCTTCTTTTAAAGGAACAGAAAGTACAGATAAAAGGAACTGTCTGGAATATCTAAATCCCTGTGAGTATAACAATGAAAAGGGTCGAATGACCAGCTGCCTCCTTGCGAAGACTTGATGCTACAAAGGTACTTTGAGGCTGGGGATGGTGCAAGACAAACCTGCTGTCTCAGATTAAGTACTGGAAGGAGGACTA
This sequence comes from Pachyramphus minor, assembly GCA_013397135.1. Classification (NCBI taxonomy): domain Eukaryota; kingdom Metazoa; phylum Chordata; class Aves; order Passeriformes; family Tyrannidae; genus Pachyramphus; species Pachyramphus minor. The sequence goes on along the minus strand of VYXB01008526.1, from coordinate 912,392 downwards.
TTTGAATTTGGAATGTTAGGAGCAGTGCAATGTTTAGGTGAACTTGGTGAGGAATGGTTGAAGGGTCAACTAAGTTGAGAGTAATAGATCTCAAGTATCCCTTAAAAAATGGGAAAACATATTTTACTCCATCACCTGAAAAATGCACAAGTGCTGCTTCTGCAGGTCTGACTTCATTAGTTAGGTACTGAATAATTAATCTACATGAAAAACATGCAACTATATCTAAAGTGCACTGGAATTAAACCACTGTTCTGCAGAAAGGGATATTATGCAGTAGCATTACTGTGTTAATATTCTTTTATAAGGTTGAGCTGTTAAATCATAATCAAAATTCCAGCTCAAATTGCAGAATTACTGTAAGAAATCATTCTTAAGGAATCTCTTAAAAAAATTCCATAAAGAAATTACAGGCAGAAGAGAGTCTATCTTTTCTGTACAGTACAAGATGACCCTTTATGGTACTTGACCAATGACATTGTCTAGTCTCATTTAAAAGTACACAAGGAAAGGTTACTCAAAAAAACACTCTGTTTAGTTGCCTGAGAGCTTTACTCCAAATTTTACCTGCAGGTAAAATCTGTGTTTTGGAGTTTTTCTTCTGTGGAGGCAGACAAAACAGTTTCGTTGGTAACGCATTTGGTTCTTGCATTCTGACTCCAGTTGTTCCAGATTGAGATGCTGAAGTGTGTCCAGGGAAGATCAATGAAGCTGGTGAAGGGTCTGGAGCACAAGTCTGATAAGGAGTGGCTGAGACAGCTGGGGTTGTTCAGCCTGGGGAAAAGGAGGCTCAGGGGGCACCTTATCACTCTCTACAACTATCTAAAAGGAAGTCGCAGGCAGATGGATGTCAGTCTCTTCTTCTGTGTAACAAGCGGTAGGACAAGAAGAAAACGCTTCAAGTTACACCAGAACAGGTTTAGATTGGATATTGGGAAAAATGTCTTCACCAAAGAGGATTGTCAGGCACTGAAATAGGCTGTCTAGGGAATTGGTGGAGTCATCATCCCTGGAGGTATTTAAAAGACATCTGGATGGGGAATTTGTGGACATGATTTAGTGGTGGACCTGGCAGTGCTGGGTTACTGCTTGGACTTGGTAATCTTAAAGGTCTGTTCCAATCTAACCAACTCTATGATTCTGTGATTCTAGATAAGTTTGTTTTCTTAATGCTGATAAAAATTCTATTATAAAACAAACCCATAAAAAACCTTGATGTGGCAAATGTCAAAGGAATTAATCATGAATGCCTGTCTTTTCTGTTCATAATTAAAAAAAAAAAAGGCTTAGGTTACCTGAAAGGATGAAATCATTTACAGAACAAGTTACCTAATGGTACTACAATTTTCTAATTAGTCACAGGTTCAAATGATATCAGTATTGGTTTATGCTTCAGGGCATGAACAGCACTGAATTAACTGAATAAACTTATTATAAACTGGTAATTAATGATAATTATAAAATGGAAAGAAGAAGAGTGATATGATTGGCTAATAAGAGTGATGAGTGCTGAAATTAATACAACATAATTTCCTGCTCAGTACATGTTAGCTGTGTAAGTAAATTAACATAAGCTCTTTTAAAGCATTTTATAAGAAAACTTTATAACTGCAGTGAGGCATTATGGCATATTAGTTCATGCCTAGTTGCATTGATGGTTATCAGCTAGTATTACTTTATGTCTAATGTGTTGTTTGAATATTGCCAATAAATCTAGATGTGAAAGAATTCATGCAAAAATCGTATTTAAGGCATAATATTATTTTTTCCAAATCTGAAAAATTAAATTTTGCAATTACTGATACATTTTCTGAGCTAGAAGAGGACAGCACCAAAGTAATCCAGGTAATTAGCTGTGTACCATGGCTCCACTAACCAAAACTGGGAAAACACGCTGACATTCCTGCCAAAAAAAAAAGAAAATAACTCAGAAATGAAGCATTCTATTCATCACAAATTGATGACTTCCAACTTCTCAATTCACAGTTATTATTTTTGAGAAAAATTTTCTGCAAACTACAGAAATTGATTATTTACACCATTCTGACTCTCATACTGAGAAATGTAGAAAACAATAGCACTGTCAGTATACATCATGCTGCCCCTAAGGTGGCTTTATTATCTCTACTACACTCAGCAGAAGAGAGGCACAGGCATTCAAAAAGTTGTGGTTTTCACTCTGTAGCACCCTGACCTCCAAACCCCAATGGAGTTACTGGCATATCAGTATATAAATGTGGGCAACTTAGCAAATGCCTTATAAGAAACCCCAGGAAGCCTCCTGTGTTGCATCTCCTCTGAAAAACAAAGCTGGCATTCTTCCAGAAAAGGTCTTTCTTTACGACACCCTGATTCATCCCCAGAACAAGTTCCCCAGAGAAGGAATTGGATGAAAACTTTACTAAAGAATTGAATATTAGAAGACACAAATAAAAGACTAAAGTTAGATTGCAAGAAATGTTATTTCTGCTGTTCTAAGTTTGAGTTTTTTGACTCACCATCTTCGTACCTTGTTTCTGAATGGCTTGGTATTGCATTTCCTCTGTAAGGTGTATACCCAAGGTCTGCTTTTTCTCTAATGAACTTTCAGATAAGTCTTACATGTTGGATCTCCAGACATGTATGTAAATTCAAGGTAACTCCAACATTCTCTGTGTTTTACTGTGTTCAGTGCTCAGAATTTCTGTGTGCATCCAGTTGTGGATGTGCAGATCATTCATGAACCATTTTAGAGACTGAGAACCTGGCCTCTACTTCACGACTAATTAATCTCCCCAGGGGCTGTCACTGATGCACAAAATTGTGATTTCAAAGAATTTATTGCGAGTAAATGCATATTGAGACACTGAACCATCGTGTTTTTAGAGACTTCTTGAAATCTTTTGCAGGAGGAAAGACACTTTGGGGCTGAGCAGTGAAAAAAGCAGCACTGAGAATATAGGTCAAGACATTAATATAAATTTGATCACTTCCTTTTTATTCACCAACATTCCTCACAATAAATCAGATCACCTCCTCACCCTTACACCCCCCGCACACTTCACCCTTCCTGTCCTGATTTCGGATCACCGAATGTAAATCTGTGACAAGGGTATCTATATATAATATTAATGGTGCTGAGGAGTGTTGGTGTGAAGCGTGAGTACTTGCCGAGTAAGGAGTGATCAGAGCAGAGCTGTTCATCCTCTGCAGCATGCTCTACATCATCGGCAGGACAAATGTAACATCATTAGGCAAAAAAAGGCAGCCATTCTACAAGGAAATGGCTAAGTTGGAGGTACCAATCAATCTCACCAAGCGAGGTTCTCTGTGATACTGTCAGAAGCAACAGACAAAACAGATTGCAGTGTAGATCACAGGGTGGTTAAAAAAAAAAAAAGAAAAAGAAAAAGGAAAAAGCCAGGAAGAAAAAAACCCAAACCAAACAAAACCAAAATTCCCCTTCTCCTCTACCCCTTTCACTATTCCTTCCCTCACTTCCTAAGATTAACTCATGTAACCAGTTGTCCCTGGTCTGAATCTATTTGCCAGGCAATACAGACTTGGTTGCTTTAAGCTGAAAAGCACGGGACCACACATTGATGTTTAGCTGTTAATTTAATAAGGCATAAAGTAGCTGCTGAAGACAGGCTCTTTCAGTATTGCAATGCATCGTATTACAGTCAATAGACATGAATTGTGAGCTTAAAAGAGTCATTACCAGGCTCCTGTAGAGAAGTTACAATAAATAAATAAAAAGTAAGCTAAAGCAGTTCCAGTTATCATCATTATTTAAACTCAAATTACAATTAAATCATCTTCTCAGATACTTACAAGACTTATTGACTTTTTACTTTGATAAATGTCTGCTTTCAAGTTACAGTTTTCTCCATATCTAGGGCCTGTACACGCTCATGCTGAAGTCAGTGGGAGTATTTGTGCTGCCTGCAATGGACAGCGAATGAGACCAATCATGAGACCAAAGCAAGGCAATAGCAGTCTTTATGTGTGATACAGGTTCAGCTTGCTTTGCTGGTGAAGGGTAAATGCAACTGTGTAGGTTGTATAATGAAATGTTTCCCCAAGTCCTCTGTATCGCCTAAAAAGCTATTTATTAAGTGAACAACCAAGGAGACAGAGGGCATTAATTTGTTTCCAATGGATAGCTAATTTAAAAAATAATAGGACTTGTAATAATATTCACAGCTTAGAAGTTCTGCTGTTTAACCACACTTGATGTTTCTTTTAGCAGGAATTTGTTTTTAGAATCAGCAAGGGTTAAATCTACCATTCGCTGTTTCTGTTCTTGTATCAAGGTCAGAATGAGCAGGTAGCCCAGTTCACAGTTTGCAGGACTAATAAATCTTTCCAAAGGTCAGCATCTGCAGTCATTATCAACTAATCAGTTTTAATTTGGTTTTTAATATATAAACACTTGGGATCATGTAGAAAACATCATGCATGTTGTTTAAATCTGATAATTTTTTTAAAAAACATCACTTGCTTTAGTCAGTTCATTAATATTTTAAATAAAGGAAATCAATAGGTGCATTAAAGCTGCTTACCTTCAAGTCTTTCTTGTTTTCACAAAATATTAAAGATAACAATAAATAGGTACACTTTTTTTTTTCAGTGAGGCTTTTATTAGAGCTGCTGCCTCTCTTATGAGACTAATCAGATCAACTGTGGTGTAAATCAGTATACATTGATTCACTTGAGAACTGACTTGATCCAACTGACTTTCAACTTTTGCAAACACACTGTTTACTGTTTAGGTTATTTAAATCTAGAGGGGTAAGATCAGCAATGTGAAATACCATTGTGTAACATTTCCAAACAAAGGATCTGAAAACCTTTTGAGAAATGTATTTTTAAATCACAGTTCTTGAAGAGTTCCAATTCAACTTATTTAGTGGTGTTAATTATTTCCACTATTGGTCATGCTTTCTCATCAGAACTAACCGTTAAGGATTCAGCATAATGTCACCCTGTGACTCCTAAGAGCCAACAGAATTATGACTGTTAAACTGAAAAGGGTTATCAGTCTGGTATGCCACTTCATTGCCACATTATGCACCTAACTTCCAAACTAAATTTCAAACTTTTTCAAAAATTATCTGCCTAGGTGCTAAGATCCTAGAGGTTCTTAAATTTGATGATCCTCCTTAAATTTTAGTCTTTCCACTTATAGTGGTTGTGCCTGCACTCACAGATCCCTTGAAGTCCCACGACTAAATGAGCATAGGTGGTGCAGGTGATCTCAGCTGCTAAAGAGGGACATTTCTTGCTATAACTGTGGCAGATCTTGCACTCACTGGCACCTACTTTAGTTAATACTATTTTGTGCTCTTTGTTTCCACATTCACTGATGTCACTTGTCTGAGATCTGTTTCCCTACACCTACCTTACCTTTCATGGACACTTGCTCCCTGTGTGGGCTGTGTGAGGTGATGGTGCCCTCTCCCTGGAGAAAAGTTGGGGTTACTAGGCAGCACAGCTTTCTTCTGAAGTTGTAGCCTGATTTGTGAATGGACACACAGACCAGCAAATTACTTGCATGAGCACTGATGTCTTGCACTGTCCTAATACTATATAAATATTGTAAAATTCAATCATTATCAGCAAAAATATTCAATATTAATCTACTTCTGACATTTTTCCAGACTCGAATAATACTTTTAAAAGAGCTCATGCATCTTTGTTTCTTTTCCAAATTACCTTTTGAAGCAAACTACACATTTTTTAAACACAACATTTCTATAATATACCCAAATATTTTAAATAGCGGGTTTTTTAGCCCTATGTTGATATTAGATTTTACTGTGATATAAAAAAACAATGGATGGTCTACCTACATAATAATTTCTAACTTTTCTAGCCTCTTTTCAACTGAAAATATTTCAAATAAATGTTGTCATTACAACATTTTGCAGTGGATTACACTCTATTGCAGGAACAACATCTGGGTGTAGCACCTTTCAGCTGATGATCTATTAAAAGTGCCAACAATCTTGGATTTTGGTAAATGTGTATCTAAGTAGATGCTGGATGAAGGACTACGCCCATATGACCTGATCAACCACCTATGAAAAATGTTGGAAAACATGTCCTTTTGACATAAAAAGGAAATTGATTAGACTAAGAATTTCCCAAAGTTTTACTGTTCATATTGCAATAAGACTGTCCCATTGATCCCAGGGATGTTAAGAGGTGTTCTGTGGGATTACATATGATCAGGAACTACAGTATTAATGAAATGTTAAGTATTTAAAGTTCCCTGTTAGAACATGGAAAAACAGCAGAAGTAGCAAGAATTAAAAAGACTATAATTTTATTACAATGGCAGAATAATAAGAATATTAATAATAATACAAACTAAGAGCTCTGCAGCTATCCAGGTAAGGCCAACACTGCAGAGAATGCTGGAGTTTTCATGAGCTAAAGCTGACTGGGACTTTATTTGATGAACACACAGAAAAGTTGGTGTCCTCAGCTGCACAAAGCCATTCTTTAAGCATTGTACCAGATACAGAGGAAAAGCAGCATCATCTGAATTTCTGGGGCCATTTTCTGGAGCAACCTAGGACTCTTGCAGAGGTGTCTAGTATAAGGGTTAAAATTTTCAAACTCATACTTGCCAAGTATAATCAAATAAAACATCCGTAAATGCTACAGCTTCAGAAAATTGCCACATTTTCCCAGTTTGTATTATTCATACTTTCCTGGTTTTCATTATTCATAACTGTAGAAAAGGATAAGTCTGTTATATCCAGAGGCAGGGAGACTTAACCTAGTGTGGCAAACTGGATACTTACTGGCTCTTCATACGTCTCAGGTATAAGGCTGCAAATTTCGTAAATTGAGTTCAAACAATGTGTGAGTCAATACTGGCTACTGAATGAGCTGCATGTGTCACAGAAATCATGAAAGCCTTGAACCAGTAATAAGTGAGGTTTTATCATTGTGGAGAAACTAATGGAGGAACATATTACGAGAAGTTAGTACACATGGAAATGACTCATTGAAAAACTTATTCCTTGCCTTCAGATAACTAAATGTATTTTACACAGGGAGATATCATCAAGGTTGATTTTGAATAATTTATTCAGAGGGATGGACATATTTTTTCTTTTTCAAAGTCATTGAAGGCAGAACACTTGGCTCTGAAGAATTATGAGCAAAGATTAAGAGGATTGTGGGCCCATTCTTGCTTTTATTGAAATAAACAGGAAACTTTCCATTGATTTTGGTGGATGGATCAAGCTCTTTAGCCTTTGTGCATGTGACCTTTCCCTTAATGCTATCCCATCAATTTAAATATCTCATTGGGAACAAATGAAGGGAAATCCCTGGTGTTGACTAGAGAAAAAAGAAATGCTGCTTTTGCTTTTCAGTTGAAAAGCAAAAAAATTTTCATATTACATTTGTTTGGCCATAAATACAACCATGCACATTATGAACCAATGTTTAGCAATATCAGGAAATCACTTGTTTTGGCTTCAGTTGACTTTGGAACAGTTGTTTGTTGCAGATCATTTGTAAAAGGTTGTGATGCCAAAGCATTAAAATGCATTTCTACCACATCTTTTGGTCATTCTTATTCAAAGAAGACTCCTACTAAACCAGTAAGATCAAAAGAAGGTTATGGAGAGTTTTAAACCTCACCTAGGAACAAATAATAAGAGTGGACTTCTGGGCAAAAGGATGTCAGGAGGGCTCAAGAAGGCTGGACTGTCACTCTAGTGCAGCTTTTGTCTTGGTTTGGTTATCAGCAAGAGCTAGTTCTTTCATTAGTGTGGGCTTCCACCTCTTGTCTTCTCCATTTTTCCCCACGAGGATAATTTTGATTCTGTTTAAGTAGTGTCTTTCCCATCATTGCATATGACATTCTAAATCACACTGCTACTTAAACTACTAAAATTGTACAACTACACAAGTCCTTGAGAATGGATGCTACGTTATGTGTAGGGGTTGTCTTATCACTTACTGTACAGTTTAGAGATAATAAATCTAATTGATTCTCCCTTCTGTTATCTAAACACCAGAGTCCAGCACAAACTGTACAGCAATATTTAAATGACCACAACACAAAGTCAACATGATGCCATGGAAAAGAATAGAGCAATATTCTTAATTCTGAAAACCTGTATTGGTAATCAATTGAAATGTTGGAGCAATTGAAGAGCTGTCCAATTTTCAATTGCAGTATAAGTTGGGAAACAATTTGAACATAATGGCTCATACAAAGAGTTTTTGAAACAGTCAATATGGTCTTCACATGAAGGACAAATAAGAATTTGGCAATCTACCCACTGTTTGGTCTTTGTGCATTAGACATTATCTGCAGGACTCATTGCAGTGGTCCAGCTGAGATCAGAGCTTGCAATCTTCCAGTGTGACTCCCATGAAAATGGTCTTAGTGGGATAGTCATTCTGGAGACATGTTCAATGAATATGTAGTAGTCTTACTTTGAGCAATACTACTAATAAACATTCAACAAATACTTGCTTTAATGAACTGATTGACATTTGAAATGTTTTCTCACATTATTGTGTTGTGTGCAATTAAAAGTTTTATGTGCAAATTAAGAGGGTTTTAACTCAGTGTAGTTCACAGATGTCAAAATAAATATTCTTGCACACCAAATATTATGATTTGGAGACAACGATGATGCGTCTTTTCCTTGATGGAAATAATAATTTCCAAAGCTTGGTTCTTAACCTGAATTGAGACACCAATATGTCTTTCTGTCTTCTGATTGTCTTTAAAAAAAAATTATTGAGGTTTACACCAGCAGTATTCTAGCCTGGGTTAAGTTCCAGGGGAACTTCTGGCTGCAAGCTAAATAGTTTTCACATGACATCCTACAGTCTCTGATGTGACTGAGGACTCCTTTGACACCTTCAGCTTCTTATCCTTCTCTGAGACAGCCAATGTCCATCACCACAAGAACTGTGCCTGCACAGAGACACTCCAAAGGTGAACACCAACATGTTAAGGTAGAGCAGGACTGAGAATTCAGTAAAGAAGTATTACAGTCATTAATCCCTCTTACTGTTTTATGGATGCTGTCCTGTGAAAAGGCCAGTTTTAATAATAAAGATGAGAATTTAAGCTTTGGCAGCCTCATTCTGGTAGTCAGATGTTTCTTTAATTTTCACTACATGAAAGAAAACTCCAAGAATACTGTCCTGTGTTTTCCTTTAACAAGAATAACTTTACATAAAAATAGTTTCAAATAAAATTGCTATTGAATTAAGAAAAAAGACAAACATCTATTTTCTGGACCTCAGAAAAAAACTGGAATTGCTTTGGATTTGGAAAAATATTCATGTAATTAAGACCTTTGAAAAAAATTTGTATGAGGGTGTTGAGTGGTTGTATAAATCCAAATACTATGTGTGTGTTTTTGCAGCAGTAACAGAATTGATAAGAGCTAGTTAGGTGTTTTTCATATTCACTATATGCAATTTTGTAAGTGTGCATCTATGAATTTGTTTCATTTGTGATGGTACTATTTTAAAAGTTTCACCTTAAAATGGCAAATTCTGGCAAATTCTACCTTCTTGATATTTACATTTACCCTACGGCATTAGCTGAGTATTTTTCTTCCTGTTCAATGTGAAGTTGCTGTGCAGTTTTGCCTGAATCTGAAAGAAACGGGTTTACTTATGTAACATGGAAATAAGGGAAGGAAAATAAAGTTCCCAATTCTCTTACAATGCCTTTGTACATAAATGATTGTTGTTGCTCTCTAACGGGGAAAGGCTTTGGCTGATGCAAATGAAAATAAATTTACAGTATTCAGTAAAATAAAGACAAAAGTAGATTTTGCAGGGATGTCTACCTGCATGTTCATGGGTCCCCCAATAGCAGTGAGGTGCTACTCTCATAAGGGAAAAAAACACAAAACAAAACAAGCAGATTAATGCTCTGGGTTTAACACTCACTGGATCTTATGCAGGCTTTCAACTCCCAACTTTAATGGCAAACAGGTAAAACCTGACAGTAGAACTCTCAACATTAGAACAGCTGCACCAAACTAAGCCTTTTCAACTTCAGTGCCAAAGCACCATACTCAAAGCTAAAAAACCAGTTGATTTCTGTGAACTCATTTTTGTAAGACACTAAAATATGCAGTTTATGATTAGTGGCGTAGACTCTGCAAGGTTGTTCACATACTTAAAGTTGGGATGCACTTAAAACCTTTGCTGGATGGACTTTTATTTACCTACCTATTATGGGTATAATTCAAAATATATTACCTCTGGCTACTGTACCTTTGGATTCAAGAACATGTTTAGGTTGCAAAGCTCTCTTACTTGCTCCATTTCTGAAAGAAAAAAAGTTACTTTATCTTGGGTTAGCTTTAAAACCACATTAATTTTCCATGGAAGGCCTGGATGGACTTTCTTAGCTGATGGCTTATGACATAATTAGTTGACAATTTGGCATAAAGATATGCAAGCATTACAATAATATAACAAATTGCAATAAAGTTAATCAAATGAGATTTGTACCTCTGAAATCTTTACAATTATGAGAATAAGCCTCTAGAAAATATATAAGAAGAAATCATGCTGTAATAGTAATCTTGTAAGATAGATCAATTTAATTTATTCCACATGTTAGGAAAGTATTAACAATTTAATTGCTGTCTGCCTAAAAAGGTTGTCCTGTATGAAGTACAAAACCAGCAGCAGTTGGACACATACAGCACGTCTTTTGTTGTATGAGTGCAAGAGAAACCTATGGAAACATAAGCCAGTGATGTGTAAAATTGAAATGGGTCAGTATTTAAAATTCTTTGTACAGATACTTACATCATGTCTAAATGAATAAAGCAACGTCCAAAAACCTTTTAGGGTATTTTTAGACCTGATTATTTTACCTTCATGCTAGCCCAAAGCAGTACAATGAGATCAGATCGATACTAATGCTGAGGGGAAGTGAGGGAGGGATGCTGGGGGTAACCCAGCACCAGGGCACGGTGCTGTCCTGGGAGAAACACCGTCCCTGCCGTCCCTGCAGCCAGCACTGTGCGGGAGGGGCTGCCTTTTGTGAGTCACGGACTTCTATTTTTTTCCGAAATAAATCCACTGCTCGATTGCTGCCCTCTCATGTCCTGTGCAGCAGTTCGTTTTCTTCTCCCCTATCGTCCTTTTTTCTTTTATTTGCCTGCACCAATTTCTAAGGGAAGGCACAGAGAGCAAGGCAGAAGAACATGTTAGTCCACAGCTGCCTATCAGTGGAGGACGGTGGGTTTGATTAAAGGGGAGCTCCCTCCTGGATTTCACACATCACATCAATCACATTGATCAGCCCCCAGAAAGGCAACATATTGTCTGGGAATAAGCCAAGGAGGGATATCAATTTCACAATAACACTTATGTCTTTCAGCCAAGAACTGGTTTATTTTTGGCTGCTGAAGGCTGAGACTCACTTTGGAGCTCCATTTAAGTCCAAAGATTTTTCACTGCTCACTTGCTATTTCACTAACAAGTTATTACTAATTTTTGCCTGAAATTTGTAGCCCTATATATGATTTCTACACAGAAAAATCAGCTTCTACTTGCTGCCCATGTAGAGTGAGGGGACTTCACAGCTGTGTATCTGTACTATTTATTTCTTTCACTGCTACTAAAAAATGTAGAGACTTTGGGAGTGCTCACATTTTTTTATGTCATTTCTTATAATCATCAAGAAAGTGATAAAGTCTTTAGGAAAAATTATATATNATAAATATATAAAAATACTCGGTATTATTCTTTCATCTACATGATGTGGTAAAATGTCCATTGTTTTGATATACCACTTATTAATTCCATTTGCATAGCAACTTTATGAAAGGTATCCTATTTTGCCGTAATGGTATCTACACTTCCTGCTCCCAAATATTCCAGGTTTATGGATATGTTGCTTTTTCAGATAGAGTTTTGATTGATTATCTTTGCCTGTCACTTCAAAGAAATCATTCTTACATATTGTTTTATATCACACTCCCAAGGAGGTTTCATCTAGTTTGTTGACATAATGAATCCTACACCCCATGATTAATTACGTGTATTATATTATTATATCAACCTACATTTACCCTGGCTACTTTCTCAATAATTGCTGCTCTGTAAATGTATTTGAGAGTGCCTCTGTGTGTGTGAGAGAGAACTGGGGCTCAGTTAAGCTGCAAACTGCTGTAGCGAATGAGTGTAGGAATTAAAAAATGACCCTTTCGTCATTAAAAATATGGACTTGAAATAGGAAGAAAATTACCAGTATGTCATTACTCTCATGTAAATTCTTGATGACTTCACCGGTTTTCTAAAATAACAAGTATATCATAAAATATCTTTTAAAGCTAGTTATCATTTAGTACTCAAATTGTTATTCTCCCCTCACTATCACTACCTACTGAATTATTAAGCTAATAACAGGGTGACCACAACAATCTTTAAAAAGGAGGGTTGGCTGCCGGGCTGCCCCTGTGGTCTGCTAAAGAAACAATATTTTTAAAAGAGCTATTTTAATATTGGCAGTGATGCAAATGCTACCAGCTCCGCAACACTCCACAGATTTGCCCCCTCATTTCTTGTTAAAGAGACAGAGAGAGATTATCTCTGTCTTTTAATAGAGTAATTTAGCTAATTTTATTTTTCAGTAAAGAGGTGAAAGAAACACTATGCAGTTAGGTAGCATACATTCTGGAATTTCACAAAATATACTGTTATGGTTTTTTACAGCCATTTCTACATAATCCAATCTCAATACACTGTTTCCATAATATCTCTAAAGACATGATACAGAAAATTAGGATACATGGAAGTTTTAATTATGTTTTGTAGCAGAAGAACTCAGACTGTCTTCTCAAGGATTTCTGTTGTAAAGACGCAAAGTTTACCTTAAGTGCTGCCATTAAAAAATATCATCAGACCACAGTTTTTTCTTTAGAGTGATCAGGAAGACATAACCCTGTTTCCATTTATTTGGGCAGACTATCAGCAGTGCAAAGACATTATTGTCTTGCATTCTTGAAACTGGTATAGATATACATGGGGGTTTTTTTCTAGCCTATACAATCATACTACAGATATAAGACAGGGTTTGTGGCAATCTCATTTTTTACTTGGTTAAAATAGGTCCTAAAGTATCAACAATACTGGCCAACTTTCCAGTGCTGTGATCCTTAACTACTTCTAATTCTTTTAGGAAGATTTGCATTTCTCTTTTCATCTCTAAGCATACAAAAAATTCTGTATAATCTTGATGCTTACATTATCAAATTATTTAATCTTTATTGAGCTTTAGGGTGAGGTCTTTTCCATGCTAGAATTTTAACAGTGTAGTTCTTATAAAAAGAATTCATTTGCATGCACATATCAACTCATTATTTGTACTAATTCTCTTAGGCATTGCATTTTCATCAACTTTGAGAGTAAAAATCTATAAACTTTATTGCTAAATTTCAGGCCTTTAAAATTTCTTTCTCAGCACCTCACATCAATTTTTTCTTGTTTTGTTTTGTGACAGGCATTATCTTTTGAAACTTCCTTTGTACATTGCAGGATATATATTTATATTAACATTAATAAATATACTCGTGAATACTTCTGCAGAGTTTTATGAGGATTTACGTAAAATGGTTATTGTAAAACATACTAAATGGTTTAGATAAAGCAATATGAATTAACTGCATCTGCAGAACTAAAATGTACATATGTTGCACATGGTAAACTCCAAATACCATCTTTTTCTCCCAAATATCTACTTCTTGTAAATAATCTTAAACAACAAATGAAATTAAATCCAAGCAAAACAAAACAAAAGAAAAAAAAAAGGAGAAAATGTGAAGTAAAACTATTATTTGCTTAAATGATTTTGAGAGCCTTCAGTAATTTATCATCAATTTCTCTGAGTTCCTTGACTTTCTTCATCTTGATCTCTCCTGTTATATATATCCACCATTTCAATATGTAGCCAATATTATCATACTCTGAACCAAGTCAGCAGTTTTGACATCTTCATTTCAATGTCCTTTTCTGTACCTTCAGCAATGTTAATGTTACAAATTACGGGAGGGTGTATTAATAGCCATACCCAAGAAGCAGAAAGAAAAGTGCATTTTTTTAGACTAAGTACTAACTTGGGATTTCCCAGGCCCATTGCGGAGCCGTCGGAGCCCCGGCTCCTCCGTTGTGATGATAATGGATTCCGTGTTGTTGGCTCAAAGGTCGACGGGTCACCGTAAGCTCCTTAATGGACTGTGAAATAACTTTAACTGCATTAACCTCTCCAGATCACATGGGTGGCACCAACATCCACTCCTGAAATTCTCATTCGCTTATAGAGACAATACCATTAGATTATTATATTTTCCTTTTGGAATAGCAATAGGCTCAAAGCAATTATGCAGCTAAGCGTTTCCATTAAGCGAATAGGGCCTTAAAGAAGATTAACTGGAGCTTCTCTGGCGTTCGGTATAAAGGTGGAATAAGTCGAAAGATTTCAACAGAATTCAAATATGTTAAACCCTCTATCTTTGATATCATGGTGATCTAAAGTATGAAGTCATTAGCTGAAATAGCAATGCTGTGTCCATGCTTGTGAAGGCAGATGCTGTTGGGTGGCTGCCCAAACTGGACCCCTGACTTTACACTGCATTTTCTGAGCATTTGCTCTTAAGAAGGTTACGAAAAAACTGGCACTAAAAGAGCAGGAAGAACACTGGCTTCCCACAACCATAAGCAACTTACTTTAACCTGTTTTCTAGGTCCCATATTTTCTGAAGATCAAAAATTACACCTGCCAAGCAATGCAAGCCATGCAAAACCCATCTTCAGCCCCACTGCAGGACCATTGCTTCTGGAGGTAGGATGAAGCATGGATGCTCAAGCCTAACAGACCCAAGGTTAGTTTGTTAGTCACTGGAAAGCCTGACCAGAGCCTTGACTCCAGAATTCCCCATTTGGTTGTGTTGATTGGTAGTCTCCAGACTGAGGAAGCCATGACTCCATTCGTTACAGCCTATTTAGAGACACTAATGTTTAAGACGCCAAGTCAATTAAACTTGAGTGTGTGTAAAGAGCTAAGGGCTTGCTTAAGTGATGTGCTGAAGTGGGGTCTTTCATCCCTCAAACTACCCTCAAAAATAGATCTGCCAATGGTAACGTCAGACTTTCCTTGTGCCAACTACATTAAAAAGCATACAGGAACAATGCCATGAGCACAGCTTTCAGGTCATAAAAATTATAGGCACTATTATAACAGTTTGTTTGTTTTGCTTACATTTTAAAAAAGCACTTAAGTACCTATCCCAAGTTCTAGGTACTTTACCAGATTAAAAAAACAAACACAGCGTCATCTCAACTACATAATAGAAATCTATCTAAAGGAATTGTGGAAGATATTCTTTGAATATCATGGGGATGTGTCTGATTTGGAAACAAAAAACCAACCAACCAAAAAACAATGATAAATACTGGCAGGATCTGTGGAAACTGGAATTTGGAATTTAATGACTGACCAGTAAAACCTGTATTTACCCCATAATTTTGAATATGAAAAGGATAGTTGTGATCATCTGTTATTACACCAAATACCTAGAAAAGTTTAAAAACTTTAGATAGAGTAAGATCTTACTGTCAGACTATATTATGTTAAAGTTGATTTTACAGAGAAAATGGAACTTTTTCATTTTAATTACTTTCTATAAAGATATGAGAAAATACTGTAGTACTTTGAAACTGAAATTAGTCCTCATGCCTTTTCCTTCACTACCAGAAAGCTATTGATTATATAGGTTCAAGATTAAGATATGAAAAAAATTTTTTGTATCAGGTTTAAATATCTTTGCTTTCAATTTTATTTTCCTTGAAATATAATTTATTTTCTGTGGAAAAACCAAAACAAACAATCCCTTTGTCTATTTAACACTTCTGTTTATTAGTAAATATAATCTTCTGATTTTTGTAGACTTCATATTTTGGTTTTCCTGCTCAAGAGTCATACTACTAATTACAAAGCAGAGATTATGCATTTAAATTTTATTTATCTTTTTCTTTTGTCTCAGCAGTTCCCACTATGTTTAGACATTAAGCGTCATACAGATCCACTAAAATGGAACCATTATCTGATTACAGGGAAGAGCCAAATGATCAATCAGAGGTACCACCTGTGGAAAAGAGGGCCTCTCATTGTGTTTTAACTGGGTTGGTAATTGAGTTTTAGTCTTTCTGTGAGCCGAGAGTTGAGCCCAAGGCAACTTTGGGCTTTAGCGAGCCAAGAGATACATCTATCGTCCTGCCCTGTCTCTATTTCTCTGCCATTTCTCAGTACCACAGCACTGTCTGTATTTTCCTGCTATGCCAGCAGCCCCCTGTGCCCAGGCAACTGCCAGCAGACTTGTCATCTCGTACATGCTATGTGTGAAACTCAATATTTTTTTGCACCTCTAACATACCTGCTGTTCTTTCTTTCTCCCCTCATGGGTACAAATCGCACCACTCTCATTTAATTCAACTGCCATTTTAACCAGTATTAAGGTTTTCCTTGCCTTTTTTTTCATTTTTATTTTGAGGGAAGGCGAATGTTTTTTAGTGTTTGTCATGCCAAGATAGAGATATCAGCCTAAACCTAAAACCAGATATATCCACATCTTTGGCATATGTAGTGTGTAGACTGATTTGCTGGATGGGACTCTACTCCGAGCACCTACAAGTCTCATGAAGTTGAAGAAAACAACTTAGGAACAGGTCTAGAGAGGAAGCCAGGGGATTGTTGTACTTAATTTACCCTGGCACCTTTTGCCCACAGCAAGCTTAAAGCAATGACATTTAATAATAACCTGAAAGCTTGGACCTGTCAAGACAGTGCCGTGGCCCAGCTATACTGAATTTTGGCCTTACTACTTTACAAAACATGGTACAAGTGCAGCTGTAATAAGACCTCAGAACTACTCTATGATTTTGTACTTTCAAATTAATTGGATCATTCTTACGTTAAATAATATTAATTAGAAAAAAAGAAAGAAAAAAGAAAGAAAAAAGTACACAAAAACCACAGTGTGAACTGGATTAGGAAACTTTGCTGATTTTTGAAACCATTCATTTTTGTTGGGTACCTGAAGTTCATTTACCTTGTCTCCCCCAGTCTGTTACACCAGCATGAGAAAATCACAGAATCACAGAATATGCTGAGTTGGAATGGATCCACAAGGATCATCGAGTCCAACTCCTGGCCCTGCACAGGGCTGTTTCCAAGAGTCATACTACATGCCTGAGAGCATTGACCAAACACCTCTTGAACTTTATGAACATGTTGGGGTTGAAGGGCCGAGAAGCTGCATCTTGTTTCTAAGACCATAACTCCAGCAACAACATCCTAAGACTGGAGACAGCTGAAGTTACTTGCCTTCATTATTAAAGTGTATATGATTTAGTTGACTCGAACTTCCACAAAAAAGGGCGAATTTAGAAGCAGAAGCAAATCCTGAGGAATGTAGATTCTCCATTACTCGAAATAAACTGTGGGGACTGTCAAGACTAAGCAGTTTCTTATCTGTGGTGGTCCTCAAAAAGCACAAGAAAGAGAATGAGGACAAATTTTAAATAGAATTTATTAGTCTATTTAAATAGAATTTAGACTTCCTCTTTTGGAAGTCCCTTGCTTGAGAGAAATTATCACGTGTAGTGAAACAGGACTGGTATGTTTTCCAAAAGCTGCAGGACATCCCAGATCCACCAAGGAGTGCTATACAATGTTGACCTCCACAGGATTGTTTGTAATAACAGCAGGAGAATTTGGAGCACACAGGCCACAGAAAATATTGGTGTCAGGAGAACCTCTCTGAAAAATAACTTCATTGGCTAAAATATTTTTATAGAGATTTCATGAATAAATAGAAAATATATTGCAGTTAAATCTGATAAACTAAGATCTGAAGCAAGAACCGTATTTCAGAAGTTTTCTGAGAGCAAAACAATAATAATTCTACACTATTAGTTTCATCTTGTGCATGTATTTATGTGAAAGATGCCCAGTAAAAGTCCTTATTCAGCAGGGATTACTCACAAAGAATTCCTCGTCAGCAGATTCTCTTTGACCTAGAATAAAATCTTCAAAACATTGCTTGTGGCTTTCTTGCTTAGGGCAAGAATGCTGAAGTTTCAGACAAATCTCAAGATTCTAGAAATGCCATTTGACACACAAAAGAATAAGCACAAAGAAAAAAACAAAGGATCAGAAAATTAATAAGATCCTATAGGCCAATTTGATCTTTTCTATCTCCACTTGAATTATATCAGTTGAAGGTTAATCACTGCATTCTAAGAAGGTGAACGCAAAATAGTATTAAATAGGAACAAATATGTAGTAGTGTGAAAAAAGTAGAAAATGATTATTAACAATGGTTTAGAAATCTCTTCCTCAGTAGGATAAATTGCCACATCACAAAAAGAAGTAGTTTCTTTAAAAGAAGTTTCAATTTGGCAGTTCTGTGAGGTGCTATTTGACTAAAGAACAACTTACTTATCCAAAACTTGCTCAAGCCTGGACTGTCTCTATTGTGAGAGATTTACAAGTAAACTATCTCCCAACAGGGACATATTTAAAACTATATGAAATGAGTTTGTGAATTCTAGACTACATCTAGGAGGCAAATAACTACATCCCAAAACCACCACACTCTTACCACAAACCATTGACTGTCAACTTTCCCCAAAAGAGAGGACTGAATGAGTGCAGACACCTTTAGAGGTGTATCCAGAAAGATATTTCTATTGCAATATCAGAGAACTAACACTTGTCTGTATCGTTAGAGTAAACGGAGCCTTAAACTCTTTTTGCTGTCATAAGAAAAGATAAATTGCGGAAAATTACTTTCTTGAAGTAAGGCCCATATATAGTTGTTCTGATTTTAGTGGAGCACATTGCAGAGAAAAAGTCTGGATTTACTAAAACACTTCATGTCTGAGAGGTAACAATGCCACAGCTCCAGCATGAGTTGTATATTGTATTCTACGTTATAGAAATGGGACAAGCGAAGGAAGAAATAGTCCATCATTTGCTGATACTAAAATGGGGCAACTGACAAATACTCATAGTCTATGTCTTTCCTTCTTCATGACTGGTTCTGAAATATGAACTATAACAATTTTCAAAACTAATCTTAGCATATCTACTTCAGGACATCTGCACTCATAACTATGTTTTCATTGGCAGAAAAAAAAGTTGAGAAATGGTTTTCCTCGATAGAAATCTAGCCAAAATTTGTCTTCTTTACTGGCACTACAAAAAAAACTTTTCCTATTTGGCTAGATTAAGGATTACTTTCAATTATTTGGCCATATCGACTATATAATGGTGCAGGACTCATTTCTGGCAATCTATTAGGATGACCTGTTATTTACCTTTCATAGCTGTGTATTTTGTACCACACTTATGGAAACACACACTGAACAGAAATGCCACCTAAATAATCAAACAAGTTTACCTGAATCGTATTCTAAGGCAATGTCTGTTGGGCACCATAAATCCCATCTCAGTGCCCACTGACAGTGTTTGTATTCATGGCTCTTTTTGTAAATGGTAGTTGCACTACATAAGGCTGACATGAATTTGCATGTTAATGCAAGTCCTTCTTGACCTCAAAATTCATTTTTTGGTTCCTTTCTACCTTAATACCATGTTACAGGGATAGGTGTGTTACCTCTGCAGACAGGCTCTCTAAACTTAAAGACATCATATTACTTAAGCCATGAGTCTCTTCAGAACAAAACCATTTATTTACTTCATCTCTACTCAACGTGTGTTTAAGCACAGTTCCTCACTTTCTGAAGATTTTATTGAATGCAAATATTTTTCCAACCCCTGAGAATTAAGTTATCCCTCTGTTGACTGTCATATGTCTTCCTGCCATGGAGGCCTTCTTCACGAGCAAAGCAGTTACGACCATGCATGTTACCATCAAAGTCATTCTCTTGCTGCAGCTCAGGCTTTCTTGTTGAAGCACAACACTCAAATTCTCCCATCAGATGTGCCAGGGACTGAATTCGTAAAAGGATAATGCATGATTTATTTAAGGAAAAGGCAGTTTACAAAAAAAAATCCATTAATGAGTTCTCACCAAGTACTCATACATGAACATGAGTGTGAAGTGAGTCATGGCTCTCCACATTTCACACAGAAGTTGTAAGCCCTGCTTGCATGTGTTTATTTTGAACCTACATACCTACAGTAAGTATTGAAAGTTTTACTCCTCTGTCAGAGTAGGGAAGGAAAACAAAAACCAAACAAAAAAAGGTAACACTGGTTACCTTTCAGGGCTATTTTTTTTTGTTTGTTTATTTGGTTTTGTTTGTTTTTCCCCTAAAGCCCAAACACTTTAAGTTTGATCTAGGAAGATCAATTTTAAATAGACACTGAAAGTATATGACCAATTCACATTTTAGAATTTTTAGATGAACCTAAAGCCAGAGTGCTGATTAAAAAGGTAATATCAGTTTCCTCACCCAACAGAGTGTAGGTAATTTCCTCACCAAAGAAACAGGCCCTGGCTAAAGTGACAAATCTGTGTAAAGTGCTGAATGCAAAGGACATGCAAATCTGGACTGAGACTTCTTTTCAGCCTTCAACTGAAATCAGTTGTTTCATAATCTTAGTGTAAATCTTCCAGTATCTGTGTGAACATCAGATTATGTACCATGATAAAATAATTGAATAAAATTGTATTTTTGAAAGAATGTCTAGGATGATTTTGACATGAATGCATGTATTTTTACCATTTTAAAATAATAAATTTATTCATTGGAACTTGCTATGTGTACCTGTTAGCATACGTAACTGTGTCACAATGAAGTGATAAACTAGGCAGTCTGACAACTCTCAGTTTGGTTGTGGTTTTTGTTTACACACGTAAGTCTTACTGAAGACAAAGGTAGACTGCCAAGAGGTTCCCTTGGATCTCAGAAATTCCAACTAGATACCAATGCTTCACTGTCAATTGAAAAAAAAAAAGAAGTAACAATATCACTTTATTTTTTGACGAACTACTAATCTGAGCTTTGGGAACACTTGCCAACATTTACCAAGTGTAATTAATGTTAATAGTCTGAAATCTTGTTGTTCATTCATCCTGTATATTGCATTGTAAGTCCCATTGTCCTGAAAAATTGACTTTTAGAGCCCAAAAATGTACAAAGGGTGGTAACAAGGCTGGATAAAGTTTGCTGTGTTTTGGACTGAACTAAGTAGGACTCCATGTTACTTTTCTCACATGCCTGTTCACAAGAAATTGGACAAAATACATGGATTGCTGACCCTGGCACTTCTCAGTAACTCAGCAGTAGGGAAAAAATCCTCAAACTGATAACACTCTTTTCCACTTCCTTCCTCCCTTACCTACTCCAGAAGTATAGCCTCAGCTGTACAATTAGGGTAGCTTTACCTTCAGAATCCAGGATGATAGAGATATGTGAAAGTTTAATTGCCTTTCTCCCTTGCCATATTAATGGAAGAAGGTGGATTTTGCTTAAGTTCATTATCTTGGGATAAACAGTTGACAAAATCCTTGCAAAGACAAGACAGTTTGTTATTCTCAAATGAGTTAACAGTTGAGCTGAAAGGCAAGGCTCTCCCAAGACACCTGAGAGAAAAATATTATTGTGCTTGTTTTGATGAGTGGGGAACTGAAATGAAATTATTTGACCATCAAATATATCTAAAGTACTACTTTTCCCCATTATCATGGACTGTACATATATTTCGCCAGTGCAAAGTGAGATTAAAAAGCTGCCAAATAAAAAGGTAAGGCCACCATCTCTGGTGGTATGAACTGATATATCTGCACTGTCAAAATGGAACCTCTGGTATTTTGCACTCATTTTGTATAGGCTGAATGACAGTATAAGGTGCAAGGCATCAGAGGACCAGTCCAGAATCCCAAAGGAGCTAGAAATGCTACTTGGAACTTGGATCCCCGTCAAGGGTAAAACAGAGCCTCTGGAATTTCCCAAATCATAGCTACAGAGATGTCAATATCTGCTGGAAAACTAGTCATTCACATTTGAGCTCTATTTGGTTTCTCTGGAGATAGGATATACATTTCCAAGTGAGCATAGCTAACACCCCCTCTGGAGAATAAAAGCATGTCCCAAAATGTATAAACCCTTCCAGCTAAACAGGTATGGGTGAGTTAAATATACAGATAGATACAGCTTTGCTTTAGATTGCTGTTGAAAGATCTCTTTCAACAATCTAAAGCAGAGCTCCTGTTGATACCGTCAATAAGAGTCAGCCACTGAATGCAGAGCAGTGCTTTACTGTCCTGGGGTAACTTGCTGTATGAATACTTTGCATTGTCCAAGAAAGACCTTTTCCTGCTATGAATATATTTCAGTGTAGGCTCCTCCATACAAGTTTTCATAGAATCATAGAATTGATTGGGTTGGAAAAGACCTCAGAGATCATCAAGTCCAACCCTTGGTCCAACTCCAATCCGTTTACTAGATCATGGCACTCAGTGCCATGTCCAATCTCAGTTTAAAAACCTCCAGGGACAGTGAATCCACCACCTCCCTGGGCAGCCCATTCCAATGCCTGACCACTCTCTCTGTAAAGAATTTCTTTCTAATATCCAGCCTAAATTTCCCCTGGCAGAGCTTAAGGCCGTGCCCCCTTGTCCTATCGCTAACTGCCTGGGAGATATACTGAACTACCTGGCTATAACTTCCCTTCAGGTAGTTATAGAGAGTGAATAATCAGGTTATATTCCCTAAATACTTAGCACCTCTGTAGAGTATAAATGAAATAAAATGCAACACATTGTCAAATCCCTTCAAGGCTCTTGTATCTCCCAGCTGTGACATCTGAGTGTATTCAGTTATCAATTATGAAATTTAGGTGGAAAGTACTATGATCAGCAAGGCCAAAGAGGATTCAATTATTGGTATAGATGCATTAAAGAACCACCCATAAATTACTTCAGTGGACTCTAACAATTATGAAAACTAATGAGAATAATCTTAAGTGGATAGGAACAGTCTTATATCCTTTTAACATTTTAATAATAAAAATAATATTAAAAAAACTTTTTCTTGAAAAAGTCCTGGGTCCTCTGTTACCTTCAACTTTGCTGAATTTAATGACATAGCTGGAAAACTGGTAAAGTCAAAGTAAAGTTAAACAGATCGGTTGTTTACCATGTCTTTTGTCTTAAAGCCACAGTACTTTGGATGACAGAGTAGAAAAGCACATTGCTGCAATGGCAAGAATGATTATTAGCAGACAAGAACTTACCTTGGCACTGACAACTACTCTTAGGTCTACTGGATAGGGAAAGACCAGCTTTTCCTTTTCACTGAAATTCTCCAAGCATGCTGAAATCCCTGACAGCACAAAACAAACAAGCAGCACTTCTGAAAAATAAAAAGATAGACTTACTCTTCTTTCAAAAAGAAAACCTGGGATGCATTAAGTACGAAAGAATCTGCCTCTGGAAATACACTGCTTTGTGGTACGATAATCTTCTGACTTATCTTCAAAAAGTGGAGCTGGATTCTAGGAATAGAAACATCTTTCCAAGTTTTCTCAGGAGCTTGGACTCAATCTACTGGTGAAAGAAGACACGTAAATCTGCACTTGAGGCAGAAAGCATGAACTCAGCATGCACATTGTATGCATGGGCTTTTACTTATGGTTAATAACTCTGAAATGCATGACTTTGAATGGAGCATTTATGTGCAGGACTATGTGCCCTATTTTGGCAATCAAGTTCAGACATTTGTATCAAAGTATAATTATAATTTAGCTCCAAAACTTGGGCTTGTCTTTAAATAGAGAAGAAAGAATGTGTTCCAGTACACAGAGCCACAGTAGAGTTTATGGCAAAACTCCCACTGAATTAACTAGAAGCAGAACCAAGACCATAGTTTACATAAGCAACAAAATATAAAAACCTTCTGAATTGTACCAGTGAGAGTACAGCACCCAAAAGGAGCATTTCCAAAATTGCATTTGTGAACTGTTATTTTCTTCTCTTGGTACATACAAATATGAATATCAAGCTGGCAGTAAGGAAGAACAAGTCTGTGCAAAATTCTGCTTACTCTCCATTTGGTTCCTTCTGTATTTTAACCTGGGGGAACAGTGTTGAGAGTCACCTTTCACAGCAGTGTAAGAGGTGAAGAGTGACAATGGCTGTCTCTGTAAAATATATAAAAGAGCTGGTCCTGAGTCTTTCCACAGATATAACTATGCAATGGTCATCTAGAATCTCTTGCCTTTGAAAACAGTGAGTGAGAAGTGATGTGAATTTCTTTGTCGTATTAACTCAAGGATGTGTCTTTTGGCTGAAAATCATTCAGAATATGATGCGATAAAACACCCTCAGCTAAGCATCTCTGTGATTGGCAGCAACATTTTGTAGTTTACCTCTGGAGACAAAGTGGGGGGCTCCAATCCACCTCTTTTGACTTTTATCATCACCGGTTGGATTGGTGCTGCCTTACAAGATGCGCCAAGACATCTATGGTGGAGAATTAGCCCTACCACCCTTCATACTAAGGAAGCTTTCCCACCTGTAAGGGTGAAAACTGACCCAGGACAATTGGGTCCTGAGCAAATAACTCAGGCCAAGAGGGTAGCTGGTCCCTATGAGGCTTAGAGAATCTAATGTAGACTTATTAGATTATTAACATAAATACTATGTCTCTTCCACACCAGAGTTTGCACAAACACTTTGCCTTCATTTAACCTGTTGCTGAATCAATACTCTTAGCCTATGCTGGGATATGCAGCTACAGGTGCATAGGTAATTTCAGTTGTATCCCATCTGAAAGTATGGAAACCACTTCCTTTCCTATTATGTAGATTTATAATTTAGAAGTATTTACATTTCCTCTTTTTAACTGCAAAGTTAGACTGGTATTCCCTTAAGGTTTCTAACCATATATTCATAGGGGAACAGAAGTTCATTTGTAAATTGTTAACTAAAATATCTTTATTGTTTTTGATACCAGTATTAGAGTCTCACACATATGTAGCAGATTCCTGCCCTCTTTCTAAAAAGTGAGCTGGACATCGGTCACATCTGGAAGTTCATTACTAAGTGACAAACCTGAGACAAATTCACTACTTCTGTAGTGAAATAGTAATGTACAGATCTTGAAGCAGATTCAAAGCACAGGTGAATCAGCGGAGAAATGTCTATTGAATTTCAATGTAATTTTAGATCAGGCCCATGGCCAAATTTGAGTGTGTTCAGTGATCTCCCTCATAATATAAATGAAGAAAGACAGCATGAACATACCTTATTGTAAATCAGATTGATAAAGCTTAAATTGCAGCACACATTGTTTTACTTAAAACTTGCTTAATTTTCCTTCATTCTTATGTCTGCTGAAGGGAGGACTAGGATACTTTTTGAACACCAGTATATTTAAGTGCACCTACGACTCTGAACAGTGGTGTTCAGAAGCAACGTTCAGTAGAACAATATTTCTCATCTATTGCTGCTTTTGCTGGCCTTAAATCTTTTAAAACTCATGCTTCAGGGTTTCAACCTGTCTTGAACTATTAGAAATCAAGCTGGTCCTCAGCTGAAGGCAACAAACAAGACCACTTCGCACCTTCTTATTTATTCTTTCCACTGGCCACTGTCACAGACACAGCAGTAGACTAGACACACCTTAGGCTTGAACTAGCAGGACAGATCCTACGGTGTCTGCTTAATAATCCATTTTTCATTCTATTGCAGTGGAAACTGGATTTGCTTATTGCTGATATTTTCAAAGCAGCAGATGCTACTGCTGCTGAAATCAAACATCTCATTTCCAACGGCATTCTGGGTCTGGGGGAAAAAAAAAAAAAAAAGAAAAAAGAAAAGGCAAGCATTTGACTCTCCTCCTGGCTATGTGGAAAGGAGAACTGGGTGATGCTTTGCACCATCTCAAAAAAAAGAAGCAGGAAAGGACTTCTGCCTGAAGTGCATGTCGCCAGCACCAGTTGGCCCCCTTAGGCAGAATTAGATAAGATGCAGCTGTAGCTGTCCCAGCTGCATAGTTCCCTTTTGGCATTAAATGCATGGGCAGCCAGTACAGTGATCTTACCAGGCTGGAAGGTGGATACAACAAAGATAAAACATAAGGAAAAAAGAACTAAATAAAAGCACTGTTCAGCAGCAAAGCATTGCAATCACACTCCACACTCCATAACGGGGGATCAAAGAGTTGCATATTACATTATTCCATTCCCAAGGAGCAGGAGCTTTTCTGTACAAGGAAATATCTTTCTTCTCTTTCAAACCCTGTCCAGCTTTATGAATACTCTATTATTTTTTCTCTTCTAAAAAAGAAAAAAAAGTAAAATCCAACAAAAGTTTACATGCCGCAGAAAAGAAAGTGTGGACCTTTGTTATTAATGTTGTAGAAATACAAATATGTCCACCTAAGAAAGGAGTCTTCATTAACTCCCACAGCCCAGAAAATTAAGGCACGGCTCATCAGGATCTGTGCTTGCTGTTGGCTAAATTGCAAGGGACTAGTTGAGTTGCTGGGGTTCATAATGCTGATAGAGCGGTTTCCACGTGAATGAAGGATAAACAGCGATTAATTTCAGCCAATAAATAATGGTTTGAGGCCCACATTGAAAGAGGAACAATTACTTTTCCATTTTTCCTGCCAAATGAGCTGATAAGAGAAAACAGGGGAGTTGGCCACGTAAATCAGTCTTAATTTTATCTTCCCCATTAAAAAGCAGCCATTAAGACCATCTTCGGCTCATTTCATCCTCTTCTTGTTTCACTTTTTCAATTTGCACAAAAGGGGGGAGTTTGCTCGTCATAAAATTTCACTTTGGCCAACCTATCATTTGCATCTGAGCCAATAAATAGCAATTAGCATAAACATTTAAATCAGGAAGTGGAACAAATTCTTGTTCCCCCAGCAAGCTGTTAAATTACTGTATTTCACTATATATAAGAAGCGTTAGAAACAAGATCTGCTGGGCACAATTATCCCTTTAAAACAAGACATGCTTGAAATAATAAAAAAAAAGAGATATCTTCCTGGGCAACCTTCTTGCTCATGGTCAATGAGCTTAATCAATGTAGAGGGAAGGCGTTCCAATAATGATGTTCAACAAAGCCTTATTTCAAGCTTTCCATGCAAAGGGATTTATTTGATCTTTATCCAAAATATATTCCCCAGGAATTAATTTAATTTGCACTGATGTTACGTCATCAAACTTAATTTTTTCTTGTCCATTTTTTCCCACTTTGTTAAAATGTGCATATCTTTACATACTGGTGAGCCTGAGAGATGCAAGTCTTGTTTTATTGCGGCATGTTAATTATGTCAACACACATCCAGTGAGCACAACTCTGACTGCTTATGATGTGGGAGATCAGCAATAACTGTGTCAATGCCCAAGTAACTCCAGTGGGTGCAAACCTCTTGAAGTAAGCTGTGGAGGCTCAAGCAAATTCCTTTCTTTTAGATATGTTATTTTTCACTTGTGAGAATATTACAACTCTTTGTGCAACATTTTTCATCCTCGTGGATTACAGCAAAAATTTAAGTGGAGTTATTTCCATTTCGCAGTTGGGGAACCTAGAGCACAGACATTAAGTGACTTCACAAACGTCATACAGGAACTCTATAATGCAGCCATAGTATTTCGGCTTCAAATATACAGCTAGCCCTGTGTTTAACTCTTTCTAATTTATATGCTAAGAAAATTGATGGCAGATATAAAGCAAATCCCTTTTATGTTATCCAAGTTCCTTCTGGACATAACCCATACATATTATTATTAAAATGAGAGGTGTTTTGAAGAAAGATGACAAAGCAATAAACTTTTTTTCACACCAAACTGTACAGGCAAGGTAGAACCTCAGAGTAATTCAGAATAATTCTCTAAAATACACTAATCTTAGTGCATGTAAACTACTGATGAGGGTGGCTTCAGTCAGCTTCAATTGTAGGTTGGGTTATTTTTAGATTGGAGTTTTGGAGGGAGTCAGTACAGTGAAAAGTAGAAGAGTGGTGAAAATCAATACAAAAGGAGCATCAAAACAGATTTTGCTCAGGTGCTCAAGAATTGTGAAGTGCTGGGGACAAGTCTTCACCAGTGAGCTGCTTCAGCTGCTGTCTGTCTTTTGCCTTTTATTAAAAGCTCTTCACTCTTAAAGAGACGTTGCACTGAAATGTCTGTGGGACAATGTAGCCCAAGGTATTTTTCTCTGTTGTTTAATTTTTGAAAACAAAAGCAAGAATAATAATTAAAAAAAGTTATTATACTGTGTATAATTTCAGGTCACTGCACAAAGATATGAAAAACTTCCAAGACTTTGCTCTTGTCTTATTCCATCAAATGTCAATTCTTGTTCTTGGATCTCATCTACCCTCAACTCACATTCAGATGAGACAGGATTCCATCTTTTATTTCCAGTGAAATTTTGATAAAAACTCTCTCTAAAGACAGCATTTTTTTGTATTTATTGCCTTGTTGCAGCTTTATAGTAAAATAGGTTGAATTATTTCTGGGTATGTTTTTCTAGAAGCCTGTGTCTCAGTAGTAACAAGGAAAATGTTTGTATTTCAACAGCATATTCCACCCAAGAATATAAGAAGTAAGTATTATTATCCCCTCTTTATGAACATAAAAACTGAGGGATGATTTACAGATAGAAGTGCATTATTTAAACTGACAGAGTTAATTAAACCACTTTAGTAAAACTAATACAAAAATCTCTTCAGAATCCTATTATGGTTTGGAAGAGGTTACATTGCCATAAAAGTCATTGAAAAATAATATACTAACATCCATGTGCTGCATTATACTAGGCTGATTAAATTATTTTTAAAGATGACACCATTTCTTGGTGTAAACAGAATTTGTAAATCATGATAGGTTCAGTGATTTGATGTAAGGCCACAGAGTAGCAGATTTGTATCCAAGACCTGCCTGCACAAAGTTTGTTAATATGATAATTTTCTACCTTATGGAGCAGTTTATGAATAGATACCTTGTATTACCCTGGAACTTTTCTCTTTCCACTTCCAATAATAAAACAATTATTATTATTATCATCTCTTAGTAATATATCTATCTTTAATTCAGCAAGATAAGAAACATAGATGAAGAGAAACATTAAAGTATTCCTAAGTTAATAATAATAAACATTAGCTTCATTTTAGACAGTGTTTATCAAAGATTGTGATTAAGTTACATAATTCAGAAGTGTATTTCTGCAAAAGGGTGGGTTGATTTTTTTAAGTAAGTAGATATCAGTTCTGGATGCCTTTTGAGCTCCAGAACACCTTTGAAGAACAGAATACTTCTGTTTGTCTGCTTGAAAAGTGCATATATGTGTTTAGGCATTTCAGTTTCTCATCCTTGCAAGTGGGAAGGACCCTTCCTGTACCAAGGAAGTCTTGATGGTGGCAATAGTTAAAGACAACCTTCAGTGTATATAGTCCTGTACATTTTATAATTTTGCTGCACGATTAACAACTCTTCACTTTGCAGATTATTGAAGAATTTCTGCGAGTTTTCTTTTCTTGGTGAAGCTGAATAAATAGAAGTGTGGATACAATACAAAAGTGAAAGTCTCATACGTACTTGGTTGAAAAGAAGCAAATAAAAAGAAGAGAAGATAATAAAGGCCATTTGTACTCTGAATCTGTATATCCTAAAAAGAAAAAAAAAAAGCAAAAGGAATAAAATAGAGAAGAAATAATCTACCAGTATGTCCAGCATTTTAAATTTAATCAGTTCTGCAGCACTGTAATAATTTTAATATTGTGATTTTGCTTGCTAGTGAACTCAGAAGCACAGACATCAGAAATGGGAGCAGTACTGGGACTTGAGAGACAATGTGAGATATCTGACAGTATTGTTCAGAATTTTGCTTTGTGTTTAATAGGATTTAGATGTGAGAAACTAGGAGGACAAGCCATATATTCTAATAACATTTAGCAGAAATTACAATGGATATTTTTTGAGAGTAAACATACGAACCTCAACATGAACCAATTCAAACAGAAGAATCATCAACAGTTTATGAAACTGTTTAAGGTCTTTCAAAGCTTTCATGAAATACAGACTGGGAGGGCTTCTATCAAAGTCACATATTCACTACCATCTTCCTGGTGTCTGAATTACAATTCAACCATTAGTTGTGAAATTGACATTTTATTTAGGATCTACAAATTGTTTTTATTGTATTAATTGATTCATAATTTCACAATACAGAAACTAGTAATTTCATGAAAGAGCCTAAGCTTTAGTCAGTGCTGAACAGTCTCAATTTTCTTGAAAAATATGGACTGATAGAGAATAATCCATTGTTTCTCTCTACATTTAATAATCTTTCTTGTGCGAATTAAACACAAAATATATACCAAATGCTAAAATATTGGAAAAGTAATATCTAAATGACCTCAAGGATCTGGCATTTCTTTTATTTCAATTAAAATTGTTAGTGCAAAGAAACCACATATTTTTGGTAACAAAGTCTGAGATATCATGGGTACTATGCAGGACACAGGGAGAATTTGGACAACTAAATATAGAGTTGACATGTTAAGTTTTCAAATTGTTCTCAAAACCTGTCCTAGTGCATGACAAACACCATATTTCATCAACAGAGGAAAAATAATATCTGGCACAACCTAGGGGAATATTCAGAGCATGATAATCAGATATGAAAACTTTGGTGATAAATTGCGCGCTGGAAAATATAAAGGTTTTAAACAAAACTATTAGTCCAATGAAGACAATTACTAAAATAAATAAAATCTCCTCAAGTCCTGTTGCTTTTCTGTGCTGGAGGATGCTTGGAACAGTTGAAAAGAAAATGGAAGCCATAGGCCTGGAATATGTGTTGCTACAGCCCGGTAGGCTGTCAGTGCACGGTGGTAGCTGGATGCATATCTTTCCTCCTCCTGTTATTTTGGGTCATAAGGAACAGGCTGTACTGGCCTGAGAGATAAAAGAGGTTTAAAGAAGCCTAACACAGGGAAATTTAGCTTTTTTAATTTGGGAGCTGAAGTAAGCTTTTGGCCACTGTGATATCTGTGTCTGAACAAATTTTTGCTGAAAACTAAATATTCACATGCAATAACAGAATGTTCAACAGAGTCTTTCCCTAGTATGACAGTGGGACAGACTATTTCTTTTATCTAGCATAGAATTTTTGGGACTCCTTAATCCCTTTTTATGAAAATACTTCCAAATTGAATGTCTATTCCAGAAGAAAAAGGCAGTATCTATTCTCCTAAAAATGAAAACAAAATATTACACTTTTTTTGGGTGGGATTTGTTTTTTTTAAATTTTGTTTTGCTTTTTGTGTATTTTCCCAGCTGTAACAATTCAATAAATTTGACAGGAATTTCAAAGAATTCCACTGAGCAGCTTTTGAAATTATGTAGGTGATTGAAGATTGAATTTAAGGGCTTTATGCAGTTACAAAAAAACATTATTCTGTACATGTGTGTATCTACACAGACTATGAAATATCAAGGACTGGCATGCAAATGAATACATGTGTATATAGAAAGAGACTGACATACCTGTGTGCATGTATTATTCAGAATTCAGGTGAGTATGAATAATGCAATGCAAAGGTAGTGGAACACCTTTATATTGCACATCTTTTCTTTATGAGTGAAAGGAAGTCAAACCAAGGTAATTATCAAGTCTTGTGTGTCATCTGAGAACATGCTGATAAAAAAAGTTATCCCTGAAAACATGCTCTGTTATTTCACCAAGTAAGAATTTAAAATTTTTACCTGATTTTGTCCTTTTTAAAATTCATGCTGGCTCTGAAGTAATATAAGGTTCTTTATAACAGAAATGGATAAGACAGGGTCCAAATATTTGTGGTTGTCAAGAATGAAATATCAGAAAAAGATTGTACTCATTTCAAAGGAAGGGGAGAACCTCAGATTTAAATTTGAATGTCCATGACGTTTGAATCTTCAAAGCTGAGATTTTGGGTTATCTCTCCTCCTCTGTCTGTCTGTCTTCAATGCACAGAAGAAAAGAGTTAAATTCTTCCGCTAATGTCCAGAGACAGCAGTGGGGTTCTGTGTAGGTAAGAACATATGTTGCTTCGCAATTAAATCATAAAAGGATGCTGACATATTTAATAAGGAGAGCAGCTTAGCCAGTGGTTGGAAGCATCAAATCTTCATTTCCACAGCAAATGTAAGAAAATCCTCATAAGCTGACAGGTAGACAATATCTTGGAGGTTTTAAAGACAGACAGACAGTCCAGACAGAAAGACACACCTTTCAATAAGTCCCTTCGTAATCCCTGAGTTTTGTATCTTCTTTTCAAAG
>VYXB01008526.1:802577-875077 GCA_013397135.1 Pachyramphus minor | reverse complement strand
TTAAGTACATCAAATATCATGAAGAAATTGGTCTCTTTTCCTTAGTCCCAAGAGAA
Organism: Pachyramphus minor; assembly: GCA_013397135.1. Lineage (NCBI taxonomy): Eukaryota > Metazoa > Chordata > Aves > Passeriformes > Tyrannidae > Pachyramphus > Pachyramphus minor. Next base: position 875,021 of record VYXB01008526.1, on the reverse strand, counting down.
ATAACAAAGAACATAAAAACTTGAATTTTCTTCTTGACTGTGTTCTGAAGAACTGAAGAAAGCAAAATTCATGTCCTGAAAACCCTAACCTTTAAAACTCTTACTTTGAAAACCTGTTGTCTTAAATGCTTGAAAAGTATTGAACTTTTCCACTTGATGACCAAATTGCCAGTAATTACTGTCAAATTTGAACATCTTCTAAAAAATTTTCTCTGTTTCCTGTTTTATGCTGTAAGGCCATCAGAAGAAAAATGACTCGATATACAAGGGAAACGGTAAATCAAACTTTAAATAAAACGTATCACTGAAGATCTGACAGATGGGGAAAATATATCGGAAACTTGACTCTCATTGACATTTGACCCCTTTCTTCTACCCTGACAATGGAAAAGCTCAGACATTTCAATTTTTTACCATATGATTGTTCTCAGCTCTTGTAATCAGGAGTAGTGGTGTTACAACAGTATTCCAAACATTTAAGAGGAAAACATTACTTTTGTATTAGACAGGAACTCTTTTAAATTCAGACAAAGGTCTTAAACTGGAGCCGAGTTTCAATTTTAGTCCTATTTATCCATCAAACACACTGGCATATTTTTATTTTAAGAACCACTTGATTTTTACTAGCATTTTGCAACACAAGCCAGCATTCCTTACTTCTATAAAATATGCTCTGATGGCCTAAGTTATGACTCTGTCTCCTGTTCAAGCATGTCTGAAATTGTACTTTGTCCATGGCCAAGTGTCTCTTCAATCCTGCTTTGTGCTGTCACAGCAGGAACAGAGGCTGAGTGTACAAGGTTTAGGTGATTTTGCTACTGACAGCAATCTCAGTGATACCAGGCCAGCTTCCTTCCACTTCACAGCTGTGTTCAGAAGTACCACTCCCTCTTCTCACAGGTGGCAACATTTTACAATTACTTTATGACTTTACACACTTCTCAAAGAGGTGAACACCGCCCCACACCAAGCCTCTTCAAGCTGCTCCTACCATGATGTAAAATTGCAATGTAATAAAATGGTCTTTTGGATGGACAAAATTCAAATGTCATGTGTTAAAAGGAAAGGGAGAAACATAAGCATTCAAAGTGCCACTGCAGTGATGGAGAGACTGGAGTTTGATTTCTGTTAGAGTAGTACAAAACAGGATAAATCCATACAAGTCAGAGGATACATCGCAGAACTCTAAGAATCAGCATAACAAAGACCCAAGTCAGTCTTCTAGTCAGCTGTTTACAGAAGTAAACCCTAATAAACATAATTCAAGAATAAATTAAAAAAAGAAAGATCAAGTGCTAGCTAAAAGAGAAATTATAATAATGATAACAATGTCATACATTTGCAGTAAAATGTATGGTTTTAGCTTTACTTTTATAATAAAAGTGTCATAAAAATGGAAGGAGGCAAAGTTAAGGGCATCCAGAATGATATAAGGACTCAAGGGTCTTATATATTCAGAAAGGTTAAAAAAAGTAGGTCTGTATTGTTTGGAAAAGAGGGTATTATGAGTGACTTCAGTGAGATACATGAAACTCTAAAGGGACCAACGAGTAGAGATGCAGCAATGGTATTTGAGCTAGTGTCAAATGCAAACTCAAGGGGAAAAAAATTATGCCAGTGAAAAGCCTGACAATGAAACTCTACAGGTAAAAAATATCTTACACTAAGAGCAAAATATCAAAGATTGCAATTACTGCAAATAATTTAAATAAAACCAAAACACTTTGAAAAGTGGTGTTGGATGAAATTAGTATCTCTGAAAAAGGAAAGTTTGAGCCAAGGTGTTACTTTAGTTTCATGGAAAGACATGATGTAGAATTAAGTTTTTACCTCTCAGTAAGATGAGAAATTAACAGTGGATGGTCGAATGTCCTTTGAACTCAGACTTTCAACACCCCACAACATCATTTCACCCCCAGCACGCTCCATCAAGTAATCAAGTCAAAATGCAGCAACCCAATGAAACATCAGACTAGGAGAATTAATTGCAACGTCAATCCCTGGCTGGCCCTTCAGATTCTTCCCTGTTTTAAATTGTCACTTCATTACTCATCTGCACGCTACCTCATAGCTTATCCACCCATCACCTTCCCACTCAGGCACCAGCTGGGTCATGGGACATTCAGTGGGCACTTACCTCCACCTCCCCTCTTTCTCTCCAAATGGGAAACAGGCTGTGGGGGCACGGCAGCACATGTCACCAGCACTTCTCCTAAGATGTGCAACATGACACTGGTACCCCTGGCAGAGGAATTAATAACTGTGAGCAACTGTCATGTGAGTCCTTCAGGAACGTGAGCAGGTAGAAGAAGAGGAAAGCCATATCACAACCATCAAACATACAAAAAACTGTGGGCCAGAAATTGTGTCAAAATGAACATAAGGATCAGGGAAACATCAGTACTTGAAGGACAAGAACCCTCAAAGGATCTCACATCATCCCCAAATGAAGCCATTTTGGGCATAAAAATAAGACACAAAACTTCCTGCAGTGAAATCATCAGGAAGAAAATGCATGTATAAAATCAACAGAGTTTGTTAAAAGAAGTTTAATACAGACCAGATTAATAACATTTCAATCACCTGGCACCACCACAGGTTAGAGTCACGGGGAGATTGATGAGGACTGTGATTTCTGTGATGACTGCCTGACTTTCATCCAGCTTCAGAGTACTGACTTCCTACAGAACAGCAGATACTGCCTTAAGGTGATGTTGTTATGGGCAGTAATGTTAAGTTTTATAATGCTATAAATATGCTTTCAAATACATGTTTATCCATAGTTAAAACTATTTTAATATTTTACCCCCAAAAAGGTATTTATTAATATTTCTAGCAACAAAGTTAATTACCATGCCTAAGTCAAATGTACAGGAGAGTTAACTCCAGGAGAATTATATAATCTGGTAGCTAGAAGTTTTAAATTTTCTATATATAGTGATGAGAAAAGGTAGCATATTAACAGAGGTGAACCTAGCATCCATTCAGTACTAGATTTCCAGATGTCTCAAGATATAGTGCAAGAGGGTATTTTACATCCAGTTAGGCAGAGAAGCCAAGCTGAATGGGTTAAAATTTGCCACTGATCCCAAGTAAGAGATTTTCTTAACCCCTTAAGTGTTCAAACTGTGCTGGGAGGAAAAAGCAATTATGAAATGAAGAGGAGAAGGGAAAATATGTCCCAAACTGGTTTGCCTGCAACAAGGTACAGATTTCTCTATGGTCTGCAGGGAGCAACTGAGCTTCCCAGCTTGGTTTTTGACCACACCTGAAATAAAAACTAAAGGATATTTTGGGATATAGGAAAACACAACAGCTCAGATAATGTCCCAAGCAGTATATTCATTACAGGCTCATCAGAGTGGATGCCTGCAATAGGAAGATTAAATACCCATTTACCAGCATCAGAGGAGAGTTTGGTTTTATAATGTATTGTCCCCTATTCCCCGTGAGGCTGCTTTGTTTGATAAAATGCTGAGTGTGGTGTAAAAATATCCCTCTCTCTGTAATTTGCACTCCTCTCCATTTAAAGCTATTCTTGCTGCAAACGAGAATTGAAAGCTGCTAAAATTAAGTGGTGTCAGTTCTCAATGACACTTTAATGATAGAGCGCTCAGCAAATGAGATGAGAATGAATTCCAGCTTCCCTGCTAAAGATAGTAACCAGCACTAAACAGTATAATGCTCCAACTGGGCTACACTTCACCTGCTTCATTCATATTTAGTAGAACTGAAATAGGGAAACTATAATTAAAATGCTCATAAAATGAAAAAAAAATATTCATTTATAGTAGAGATGGTAGAAAAAAACGAAGCTTGTGAAGTCAAAGCACAGCCCTTCTTTGTCACATCTGTACCACCCCAGAGGCTACCACTGGCTAACCACAGGGCAGGTGTGGGGCTATGGCATGAATCCCTCACTAAATTTGGTACAAACCTGACCCAGGCATAAAAAAAATGAAGGTTAGGAAATGCTGCAAGGTTTTGGGCTAAAAGAAACTAATACCTATGAGGAGGCATTCAAAGAAATAAAAAACAAACATGTAAACACTTTCTGTCTGTCAGTGTTATTACAACTAGATCTTCAAGGACATCCACCCAACCTCCCACACAGATCATGACTACTGCTAACATGTGGCTTTGTAACTGCTAACAAATGACAACTTCAAAGTATGTCAGCGGAATGCTGTCACCTCTGTGACCGCCTTATGCCACTTTTGTGTTGCAAAGGTGTTTTATGATGGGACAATTATTCTCTGAAAAAAATAATTCTTTTACTCAGGGCTTCTGAGCATGGTACAGCAATGTGAGGTTCTGGTGCAGAGGGAAAGAGGAGCACATAAAGTTGGACACAAAGATCCTCGTGCTGCTTGAAATTCATATAGTGCCTGGGCAGAGTCACCACTGCCTTTCCTTCTGCCCCATATATCATGAGTTCACAGCTGGCATTTACAGTACACTTCTTTCTAAAAACTGCTGTGGAAGAGAAGTAGATTGTTTCCAGCCCTTGACATAAATAAAAGTTATTTTTGTATAATGCTATGACATCCAGTTGAATAACCAAGCCTGTCAAGCACGTGAATGGAAGATAAATATTAAGGCATGAAAAGTATAAAAAGCATTCATTATGGAGAGAGAAGTATTTATTACTATAGGAAATTTTCAGCGGACTTACAATTATGAAAGCTCTCTTGTAATAAGGTAATTTATGGGTTCAAAATTCACTACAAGCACTTGCAGAATATTCCATATGACTAGAATGGAGATGAGGTCATTTGAGATGACTGACAATAATATCGTTATGCTTCATAATAATATCAGGTTTTCTTTACAAACACAATACATTTGATGGATAAGTCATCCTCCAAATACTGTATAAAGTTTTAAAATAAGTTGCTGGCACTATTTACCCACCCTTATCATGATGAAATTGACTGTATTTTACCCTGAGTCTTTATCTACAAATTCTTCTTCCAATGTCTTTTAACAAATTCTTCTTCCAATGTCTTCTCTTCTAATACTGAACGAAATTCTCTCATTTTTCATTTCATATGGGGAAAAAAATAAAAAGGCAGTTTTTCTATTTGCATAACAGAATATATCCAAAGCTGTGTAAATGTCTAGGAGTTGTAAAACTGGTGGCCTAGTGGGCTGAGGGCAGGTGAAATGGTCGTGTGTGAATGCGAATAGTAATTCCATGCATATCTCTGTATTTCTTCCCATACAATGTTCCTATCCTGGCTGTACAAGTACTGACTTGACAGCAACTGTCAAGAGGTTCTTAAAATGAACTATCTTGACTACTGTTGCCACTATTTGCAGATCAGACAGTACTGTATATATGGGTTTTGCACAATATATCTGTGTGTCTTCTGTTAGGTACAGCTTGCAAAATATATATTTTACCTGCAAAAATTGTGTGACTTTGGTCATTTCAGTCTTCATTCAGGTATAGGCAGTTCACAAGTCTCCCTTCCTAACTCAGATCTCTTTCAGGGAAGCAGGTGTTTATGGGGAGACAGGAGAAAGCTTCAACTGTTGCATGACAGTCACTTTTCTATGTCTTACTCTGGCAAAATTATTCCAGTGTAAACCAAAGCTACCAAAAGGTTCAATGGCTATTTCTGCTGTTAATTTAGCAGGGAAAAAAAAGAATAGTACCCTACATATCATGACTTCACATCCTGTTCTGCTCTTCAAGGTTCAGACTGACATATGAACACGAAGTGTGGGTTGATAGCTCCAGATTAGCAAGCACCTCAGCTAAACTGATATTGAAGTTTTATGAAGATAAATGTAGGCACATCAAGATGTGGTGTAGAAACAGTTTGTTCCTGCTCTTTGTGGAACCAAGGAGACAGAAAAGGGATCAAGTGTATCCTGACACCAGTGATTTAAGCCTGTTTGGCTTATTTCAGCCCCAGGGTGGTCCCCTCAGTTGTGTCCAAGTGCTGAAGTGTTTCTGCACCCACCAAAAGATGTGAAGGAAGGTCCCAGCTTGCTGGCACCATGAGTAAGGGAGGTTGGTATGGGCTGACTGAAAAACGAGATTGCTTTCCTTGCTCCTGGGTATGGGAGACAGGAGGGAAACAGGACTCTGCAGTTGACTTATCCTCTGAAATTTTGTTTTGTGCAAGAGGAACTGTGCATGCTGATGGAAAATGGGTGCATCCTGGAGCACACATCTTGCTTGCACACAGAACATGATTTTTTTTTCTCCAAGCCAGGCCAACATACATTAGTTTTCTGTCATGTATATTGTAGTAAAATATGCCAGAGTCACTTACATATCCCATGAGGTACTGAGAATCACTTGAAAGATGTTAATGTCTCTGATCCGTTATGAGTTTCAAGAATCTTAAAAAGGTATTGAAAAACACAAAACAAAACAAAACAAAAAACCAAACACCAAAGCAACAAAAAAAAAAAAAAACACAAAACCCCCCCAAAAAACCAAACGAAAAACCCAAACAAACCCCCAAACCAAAACAAATAAACAAAAATTAATTTAGAAAAAAGGTGAGAAAAGGAAAATAAAAGAAAAAATCTCTCTCCCTATCAAAGCAGTTTTACAGAGCTTTGGAAAGAGCAAGACAAAATAAATATTGAGTGAGAAGGAAAAAAGACAGTATTGCATCAAATACTTGCCTCAGGTCCTACAACAGCAAAAAAGAGGTGACACGCAGCCATACATGAGTGGACAACATGTCAGCTGCACAGAGGGTCTCTTCATCGTCACACATGTCCCCTAACTGGCAGTTTACCCCCTCAGACACAATGTTAAGAGACACAGGAAGAATGTTCTCTTTTTGAAAAGTGTCACATAAAGTAGCTTACCAGCCTGGTTGGCAGAAAATCATATTTTCTGATATCTGATGTCACATTTTATTAGATTTAGTATACTATTATCCTACTTACTTAGGGGTTTAAAAGTATCCTTTTTATAGCTAATGCCACAGGTAGAATGTTAAACTATAGACATTTTGCAATAAAGGACTAGACTGTTCCTTATACACATCTGGTATTTTTTGCCCCAAACAATGCAATAGCTGTTCAGTATTTTTTTTTCTTCTATTTTTTTTTTTTTTTATCCTTGCACATTTGTCCTCAGTTCATCCACTAAAATGTGAGTGAATCTGGTTATAGAGTCTGCAGAACTCTGGAACTATAATTTGTAACTCCTTTAATATATTTTAATGAGCTATGATTATTTAATATGCATAAGATGGTTTACTCTTAACTCCTGAGCTCAGAGAGCAGTTGTCCTTTCAGTTCAAATAATGGCATTTGCTGTAGTGCTTGGCAGCAGTTTCCACTTGCTAGTAAATAAAATTCACAGTATACATGTTTCAATGATTGGAATTATGTCAGTTCTGAATCATCGCTCTGGATTTATGAAGAAAGGTTTTGTCTAGATTTCAGTCATTAGTGGGCTTTCAAATAAAACCTTTTATTGAGTCAAAGTTTATTTAAAGTCTTCAAGCAAAATTTTAATTATTGGTAATTGAGTTTTTTGAATTGACAGCAGTTTGGAGTTTTAGACCTTTTAATTTAAATAATATTGTTTTTTTAATATTGTCATGCTCCTATTTAAACAGTAAATTCTATGTGTATTTAAGGGCAGAATTTGATTCATATCATCAAGCACATTTATGATTACCGTCAAAGGATAATTACTTCTGTCCTATTCTGGAGGAAAGACTTATTTGCTTGGCTGAAAATTGACTTATTTTTGTACATGAGAATTAACCTTACCTACAATTAAAATATAAATGTAACTCTTCTTTATCAATTTTACAGCATTTAGTGATTAAACTGTAGATTTTATCCCTAATCAGTTTCTACACCTTTAGTTACTTATAGTGCTATAATTTAGTGATTGTATAGTGTTACTGACAGGTATCCAGCAGAACAGGAGGTTCTTGGAGAATGGGACGAAGTAAGCATAAAAATCCTCAGAAATGTGTGGCACTCTTGACTTGTTCAGTCAACTCTGCATCAACCATAACTGTTGTGAGAATGGGGAGACAGAAAAAGAGAATGCTGATCAAACACTGATCTTTACTAGTATTCAATGGCATGAGTTTGACAGGGCTTTTCAGTGTTATTTACATAACAAAGGGAAACTCCACAGAAACTAAAAAGTAAGATTTGGCTACTGATAAAGGAGAAATGCATTTTATAGTGTATGGTATTAGCTGCTGCAGGCTTTAAAATAAAATATCCAGAAGACAGTGTGATGCTTTTAATAAGAAAGAAGGACCAGATACCAGTATCATTCTGTCTTTAATATTTTACAGAATTTTCTCCAAACAGAGCTGCAAAAATTCTCCTTCCATAGATTGGAAACATTTAGGTCAAGAACTTTACATATAAAATAATAGATCTTCAAAGAAAATGTAGATATGACATTAAGGGCTCTTCAGGTGAGTAGAAATGCCCTTCTCACCACGAAATCAAACAAATAAGGTTGTGTGCTCTGGGAGCAAATGCCTTGGATCAGCTTTAGTCTAATTGCTCACATGCACTGGTGAGAATTAAAGATCTCAAGGCACATTTTGCAGATGTGAGGTCACTGTTTCCAATTCCCTTGGCAGATCAAAAAGTATATCCCTGTTTTTTTTGGCAAGTATCCTAAAGAAACCTGATAGGTGACAAAGGGTTACTCCCTAAGGCAAAAGCACTTTTGTGAGAAATTTCCAAAAAAATGTTTTTCATGCAATTTATAATCTTTCAGAATAAGAGACATGTTTGAGGAAGATCAACTCAAAGGCTACTAAATAAAACCCCTCTGTGGAGTTTTGATAAACTATAGAATCACTTTGTGCTTTATTTGGAGAAAGTAGGAATTTATGGACTTTCTTTTAACTTTTCCTACTCTCTTTAAAAGTTTATCATTCCTTGGGGTAAATCCATTAAGAGGCTGTCTTGACACCTGCACTGACAATACATTTTTTTGTCTCTTAAGAGTCATGTGTCAAAACAATACAACAACTGTGCTACTTATGCTTCATAGTCAGCATTACAAATATATTTTCAATTTTTAAAAATAAAATATTTTACTGTGTTTTCTAAAATGTATTCATTTTGCCTAAACACAGTCAGGGGTTCTATTTCTTTCCATTTCTTTAAACTCTGGATTTTAAGTTTTCTCACCCTTACTGAGAGTCATTCTACCTTTCTGTAAATTGTTTCTCCAAATCACTCTATCTTTTGTATATATAGAGAGACTATTAAAAAATAAAGGTAACTAACTTCATATTTAGACCTACAACTGACCTTTAAAATTGGTCTCCTTAGTGTACATTTTAGTAGGCATAATTGTGTTGAAATATGAATTAATTTGGCAGTGGTCTTCCCTGCATACCCCAGATTATTTTAAGAAGATGAATGTAACCTTCAGCTGTGCTCTGTAGAGGTTTTATTCCAGAGCCTTTCACTGTGATTTGAGATTGAAAGCTTACCAATATTTGAAGAATGCCATTGAGCACTAGGCTGTATTTGTTTGTCTCCTGAACTCATTCAATTAAGAAAATAATCCATTATGGAAAATCTTGATTAAAAGTTGGCTTATTCTCCCATTTGATTAAAATTCAGCATTACACTGAATCAATTGTTCAGTTCTTCTGTGAAACCTGCATCAACTGCAGGCAGAAGACAAATTGCTCTGTTGCTTTTGTATCTTACTCACCTTTTCTGTCCTCTGATTATAAAATCTACTGGAGAACAATAAACATGCTCTAATATTGTGTTTCATTTGGTCCTTGACCCTATTCCATGGCAGAGAGATATTGTGACAGCCCAAGGGGACTTTGGAGTGAGAGGATTTCCTTGGCCATAGGCTTTAGCTCCACAGTCCCTAAGTGTTGAGGGATGGAGAATGTGGCATTGCTTTTTCCTGCCATAAACTTCACGGGTTTCTTAGCTTTTTGGGTCCTGAATAAAATCTTCAGGATTTAGTCCTTTGCATATTTCCACAATGACATCAGCAAACAAGGCTAATCTTGCCTGCCAACAAAATGTTTTTATAACTCCATAGTAAATCCCTAATTAAAATTGCCACCTAGAAAACTCTGCAACAAACAAAGCAGTTGAGGCTGGGCTGCAACCTGACAGCCTTGTGAGTGGAGAGGACAGGTTCTTGATCCCAAAACTTACCTCAAAGTCACCTCTGTTCTCCTTGTCTGTGTTCAACTCTGGAAGAACTAACTCTGCAGCCACTCAGACTGCTGTACAATTTCAGTGAGTGAAGTCCTGGTCTCGGCCAAATCAGTGTCAAAACCCCCATTGATTGCAATAAAGTCAAGCCATGGTTTCAAATGTGGCAAAAAAAAAAAAGTCAAGAATTAAATACTGGTAAGTTTGTTTTTCAGTGTGTTTTCACCTCCAGTTAACGTGTCCTTTGGCAAATGTGGCGGTTTGCAGCAGGTAGAAATCTTTACTCAGGAAGATTCTCAGACATAAACAAGTGGTTTAAACCATACTACCACAGTGCTCAATCAAAACTTTATGGAGAAGCTTTTCCAATTTTTTTTTACACTATGACCAAATCTTTTTACTATTACTGCAAGTAAAATTTCTGCCTATTTTCCCTGGTTTCCACACAGGATTGCTTCTGCTAAATGTAGTTGAACTCTAATATTGAACCAACTAACTTCCAACATTAAAACTGCATCACCAGGATTGATTTTTTTTTTCCTAGTTCTTTCATATCTCAATTGCTCTTTTGGCTCCTTTATGGTTTTTTCCTGAGGTTGAGTCATTAGGTATTGAGAAGTTTGCCTAGTGAAAGATTTTAAATATAAAATAAAAAGCTATACTTTCAGTATACTACCAGTAAACTATAATGTTAGCTATCAGAACAGTGGTTTATCTTATTATTTGATGACACAAGTGAGAATAATTGACACAAACACTAAAAAGATCTTTGGCTGCTTCCAAGTTTTAAGGGTTAGTGTCTTCACTGGTAAACAGATTTTAAAAAGTGACTCTAGAAATAGCTCAAAATAATGCAAGAAAAAACAGCTTCAGGACATAGTACATATTGGGCTTGTATTTATTGAGTTTATTGTTTCTCCCACTTACCATTATTAACTGGAATCAAAAATTTGAAAAATTTAAGGAAACCCAATTTTATTACCTGGCTGAGGGTCTGAGAGGTGAGAGTGAAATTAATGTGCATAAATAACGTGGGCAGAGGAAGCTAAGCCCACTGGAAATAGGATGGTTACTAAAATAACTCTGAGGTCAGTATTTGTGATGAAAATAGACAAGATTTATGACAAAGTAATTCAATCAAATAATCCAAAGCAGGTCAGAAGTATTTCATTGTAATGCAGTGCTATAAAATCTATAGACATTGTGCAATTAAATGAAAAGCAAAAGCAAGCCATAGATTGTTGCTGAAGAGAAGACAATAAAAGAAAAAGCAAAAGAAAATGTCAGCTGCAGAAGATCTCATTTTGGAAACCTACAATATGTTGATTGATAGGACTAGCATTTTTCAAGCTCTGTCACAGCTGAAGTATAAAGCTGTCAGTGCATATGATAATGATGGATGCCCTAAAACATGCAAATAGCATGAAAAATCATTTCTCACATAATTTTAGAAGATGAGAGGAGTTGTGAACTGAGGGGAGAGGGGAGGGTAGGTCAAGCTTAACATTCAGCCAAGAGGAATAGGCAGCAGCCTTGCCACTGCTGGAGTTGTTAATTACTATGCAAGTGAAACAATGAGTTATGCCGGCCTTCTGCAAATTTTCCCACGGAAATTGTATTGTGACCAGTGGAGGAAGAGAGACAGAACTGCAGCTTTGAAGCTGAGCACAATAGTGAGCTCCCCTGGAACAAATCCATGCTAAAGGAAATCTGCCCCCAGGGGCTCCTACACTCTCAGGAATGTGTTGCTTTAAGAACGTCCTGTGTATTTCAGAGGTGACATTTACAGTATACCATCAATATTGGGGGTGTTTCAGTTAATTAGCCATTTTTATTAACGCTGAAGTACAGTAAAACCCAATGTAAGTGTTAAGAATGTAAATGAGCACTATCCCCAGGCTGATCTAGCTCAAAGCAGTGAACTATCACACACTGCCCCCATATTTATGGTGGTTTTTATTTTCTAGACTGAGCAGAGGTTGCTCATACTTCCAGCTGAGTTTCACCTCTGTGCATATGCATGTGCTTGCATGTGCCAAAGTTCACAAGAAACAACAAAGCTGTGAGTGCAACTTTTACATTGCTGGTTTTAGTTTCATTAATTATGCAATTTTGAGGAAAATCATATTTTTAACTGACTCTGGTGAAAAACAAACATACATTAAGGCTGGGGTTTTTTTTTATTTCTTTCTGGAATGGTTATAACAATACATCTTTTAGCATCCAAACTGGAAAATCCACAACATATGAAATAAAGCATTATTTATGTAAAATGCCTTGCTTGGCCTCCTTGAAATGGTAAAAACCACCCAGCTTACATGGCTTTGTACTCAAAATGTTTTATTCCTCAGCCCTTATTCCATACTAACTTTTGACTATGCCTTATCTTCAAAGCTTTTCTTCACTCAGGAGATGTCTACACACGGGATCTTCTCTCTACTGGATCTTTTTGCTTACTTTATCCCATCAAAAATGTCAGGTTTATATGAGCCCACTCGTGCATTTCCAAGTCTACCTCCACATTTACCTCTGATTTTATATATGTTTTTGTTCAATCTTGGGGTAAACATCTCCTTATCATTCTAGTCCCTTCTAAACAGAAACTATCTTTATACATGTCTGTATCCTTCCAGTGATCATGCCCATCTCAAATTGGATAATAGGGGTATTAATAAAAATTTTAAAAACTGTTAACCTACATCTTTCACTAAATGGTTTATATTCAGTCTTATCTATATCTGTGTTTGACTCTAAGCTCTCAGAGGCAAAGACCACCTCTATGGTGTGCATACTGCTGAACACACTGTCACACTCCACAAATTGCAAATAATGAGCAATGGTGATGTACCTTATTTTCTACTGCCTTCCATCTTATTGCTATTTACCTTCGCACAAAAAAGTGTCAAAGAGGTGACATTAACAAGTGCTACGGTTCCTCAGCAGCTCAGCATGTTTTAAGTTGAACCCTCATTCATAAAAGAGGGCAACAATCTGAACACTTTAGAAAATTTTATCCAAACACTTTATTAACTTACAAAATTAATTTCTCATTGATTTCCAGGACAATCTATTTCATACTTTGTTTTGTTAAATGTTGGTGCTGTTTCTGCATAATCAGGTGCTGCTCTTGCTGTTTCGAGCTGCTTTGTAGCAGGTAATTCATGAAAGAAAGGTTTAAAGTGAATCTTGTTCTGATTTTTTTTTTTCCCTGTTGGATTTCATCTTTGTTTCTGATGAGGCACAATAGCTCATATTCATGTCCAGATTTTCAAAATGTTTGTATTTGTTATTCAGAATGATTATGTTCTTTTGGACTTGTTCAAGTTCACTCATTGTTGCTGCTGCTGAGTTCACATCTCTCTTTATCTTGCTATTTCACTTCTACTGTGAAGATTAGAAAGGTCCAAAGGTAGGTGAGGTGAAAAAGAAATTTAACAGAAGATCTAAAAATCAATGCATGTCTCAACTAATCATGACCCAAAGGTGCTGTACTGGACTCAGACCAGCTCAAATAATAATAAATAATACCTGCACAGCACAGATTAGGGAGACTTTCCCCCTTGTCACAATTAAAATGCATGTAACAAAAATGACTAGGCAGTCCCAAGAGCCTTAAGTGAGGCAACTCCACAGAAAGCAGGTGCGGTGACTGCCCAGCATCCAAATTATCAGGCCGAGTTTACAGAGCAGAGATGAGAAGTACTGCGGCCGAGTAAAAAAAAATCCCACTCATCTAAAACCTGGACCACAGCCAACTTTTCCCAATAATGGTAGGTGACAGGCCAGAGCTGATCCAATGTGCATTTTAATTGGTGGCAAACCCAAGTAACAAGGCATTGCTGTTCATCTGTCAAAGAAGGAAAAAAAACCAACCTTCTGTTTATTTAGTTATTAGACTATGTTCTACATAGTTCCGTTGTGTAAATTATTTGGAGATCTCTTGCATGTAACACGAACAGAAAGCGGATTTTTCCCCACTAATTACCTGACACATAAATCTCCAAAAGAGAAACAAATGGTAAAAGGTAACATCTCTGTGGTCTGATGGGGTGAAGAAGACCCTGAGTCATACTTGAAGCAGCCTAATAAATTGTTCAGCAGCAGCCCAGGTAGGTAAAAGTTCTCAGAGAAGAACTGACATCTATCTGTTATAATGCTTTTGCTTCACTTAAGTACTGTGAAAATGTGAAGTAGCCCAACATGGGCTTTTCAGAGCAAAAGCGTGCCACTGATTTGAGAAAGATTCCTTCTTGTTGTAAACACCTTCCCGAAACTTTGACTGTTTTCATTCAGGTTTTACTTTAAAACATGAAAAGTGAGCACTAAAACTTGTAACACCCTCCATTAGCATACATAGCACCTTACGCCTCTTGGTTTTGTTTGATTTTTTTTTAACCTCGATATTAACAAAACAAATCTGATCGGTCTGAAGGGGCTGTGAAGAAGATTGCATTGTTTAAGGGCAGACTTTTGAAACCAAAAGGACTCTAACCAATTTCTTATGACCGAGAGGTGGGTACAGTTTCACGTGTTGCAGAGTATTCATGTGCTGCTCAGGAGAGCACAGATTGCATTCCATCAAAGGCAATTTTTCAGAGGTTGTCCCTCCTTTTGCTTTCCACGAAAATGAATCTATACCATTTACATGGAACACTTAACCTTCAGACTGTCCTTACTACAGCAACACTACTCCTATTGCAGATACATGTTTACTTAGACAAATCTAATTTACCCTTTGTTAATGTGTGCTGTCTTTACTTGCTATATTACATTAAAGTAGAAATAGAGTTACCAAAAAATTATCTTGCTTAAAATCATTCATAAGCTTTCATCAAGGGAATAAATTTACCAATTTCCCTCTTAGTTTATAACCATCCACTGTACTAACTTGACCTTTACCTAAACAGGGCTATAATTGCAGTTAAGATTATGTAATTTACAATAACAACAAAAAATTACTTTTGAGGAACTGCTACTGGCCATGAATGTCTCAAAGCCATTAAATGCAGCATTCATCTTGAGAAGAAAATTATTCTTATCCACGTCGACATTTTTAACATAAATTGTAGTACTCTCTGTTGGCACTTTTTTACGTACCCATTAATCTCAATAGTAAAGCATAAGTCTCACCCACCTATTCTCTGAAGTTTGGATGTCACTACTGTGTACAATAAAAATTGTATATTCATGAACTCCATTTGTTTTATGTCCTTCTCTCTGTCAAAGTCTCCCAAGCAGCATATGCTTTGCTCTGTGGAGAATAAAATCAAATTTGTCTGTCTTGTCATATTGTCATCAAAGTGATACTATCACAATTAGATTAACATTTTGTGAAGGAGCTGAAGGGAGGGAAAGGAAATAGGAACAAATTATAGAGAATCCCAGTTAACCCTTTCTCCAGCATAAAGCCCACTCTCAGTGGCACCTAGAGGTAAAGAAAAGAACCAGGATCCAAAATAAGCAACACTGTGTAGCCACTGCAGCCGTCCTCGAGGTCAGTGAGGTTACCCATCAGCCCTGGAAGGTACGTGTTCATCCAGAGGACTGTCAGTACCAGTGAGAAGAACAGTTGTTGGGAGCAGAGCTCTCCCCAGACTGTTTTAACAAAACCTGTGACAAGCAAACTTGCAGCCACCCTGGTTTTGTTTGATTCTGGCTGGCTGGGAGCACACTGGGACACCCACTCCAGTGTAGCATGCCAAGCCATCATTGGATGCTGCAGGGCCAACAGAGCACCACAGGCATGTCTGATGGCTGGAAAATAACAGCGTGCCAGAGCAAAAAGAGTAACCTGGTTTGGCTTTTTTCCAGGTTTTCTTCATGCCTACTTTCACATTTATTCATTTGTTAAATGGGAAAAAAAAAAAAAAAAAACAAACCAAAACAACCAACAAAAACCCAACAGCAAAATGGTGATTTTGTCAGATAAAGGGACAAAACCCAGTCTGTTTTACACAGATGAGGAAAAAGTGTCTCAAAATTTATTCACACTGCTCAGTTCCCCATCCACTTCCAGTGTACAGGCAATATCCATACAATAAATTATGCTTGTGCAGGACAAAGATATGTATCTGTACAACTTATCTTCTTATTACAACTGCATCATCTGCACATTGATCTCCTTCTCTGGGGATTAATTCTAACATGAGCTGTTTCTGATACTTATTCTTCAAGACAGGCCTGCCAAACATCTCTTCATTCTCCTGTATGAGAAGTTACCCACCAAATTGATAAATTCAACTGCTCGGCTCACGTGGCACAGCTCACCTACTCCATCTTCAAATTTCTATGAAAGTTATCAGCTGTTCAGATTGAGACTATTTCTTCAATACATTTTCTGTAAAGTCAGGTAGTATAATTACCATAATTTGCATTCCACAATACTTAAGAAAATGAAAAAAAAATTAAAAAAGAACCAAAAATAACTTGCATGTCTCCATAAAAAAACATTATGTTATTTCCCACTAACAGAAATCAGTGTTGTCCAGATCTCTGAGAAAAAAAATCTATTCTCTCTAGTCAAATAGATTCTTTTTCCTAGCCTTGTACTGTTCTCATGTGAAAGGATTTAAAGGACATCATCTCTTTCATGTAAGGGAAAATTGGAAAATCACCTAGAACTGAATCTTATGTGCCACATAGCTTGCACATATTACCCAAATAATATGGGAGCAAACTGTACATGCA
Source organism: Pachyramphus minor (assembly GCA_013397135.1). NCBI lineage: Eukaryota > Metazoa > Chordata > Aves > Passeriformes > Tyrannidae > Pachyramphus > Pachyramphus minor. The sequence goes on along the minus strand of VYXB01008526.1, from coordinate 858,176 downwards.
GAGTGAGAGAGCAAATATTTTTTGTCCTACATTTTTAAAAGTGTTGATTGTTTGAAGAGGGGGTCACAAGACAGATGGCTGTGGACAGAGTGTTGGGAAAGAGAGGGGTTGTGCACACCAAAGGGATGATAAAGTAATGAACAGCAGTGCAAACAGAAGAGGCAGTGGGGAAGGCACAGGCAGAACGATATACTGAGCAGAACAGTACTACATTCACACACACACAAGAAGGTAAGGTCAAAGAGGAAGAGAAGAAACTTTGATTTTGAGATTTTGCCAAGAGGCAGCTTTTGGTAACCAAGGCAGTTCTATCAGAGCACAGAAAGGAAAGCCAAACGGATTCAGAAGAGTTGAAATAACTTAAGGTAGTGGTGACAGACTGCCTGTCTGCTTAATTTGGAAGTAAAAAAAATCTGGGGTGAGTTTGTGAGATGCCTCTTCCTTCATATATGCCACAGAAGGAAGCAAGAAGACAGTGACAGGCTTTGGGAAAAAATAAGCAGAAGGCAAGGTCTGGCAGAATGGTGGGTCTGTCCTGTGTAGGAATTGTCCTTTCTGTCAAGAGCTGGGCCATTTCAATGGTAGAAAGGAAAACTGTAAACTCTTCTTCTGTGAGAACCTGCTCTATTCTCTGGCTGTACAGCATTGTTCACCCCTGTCTGAACGCAGAAAGAAGCTCCTGCTGCCATTTCAGACACAAGTCTAAGGGCTGATCTCATGAATGCCCTCAACTCTCGCTGAAGTCAATAGGAGTTAAGGGCATTCAGCACTTTCCAGGGTCAGGCCATGTATCACTTAAAAATAACTCACCAACATTAAACATCATTAAAGAAACTAATGCTCATTAACTAGCAATAGACCACTGGGAAAGGATCAATAGTTGTCTCCGAAATCATCTTACCTATTACAGTATATGCATAGTCTACTTAATGACAGTGAAAGATAGTGACACTGAATGATAGGTCACCGATAACAGTGAATGGAAAAGAGTGCTTCTTAATTAATCAGGACAGTATTAGCAAAGAATTCCACTTAACAGGGATACATTTGGGGGCCTAACCAGGTGATTAGGAGGAATGATGTGCTGACCCTTAGTGAAACAAAGTGGTAGCTTTAGAAGAAATGCAACGAACACCCTTTTGGTTCTTCTGGGTTTTTTTCAGAGTGCTTTTTTTTCACAGTGCTTTATATTTCATCTCACACTTTTCATGGTATTGCTTTTCTTTAATTGTATCTTAATAACTGAAGTAAATTCGTAGCCAGGCAGGCTGATTTTGGATGTCAGTGGGAAAGCGTTCTGCCATGTAGCACTAACATGATATTCTATCTGAACTGAATTGCTCTTGTTCTGCAGCTCTTGCTTAGGGGAAACTGCTACCATATTTAACTGGAGTTGTGGTTTGGCCTCATCTGGCTTCAAGGCCATTATTTGGAAGAGTGTAAACAGTCTAGACTTGCATGCCTTGAATGGTGTCTGAAAGCACTGCAGAACTGGCCTCGGATTATAAGCATTGTTTCCTTTTTCTGATCCAGATCTGAATTCCTTTTCCTACAAAATCTACATATATAAAATCACAGAGACCTCCAAGAGCAGAACACTTTCTGCAGCCTTCAAGAGATTATTTCATGGCCATTTTAAGTAAAAAAATAAAAGCAGCCCAGTCTTATCTGCATTCCACTGGTACATAATGACTGTCCCCATCTGACTAAATTTATTGTAATCCCTATAAACCTAAATCTCAAAGAATTCCAATGCTTTGCACATCTCTCCTGTTCTAATTTATGAGAACTTGGTAATGTGCCATCTGGAGGTTTCACTGCCATTGGGATCTGTGTTCAGCCCTGAGTGGAAGCAAGTCAGGCCAAACGGAGAAAGAAAAGAAAATGCAGGAGAAGGAGAAGATATGACTTCAAGGAACAAGTGTCATGAACTCACAAAGATAAAAACTGCATTTCAAAAAAATCAGTTTTAACTTGCATGATCGGCACACACACAACCGATAACCCAAGGTCTCAACCTAAGGACATTAGCAACATTACAGGGCAATCCTTACACAAGGACAAAATGTTCTTGAGCAATTTCTGCAACGTATTAGACACAAACAGGTTTTTCCTCAAAACTGAAGTTGTGACAGGCTTCCTGCTTCACCTCTTCTAATTTTCCCTGAACAAACATATTTATTGTGGTGGTTTCAAGTAAATTTCCAGATCACATACTTTTCCTGTGAGACAACAAAGGGCTTATTGGGGGGGAGCTCTTAGGCTGATTGGCTCAGGCCAGCAGAGGTCTGAGACCTATTTTACTCTGAAAAAAAATATGCCTGGCTCTGATTTTATTCCTTTTATTAAGCTACTTAAACAAAAATAACATGGAAAATTGTATGTTTCCAAAGTCATATGAAAAGAGCAATACAGCTGTCAGGCTGGATCAAATCAACAAGTTAGACACAGTACTGATAAGCATATTAGATCACAAAATAAGTTAAATCCTCCTATTAATACCAAAATAATTAATCCTAACGCGATCTCAAACAGATTCCCCAATACAACCTAAAGAGGCTATTAAGAAGGCAGTTGTTCATTCACTACATGTACCAATTACAGAGCATCTTAATGTTGAAACAAAATCATCCTCTACCACCTGATCCGTGTCCCTGACACCAGTTAAAAGGTTTCTCTTCAAACACTTGCTCTCCCCGTTCATGGGTAAGCTAAGCGTGGTCTCCCAGGCTCCCTCTTCAGAGTTGCTGAAGTGGAGGTGTTGACAGCACTGTCTATCAGAAAAGTCTCCTGTTGACCAGAAAGAACAGAGGAAAGTTTCGGGCAGCTCACTGAAGGCAGGACCCCTTTTCCAAAATATCATTTAATTTCACTGAATAACTGTGCCACTAAAGATTCCTTCATGAATGTTTGACTGCTGTTCACACCCACCTCTTCACAAACAGCTGTATTGCAAAAATTCACAGTTCACAACACTGAGACTTCTCCAGAAGTTTAGAAAAAGGCTATTTTGTGACAGCAGCAGGGTGAGTCTCCCAGGCACTATCTTCTCCCTAGTCTCTTCCACTGCTGAATCCATGCAACTTCTTAGCCTTCTGTGCTACTGTACAGTCAAAAGACTCAGTGATTTCATGCCCAGCCAGTGTCTGCCTCTGTGAGTGCTGAGCAAAAGACCAGTGTGGTGCTGCCGGCCAGGCAAAGAGTTTGGAACAGCAAGAACCTCATCTGCTTCCTTTCTTTCCCTGCTCCTCTCTTCTCTTCCTTTCTGGGCCAGCCCAGGCAGAGACAGCTTCTGTACCCATGGGCAGCTCGGGGGAAGCAGGGTAGGGCAAGCAGAAGACTCCTGCAACTCCTTGCTGGGTGAAGGGGATACTGAGAGGCTATAAAGAAAAGAAACCTGGGGAGAAGCTCTGACAGTGCCGAGGAGGGTGGGCTTTAGCTACAGTCATTAGTACTACATGTAGCCATGATTTGTTGTTCCATAGGCCTGGTACTCTGCATGACTGTCTCTGTGATTTATGTTGAAAGCTGGATCTGTCTCAAAATGGGAAGTTCAAAAGGGCTAGGAGGGCTCCCTATAAATAAAAAGTAATTTTAGAAAAGGAAATGATTGCATCAAAATTTAATTGAAAGTTGTATTAACAAACTTTGCAACTCTTCCTCTTTTTTGGACTGTGGCAGGTTGACACCCCACAGGTCCCATGTACTTTTCTTCTAGGTTCAGGAAGGGCTGAAGACTGATGATTTGACTTCTCATACATCCATGTTGGAGACTGAATGAGCAGTCTTCTGAACCAAGGCACTAACCTGCTTGTTCTTTTCACCTCTCCAAGAACTTCATCCAGAATAGACACAAAGTGTACTATGTTCAGAATAGAATGTATTCATCTTGGTCCAACTTGTGAAAGCATCATTTTAGTGAGTTATTTAAAAATAGTTGATATTTTGAAGACTTTGGAGTCTGCAAGTCTGACCTTGTCTCTGCCAAACACCAAAAAAAGAAAAATCTGATTACAAGATCATGGTGGGTCTTTTATTTATTTTAATGGGGTTTGGACAATCTTATATCATCAATCCAAAAAGCATATATAAATAGATTAAAAACAGTAAGTTCAACTCCCAGGAGAATTCTGTAAGCACAAAATTGTTGGGGAACCCTCCCTACTTTACTGGAAGCAGAGACACTGTAAAGCTGAGACTATGAGATTCATCAGGAAAGACAAAACAATAAAGGTTCAGCAAGATTCAATATCTGTTGGCAAAATGCTCAGCTAAGACAGCACAGGTTTTCTGCCCTTTTTGTTGGATAAAGCACAGAAGCAGCTGGAGCAAGACACAGGCATTGCTGAGGGAGTGAGGAGGATCCATGGGATGTGCAGTGGGAGCTGGAAAATTACCTTTTTGAATGTCAGCTATTATCAGTGGTACTTTCTCCATTGCACAAATGAGCCAAAGGGGCATGCCAAAGCAAAACAGGCTACCTGCAAAAGAGGCAACATGACACTTCAAAAGTTCCAGTTCCCACATTGACTTTTACTTGCCTAGGATCCCTTATGTCCCATGACTGAGCTATTACAACTGCCCTGGTGACTCTGAATCACAGCATTCAGGAAGAGGCTACCAGAGTCTTCCTTGCTCTGTCAAGGCTTAGCAAAAAAACCAAAAAACAAACAATAAAAAACCCCACAACAAAAACAAAAACAGAAACAAAAAAAAACCAAAACCAAACCCCAAAAAAACAAACAACAACAACAATAACAACAACAACAAAACCAACCAAAAAAAACCCAAACAAAACCCCCCCTGACTTTCATTTCTTTCTGTGGTTTCTTGGTCTCAGGAAAAGCAGTTCAACACCTACCAAACACCTTCCCTAAGGAGATAACTGTACAACCAAAGTTCAAGTATCCCATCATTGATTGCATGTGTTTCATACTAAGCTGCTTCCACTATAATGCACTTTCTACAATAGCTGATAGATTTTTCCGGTCTTCCTCTGGGAGTCCTAAATGACTTTACTAGAGAATTGTAAAAGCTCTTTTTCCTTCACTGGCAAAACTCGGTTCTTGAACGAAATGTTTGAAAGTTTTTAGATATATTTTATAATACATGTTGAGTCTCTTAAAAATAAGAAAATTATGCAAACATTAGAACACAGGTGATGGTACAAGAACATGCTAAATTGCTTTAGCAGCCTGATTTTCTAACCTCGTGATACCACAGGTTGTGTAAACCCAAATCAAAATTCTCTGTGTACACTCTTATCAACCACTGTGTTTATTCTGATGCAGAGGCCTTCATTCCAGCAAGCATCTCTGTCCAGAAAAGTATTGACTTTTGTGCTTAAATTTGAATGTACATCCCATTCAGTAGAATGTAAAGGACATTTAAGCACCTGTGTGCCTAAAAAGAGACTGACAGAGGTCATATATGAGTCAGAATTTTATTAATGTTCCCTGAAGGTTATATAAGATCAAATGGGTAGATTGGCTTGGCATTGTATTGCAGTGACTTTGTACAATGTTTGGGAAAATGAAACCATTAATGAAATATCACCTGAATATTTTTCATTGACACTCTGAATAATAAAATGTGAAATGTTTTATTGCCCCAAATGAGGTCAGCACACATGTGGATAATTGCCTGAAACAATATAATTTTTGTTTAACTTGTTTAATTGTCTAAGTAACTTGTTTGTCCAAAATAAATATGATATTAAAAAATTAATTTTAAAAAAAGGCTGTGATTGGACTCACAAGAAGCCCTTCCTTTATGATTAACATTTCAGTTTCTGCTGGCAATCCTCTGGTGGTTGGACTTAACAAAAACATAACAAAAAGCTGCTGTTCTCTTACAGAGTTTTCAGTTTAAATAATCTGGAATTATGCAACAGCCAACTCCTTCAACTACTTTCTCTCCAGGAATTCCTTATATTTGTATTTATCTGTGCACTCATCCCTTCTTTTACCATCTGTCATAGAACTAGCTGAAAAATTGAATGATTAAATCCTATTTTAATAGCTACTTAGCATTACTTATTTATGTGGAAAAAAACCCCATAAGTATTTTATATACAAAGCATCAGAGACTAGGCAGATTCCTCAAAATATTGAGATAAACTTCTTTATGAGTATACCAATAAAACTGGCATCTACCCACAGTTTGGTATTTTTTCTATCTTTGGTACTAAATCCAGATTTCTGGATTTCTTCAGCTAAAAAGAGAGCAGAGTTTGCATCTTAATTCTTTGGCATTTGATTGCTGAGCTCTCCACTTGGAACTCTCCACTTGAATTCTCAGCTGGAAGTGCGTGTAACATCTGTGTGCAGACTTGGCAGGAGGAGCCCGACACGCTGGGCAGTACATGAGTCCTCTTCACCATCTTGCAGGATTAGATCCATATTCCAAGATCTGACACAACTCAGAGCACAGAGGTTGCCAGATCCACATTTATGCTCAAGTAAGTGTCTGGCTTTTCGGGAGTTGCCAAGAAAAGATCTCTGGCTTCTCTTTTCAGCCAACCCCAAACTTGTGCCAGTCATCCTAAAGGGGTGAGAGCCCTCACTAGCATACATGTGTTTGAAGAGTTGTACTGATGTTAACATAGCTTCACCAATTGCTCTACCTGAGACTGCTGCCCATAATGCTTCTGAGTGCTTAAGCCTTAAATTCATAGCTCTGTTTCACTTCAGTAGGGTTTTGAATCCCTTATTTTAGCAAACTAAGTGCCACTCAAAGGCTGGATAATATTCCAATTATTCTCACAATAGTGGACACGGTAAGGAAACAGTGGACATTCTGCCATGTGGAAAAATTACATCATGTACAATCAAACAAGAAAGAAAGGGGAAAAGAAAGCAACTAAACACACTGTGCATCCATTCATTTTACTGTGTCATTTAGCATATGGTCACTCATGTGATCAAGACAGTAACTGGCATTTTTCCCAGTTAATTCACCTCTTTTCTCTTTGTCCTCTGTTGTAACACCAGTCTTTCAGCAAAATTTCAGGTTGCAATCCCCTTGGAAAATGAATGGTCCTTATTAAGTGTCTGGAAAAAACCAACAATTTATTAGTGCATTGAGAGTAATTATAACACTACCTTAATCAAATAAAGGATCACAATAAAACCCCTCTCTTGAAATCGTCTGTAACATTTTTTATTCCTCTCTCTGTCTCTCTCTCTTTATATAAATTGCCAATGGAATGAAGTCCTATAGCTGTAACAGCTGTCTAAGTAACTTCTCAAAAAGTAGGTTTGGGTTTGGTTTTTTTTCCTGAGGTTTGGTGGTTACAGTGATGTGAACTGACTAATATTTTACAGAGCTTAGCTGTGAATCATTCAGTGCAAATAAAAGGCAAGGCACGCAAATGTTCCTACGCATGTTCTTCTCAATTATATTTCTGAAGACATCTACTCAATTTTGATATCTGTTCAGCTTTACATATTTGAAGTCTAGACAAGGGAAGTCTAGACATCTGTAGTGCCCTGACAAATTTTTTTAATATTATTTTTTAATTTAGATGCACCCTCAAATCCCAGAAAACTATTATGCTAATTAAAAGCTGGACTCTTTGTTGTTGCATATATATTTAACTTCAACTGCTATCCATTGGATAAACAGAATTTTCTGAAGGTGGCTGTGTTATATGGATGAGTTTGGATGAGAAATCCAAACCGAAGTGCAGACAGACAAGCCCTGCTTCTGTGGAAAAGATCAAGAAAAATGAGTAGTTCTCAACCTCTTATGGCTTAAGACCCAGGTGGCTTAAGGTCTTCGAAGAATAGGGAGAACAGTGATGTTCAAACACCTATTTCTTTTTTTCCCCCTTTCTTTATGCTGTTTCATTACCTGGTAATAAATTAGTAAAGGTAGGAGACTTTGTTTATACACCTGAAGTCCAGGAGGATGGCAATTCCCAGAGCTACATTCTACCTGAAATGTTCAAGGACATGCAGCTGACACAGTGGGCCTCTGACTGTAAGACAGACAGCTCCAGGCACAAAGCTGCTGTATAAAACTGTCTACATCTACCTAAATTAGAACTGACAACCAGCCCTGGTTTTATAATGCTGAGTTCTCAACTTTTGGACACCAAAACCTACCCAGAAAAGGAAACAGAGTACATTAGACTTTTTTTTTTTTTGCTTTTAGGCATTGTTTCTTTTCTTCTTCTGTTTCTTCTCCTCTCCGTTGTTTTTTACCCTCATTTTAAAACAGAGCATTTGATACGTCACATTTTTTGCTCCACTTTTTTTGGTTAAAAAACCCTCTAAATTGAAGCTCTTAATTCTAAAAAAAAAGAAATGAAAATTTATCTCAATCATACTTGAATATGATACAATGTTTTCATAAAAATAGAGCTTGTTAAGGAGAGGAATAAAATTTAATAGTAAACTGCTGCATTAAATGGAAACACAAATTTAATAACAAACCTCTACATTAAATGGAACCAGCAGGTAGAATAGAGGACTTGAAGAAAGATTCCTGGATCTGCTTTGTAGACTTTGCTGACTTATCACTTCTAATGAGCTGATGAAGACTAATAAAATAGTTACTAATTTCAGGAGTCATATTTCAACTTTCTCCAAATAGTGAATATTTCTGAGGTTCTGACTAGTCAAAACTCCCCAAAAATTGGCTGTCTAAGGGATCTGAAAACAAGAAGTTACAGTCAACTGATTTTACCTGTTTCACACTTATGGCAAAATAATTTTGATTGAATTTTCAATCTATAACACTTATTTTTAAGAAAAAAATTACATAATAATTCACTAAATATCTGTTTATTGAAAACTGCCATGAAACTTGATAGTAATAACACCATGGACTGAAGAGTCTGACTGTATGTTTGTGAATACAAATTCCAATCCTAGAACTACTAAAAATCAACAGTATTCTTAGCTTTCCTCAATAATTGAAAAATGACCTTACAGCTAATTTGGATTGGTTTTCTTTATTATCATTTTTTGGTTTTTTGAGGGGACAGGTATTTCTTTTTATGCAAATGTGTTCTTCATTTAGTTATAATAAACAATAAAATGAAGAAACTAACAAACACTGCTCACAGTTCCTCTCAGTTTTGGGTGGTAACAGCTCTGTCACAGCTGTTCGGTTTTCAGGTCTGCACTATCACATCTTTTTCTTTATAAAAATGAGCAAAACATTCTGGATGAAGTCTTACATTACTCTTTGTTCTGCAACATATTTTGTTAGTGAGCCCACAGTAGTATCTAAAATACTGTAAATCATCAGTTTTTAATCTGGCAGGAAGTAGATAGTGGCCCATTAAACTTTCGTAATTAAATTTCCCCTGCACTCCCCCATAGAACCATTATCTGAGTTTTCTAATTAACACAAGAGGAGGGAGTCAATTCAGAGTGATGGGATCTATAGCCATCCCCTTTCATTTTAATGGCCTTTAATAAACTTTTATTACTATTGATATTGATAATTATAATACACCCTTTCCTCTGCAATGTGATTCTAAGGGCCTTGTCAAAAATTGAAAAATTCTGCCTCAAAGTTGGAGCATGGCAAATGACTGTGTCCTCAAACACCCAGAATCTGGAGCCAACAACATCAGTGGGGAAAAAAAGATGAAGCGTAGGCAGGGATAGTGTGAATATCATCTCTCACATGGTCTCCAGCGGGTTATGCCTCGGTCCTGGTCTGCCACAGCCCTCTGCTCTTGCAGCAGAGCCTCCCCCAAGCAGGCTGACATGAATGCTGAATCATGAGGTGGTTTCATGACAGATAAACACAAAGAATTATGCAGAGTTCATTTAACTTCTTTTACTTCCAGCCTTACAGAGGTCAGATACTAGAGAGGAGGATTAACTGTCGTGACATCTAGTCCTTCGTTAGATTTTTCATCGTTGGCTTTTACACTAACTAAACAGTTTTACATGGAGCTTTTATGGTATGTCAACCCTTCTAACCTCACCACAGCCTGAGTACAGCACGTCTCACATCTCCACGACCCTCTTTCATATAAGCAATTATGTTCACATGAGCATTACAATAGCACAGGCTCCACTGATTGAGTGAGATACAAGCTGGAGCAGAAGGACCTCTTTTCTGCAGGACTTGTAAGGCAAAGGGCATTCTGCCTTCCAAAACAAGGGGTACCTATACCAAAGAACAAGCCTGCATCTGTGTGCACCTTCCTTGGTGCAACCAGTTGAGTCCTCATGACATGGGAAAGGGTATGGTCTCCTGCTTGCCAGTTGCACTGAGAGCATCACAAAGCAGTTCTGGCTAAGGGGTTTGGGTGGAGGGGTTACCTTCTCCTGCAGGGAGCTATTGGTGATGGTCTCCCCTAAAATCCACAGGCTGACTTTGAGCCTAAAACTGTATGTCTGGAAAGAATCCTTTATGGGAACTTCATTTCTTACCCCATACTGCTTTCAAGCACACACACAGCTTCAAACAGGTGAGCAGCCCACACAACTACAATTGCCCATTCACTGCAAACTATGCAGGTGTTCCCATATCCCTGCACTTCCCATGGGGATCTCCAGTACAGGCACTTTGATCTGAGGATGTTGGACAGTCCCAGCAATGGGTCTGACTCCCCTGCCTGGCCTTTCCAGCAATTCCACAAGGTACACCAAGAAGCCTTTCCTTCCAACAGAGCATAGATTGAACTCTCAGAGGTCATTTCCAATCAACCTGATTCTATGATTCTATGATTCTAATCAGCTCTGGAGAAATTCCTGCTACCCAACCACCTTGAACTACAGTTCTTCACACCCTGGTCTCTACCTACAGATCATCAATACAAGTTCATTACTGGGTGTTCTGATCTTGGAGTTGTATTTTATGACTCCTCAAAACTGATTTTGAAGAAGGATTTAGGTTGGAATCAGAAGTTCTATTTGGGACCAATTTCAGTAATTCTTCATTATTGCAGGTTATGATCATAAAGATGATCAATTTCAAATAAAACAAGATACTTATTTAACTATTGGTATCAAATGAAGAAAAAATGCACAGAAAAATGACTGAAAATTTATTTTAAATTAAAGATACCAGGAAAAAAGGGGTTTTTTCCTTTTTTTTTCCTAATACAAAGAGTAAAATCTTGGTTTTGAAAGTCTGTGATTCAGACAGATGAAATCACAGCTGAAGCATACTGCTTTAAAAAAAATCACTATAAATAGCCAAGAGCCATTGCTTGTTAACTGCAAAAGACATAACAGTTAATATAATTGTAAAATGTGAAGAATGCATTTCCTGTAAGAGTATGAAATAGACATCTTCAATTAATAGCAACACACAGCCATAACTGGTGGGATCCCAAATTTAGATTTGGTAAAAAGCCATTAAATTGAGTCAGGGAGCTTATTAAAGAGCAGATCTTTACTTCCGTTGTTTGAACTGTTGATGAGCTAATGATCAGCACTTAAATCCAAATGTGACCCAAATTATGTCCGTATGATTGCCTCTTTTCAGTAACTTCTAAATATTTGTGTGATGTTTGTGACTGACCTTTGCATGTCTCCCTCCCCAGGACTAAGCAAGCTGTCTTCTGAAGTTCAGTGTTAGACAGGTGGGTATGAACTGGGTGAAAGAAGAGAGAAAATGCTTCATGAATAAGGTATGCAAAAAAATTTGGCATACGCTTTTGAAGTGATTATGAGGTCTGTGTGAAAGCAGTAGTAGGTAAATTTTGGCTGGCACAGTATATAGATACACAAGAGAAAAAACTCAGCCAACAGTGTGATCATAGGACAGGAACCAGCTGCCTGGATTTTGCCTTCTGAAAAACTAACAAGTAAAACCAAGGGGAGAGCTCCTCTGTGACTTTCAGTATTAGGGATATAACAAAGCACGGTTGAATGGTCAGCAAACACAATTTGTACCTGTGAGCAAAAGTCCCTATGAAACTCATCTAAATATGTATTGAGATGTCTTTACCACCACCCACTGCAATAATTTCTGCCTTTAGTGTGGCCTGGTCATGAGTGGGGAAACAGGTCTGCAAAGAGGCTTTTCTGAGAACCCTTCCAGGAGAAGAGTCACATGGTAACCTTGGGAATGTTTGGGTTTGGGGAGATGGCATGTGATGCTGGATTCAGACACATTTTAGATCAGCAGTACTGTCAGTGTTTGTTTCCATCTTGTCATTCAAAGAATTTTAAATAAAATAGAGATTTTCAATAAGTATGTGCAAATTCCAAATATTTCTATCATAAAAGTTTACATAATGAAACAGGCTAATGATGAAATCTTTCTTGAAAATACTTTCTAAGAACTGCCAGAAATGAGTGTTTCAGAAATGGGGTATCTGCCAAATTGACAGATACTCACAAATGGACTTAAATTTGCTTTTCTGACCTTGTCTGCTGATTAGCTTAATTATGAAGGTGCAAGGTCGTCTTAAGTTCTGTCCACATCAACTTCTACTTTTATCATTCTTCAAAATTGATTAAGCTCATCCTTCAATATTAGTCAGCTGTTTTTCTCCAATGTATCCCACATCTTTTGAGTTTCACAGATGAATTAGAAAAATGAAAGAAGTGTAACTAGGGTATGGAATTTTCTGAATATTATGAATATTAGCTCTATTTTTCCATACAGTGCAGATGATGAATGTGTCTTCTAAGCCAACAATGTATTAACTTGCATCCTTGTCGCTATTGCTTTGTTTCAGGTAGTGATGGTTCTGTGAACTATCATTTATTTTATATTTTTATTTCATATATATTCACAGAGAATTTTGCATAATGTGTATGCATATACATAGATAAAAGTATGTGCATATATATATATGAAAGTAAGTGCACAGATATATATATATATTTGCAAAAATGAAAGGAATATCTTTTGCAGTAAGGATGGCACTATTCTTGCACAGCTAAGGACAACTTCATTCTTGCAGACAGATAACTGTCCCTAAGCAGCACCAAGGACAACATCTCCAGGTCACTTGAAAGGTCTAATTTCTTTACAGACTTTTCAAAACACTGCTTTACTTCACCATAAATAGATGGAAAATTTTCCGACCTCCAACAGATTGCCTCTCATCCCTTCTTCTCCTTCACTTCGTAATTTGCTCTGTTCCTTGCACAAAAGAAGAGAAAAAGTTCTGCATGACAGAATTCCAATAACAAATATAAAATTCATTTATATATTTCCCATTTCTTTTTAATTCTATCTTTTTTCTGGAAGCATTTGAAAAGATAGAAGGCAATCAGATTCCCATTAATAGGCTGCTTGACTTTAATCAGTATGTACAATAATTTCCTGATAAGAATTTAGGCCAAGTCAGTAAGAACACTCCAAGCAAAGAAACATCTGTGATAAAAGCATCAAGCAGTCTTTCTAACCATGTACCAAGTTCAAGGTCTCTGATAAGCCACCTGGCTATACCTACACACTCTGATAACCCCAAGCTGGTATTACAATGTTCAGCCAGGGAAGGTCTTGTTGCTGGGCACTGAGCTGATAGGCTTATGGCTCTCTCTAAGTCACAAGAATATTTGAATATCACCTAGGCAAAACACACACAGAAAGCCATGAGGATATGCATCTGAATAAGAAGGGTAGTAGCAACCAAAACCTTTGCAAGTCAGAACTTTTGCTTCTTTAGGGCTGTCCTTCACTTCTGAGAAGCTTCTCTGGCAAAAGTCACTTAAAATTCATTCCTCCAAACTCCAAGTTTCCACATTCAGTCAGTAAATACCACCAGAATCCTGGATGTCTACCTTCTAGTATTCCTGTTTCCTTACTGGATTCATGAACTCAAATGGAACCTAGAAGATACATCTGTTCATTTGTGTTTTAATGTTATTTCCGATAACTTTATCTTCCTGGGAGTTTTCCTCTACAACAAGTTATTGTGTTCTAAGAATGCACTCAGCGTGATATCTACATGCTCAAGCATAGCTGTCTTCCATGTCCAACAGGGTCTCTCTTTCACAAATCCAAATCAGTTGGATACAATCAATCAGTGATCTCACCCAAATTTTCTGGCTTTATCTATGCCTCGTGGCTCCCAGCCCCAACTTATTTTTGCCTTTGAATGTCAGACTTTTTCTCTCTGCTCTTGTTGCTCTTATTTCCATGTATGAACAAGGACTTCCAATAACTTCCACAGATGAACCAGATTCCTGCCTGGTTTCTGTGTGCAATTCTTACCCTCTTCTCTGGGCCTTTGATGGGCTGGTGACTTACTGGTGATGGGCCTGGGAGTAGCTTGGCAGGGGTTATTTGGGGTCCCCCTGCCATTCGTTGTCTCTCCATCCTCCTCTGTGTGTGTGTGTGCAGAGTTTTTAATCACATAAAATGTATTTCATTCAAAGCTTCTCATAAATTGTATTTTATTCTCAATGCTGCATAAGTTTTGCTGGTCACCCTGTAATTAGTTGACTAGGATAAGAAGGGTCCCTCCTTAACATATCTCAGTCCTGTTCTTCTGTTGAGATGGAGATTTCCATAATGCAAATGCTAACTGGGGAATATTCCACAAATGTAATGGCCACTTACAGTAATGACAGTCAAAAAAACAAGAACCTATTCTATGATGTGACGGTAACATGCCACAAAGTAAAAACCAGGTAGACACCAACTCTAGAAAGTTGTTTCAGAATTTGGCTCTTGCTGGTGGGTTGTTCTTTGTATGGGTTATTAATGAATCTGCAAATGTTATGTATCTGTCTAATTTTAGACCTTCTAAACTTCACTTAAAATAGTGTTCTAGTATCATGAATTATTAGGGATGTAAGAACTGAATAATAAATGCAGCATTCTCTTTTTATTCAGTTTTATCACCCCTACAGAGAATTTTGTGTACAATCAGTTTTACTGTTTTCTCATGATCAGTCCATATTCTATGAAAGTATGAGTTGTGGTTGAAATGGGAATTCAGAGGTATCAGTACAGAATTTTGAATACTGCTATTGCATTGCAAATGCTCTCCATGGGAAATTCTGTTCTATCTGCTTGAAGTGTTATTATGGCATACTAGCACATTTTGATCACTCTGGACTATTTTTTTTCCCCAAATAGGAAAAGGGAATAGAAAAGCCTTTTATAAAAGTGAAACACAAGCCAAAAACATTAGTAGGTTTGTCCAGAAACAGGTATGGGTTTGGCTTTATTTTATTTAAGCAGAATACATTTAAACTGGTGAAACTATTCTAATTTCAACTTCCCATGTTTTAATTTTCTAATGTTCCATGTTTCAATATTGTTACATTATTTTAATTCTTCAGTCTCACTGTTATGGAAACTTTGGAATTTGTGCATCTTGGATATTAAAGAAGGCATGGTTAATACTTTTTCCCCAAAATAACTTAACACTGAAGAGAAGCTATGATTTTGAAATTTCAATTGATTTTCTGTAAAGACATTGTGGCACAACACTTTCATGCAAGTTAAGATATTTTAGAAAATTATTAATTAAATCTGGCTCAGACAGCAGTGAAAAGAATCACTGGAGAGGGAATATGCATCAGAGCAAAAATAATATAAAGACCCTCACAAATTTAAGGCATTTTGGAAATGTGGGGAGGAAGGTGAGGGGAAAAAAATAAAATTACTAACTCACATTACCTTGATTTAGGAAAAAAAATCCTTAGGAAAAAAAAGAAAATCATCTCAATGAGGGCTAATTGACAATATGCAGCTGACTGACCTCTATATTCCTATGGATTCAATTAGTCCCTTTGGAGTGAATTTCAGTCATCTAGGTACAATTTTTTATGTCATTGATGGACAACATCTGTACATTTTACTTCTTTTTAAAACCTGAGACTGTAGCTTGTTTTGGCTGAGAAACAATTTCCAAACTGGATGCAGTTGCCTATGAAGTCTTTCTGGCATGGAGCCATGTACACCTTTGGGAAGGACATCTTTCACAGCCCTGCTTCTTCATAACCTTATTGCCATTGAAAGCTAATGACAAATGCTGTGAAATGGCCAGTATAAACAGCAATATTCCTCCTTAATCAGCTCATTCCATGGACTGTATTGCCCCATTCAGTTGTCAGCAGAACTCCTCATTGAGTGTAATGAGGATTTAGCTTAAGAAAAATTAGAGTTCTGGTATAATATAGTCACTTGCCAACAATGACAATTATATTTTTTCCTTCTTTTTTTTTTTTTGGATTTATAGTAAAAAGAAATTGGCTGTAGAAATTAATTCTTGATTCTAATTTTTTATTATTTCTAACAATTTTTTTTTTACTTTCTCCCGTCATTACATATTATTCTCCTTATTCCTAAGGTTTCAAGAAAACAATTATATGTATAGGATGAAACAGCATGCAGAGCATATTATATTCTGTTAGGGTTAATTTATGGTGGGCAGCAGATGACAATTGAATTTGAAAAATTCCTTGATTAATTTTCGTACAAAAATTCCACGGAGAATAAATTTTAACTAAGATGTATCTGGACTATCTTTTACAGAATTTCTGATTTGTGGGCTGCATGTTACTAGGGTTTGCAATAGGGAATTTAGGATTGCAGTAATACTGTTTTGATTATGAAAACAAAGTTTTACTTTGACCTTGAATAATGTTCCAGTGAATGGGATAAAAAAGTTCCCTGTTTTCATGGGTTGAATGGTGTATTGACATTTTGGGATCTGGACACAAACAGATAAACACCCATCTTAAAAAAGCAGAGTTAGAAATAATAATGGAGCAATGTGCATACAATTATGATGAGAAAAGCATGTTTAATAATAAAAGTTTATTATGTCCGACTTGTAATTAGTAACAAATTAAAATTAAAAATTCTGTTTTCTAACAAAAACAATACGTGGGTAAACATAACTTTTTTTAAAATCCTTTTGTAGAATTATTGACTATTCATTACTAGACATCTTTTCAATCATTGGTGTTCCTACCATAGGAACCACTCATGGCTATTAGGAAGCTACAACCAATGCAGCATTGAAGCCATAACTCATTCAGGTGTTAACTGCATTAAATAGCTTCAGTAGTTCTGGGACTTGCTCTTTACTAACTAAGAGAAAAATTAGATCTACAATCACAGGATTACTGTCAGAAAAGGAAATTAAATCTGTAGAAAAACTAGAAGAATGAACATAAGAAATGCATCAAAAAGAGAACCTTGGCTGACTCAGAAATTTTATGGTTTTTTCATTATGGGAAACTTCACTCATCCGTATTTGTCTTTTAAAAAGGATTATGAATTGAGGACTACAACTCCATAAAATTTATATTTTGTCATCTGGTTTGATTGGTGGAATTGTGTTATTGAGAAGGATTCTGAGATCACATTAGCCAGGAAAGAGTAATGCACTACACCCACTGAAGAACAATACATGTTCTTATCTACTCAGGCAGGCAATCAATTCTCTAGTGCATATATCAATACAGGCTGGAAGTCCACTATTGGCAGATCGTGTGGATGAGGTCTTGATACCGGCTTTACCAGCAATGATTACCATAGATGAATTAAACAAACAAACAAGCAAGCAAACAAACAAGCAAGCAAACAAACATGGGTAACAACCCCCCCCAACTGATTAATTCTCTATCACTGTGAATTTATTTCCATAATATGATAATATAAAAGCTCCTCTCAAACTCACGAGTGCAGGCAGTAAATGATCCACTTTTAAATTGTAACCCAAGTAAATACATTGTTTTAAAATATTGAATACTGTGAAATGTCTCTTGATGTTAGAGGTGTGAACTCCAAACGGAAAGGTCCTTAACCTCTTCAAAACCAAACTAACATAAATATTCAGGTAATGTTTCCAAACTGATCGTCACTTTTATGAACTTCAGAGCCAAAGAAAGTATCAGGCATCAAGGGAGGAACTCTAATTCTTGTTCTGCTTGACCAGAAACAGAAGATTTTTGAATACTTTAATACAGGTAGTATCTCATAATTATTCTGCCAGCCTAGATATGGAGACATATCCACTTTTTCAATTACCTAAAATTATTACAGTATGACTGGTGATTTTCCTAAGATTTTGGGTAGGAATTAATAAATTGTGTAACATCCAGGATAAAGTCTAAATCCCACTAATTCGTTAATGAGGATCCAGGCTCAAAATCCTGATCTGCCTGCCATCTATGCTGATCTCTGTTAATTTCCCTGGGCTTATTCCATGGCTTCTGTTGCCTTTTGTGTAGGGCTCTGCCCAAACAACCAATGACTAGTATTATCAGAGTTTAGATATACTCCACCAGGTCCTGCAAGAAGGCAAGCAGATGCCTACTTCATGTGTCTTAGCAGAATATTAGAGCACAGGAGCCTTGTCATAGTGTTACCATCATTAGTACCAGGCTTGGGCTTTGTACCAACCCTATAAAACCACAGGGCTGAGGCTTCTCAGACTTATTTTGCCTGGGTCATTTTTTACTTCTTAATTTAGCTGTAACAGTGATTTTCCAAAGATCATCTGACTGTGGCTTATTTTTCAATAATATGACCATGTTTTTTATTTTGGTAACACTTAACAAGCGATTCTTCTGTGCAGGATGAGGTACTTAGGACTCTAACATAATGAACTAATGTAGTGAAACACAGGACTGGTGTGCCAGGAGAGAGGCCTTAAGGAGTAGGGGCACAAGAAGCTATGAAGATAATAAGGTGTGGGATGATAAGTGATGGGGCACAAGTTTGGCACTGCAGACCCCATGGCTATGAACAATTATTCTGTCACCAATTGTCAGTGACAGAAATATTGATCTAGAACTGTGCTGAACATGTGTCAGGGGTAATAAAGTGAAAGAAATAGTATCTAACATACATAAAATACACCATATATAGTAAAGCCTTATGCAATACAGAGTTTCAGCCCGAGGTGTAAAAGCATCATATTAAACATTTAATTATGGTCCCCAGTGGATCTTCAAGTGAGGACGAAGTAACTATCAACATAACTCCCTATTCCTCCTCCGGAAGGACTTGTGATTCTGGTGACTCGCTGCACTCACGCAGCAGACTGCAGACATTGACCTGATCGAAGGGATTGGTGAAAGGGTGAACATAGTGCCAGGAAAATGGGAAGATACTAGGAAATGTGCACAACAATTTAACATTATTATTATTATTATTAAGAATTTTTCTGTATAGTAGTCCTTCCTTTCTTAATTCCTTCTTTGTCTCTCTGTTTTGTTCCTCTGTTTCCTTTCTCTCTTCTTTCTGTAAGAACTGATCTGGACTAATATCCTAAGAACAATTCTTTGATCAAACCGCTAAAATTTCAGTTGCACTAACAATAAATCCTTTGTTTTACACATCCTTTTTTCCCATGGTGATATTTTTTGTCACAAACATTTCAATGGATGCAGGCGCTGGACTCCGGTTATAATGAGACTGAGTGCCTGTAAAGAAGCACAAATTCTTGGTACCTGGGAAAGCAGCAGCATTGTAACTGAGGTGCCAGTAATGCTGAGGAGCCCCTAGGACGGAAGCAGCAATGGAGCATTAACTGAGTGGAGGTTGTGGGGAATATGGGTATGGCTGGAGGTGCTGACGTTGCACCCAAGGCAATTTTTGACCTGAAGTACAAAGGAGGGGAGAGCACCATGTGTCACACTTTCCCTGAGCCCTCAGACTCACCCTTATTGATGGGAAGGTCAGACAGGCTTAGTAACAGCCATTCATTCACAGGCATGGTCAGCCTGTCTACATATGAAAACTTTAAAACTAAATTAGCCAAACCAATGGAAACAACCATCTCAGAATTAATTTTCATTTCAGCAAAAGCTTGGTTTGGCTTATTTTTCCTTTAGATTGGAAGATAGTAAAAAGAATATAGGGTAGCTGACACAAGTAAGTGTTCATCCAACCACCCATACCCAACTGCTTTAAAAACTAAACTGCTTTAAAAATCGCATTGAGGGTAAAACTGCCAGATTTTTTTTTCTTCTGTAGAAAGCTTCAACTTTTTTTTTCTGGAGGTAACACTTCAGCTGAGTTTTTCCATCTACTTGGCAACAATAAAAGAGAAAAAAATTGTTGTTATACAAGAAGTCTAACTGAACCCAGTAAATATTAGCATAACTACTATTGTCTGTATCTCAGGACAGAGACTTGGTTTACATTTCTTTCTGAGTACAGCAGGCTTTACTAATGATATCTGTGATCTACTCAGCAGCCTGTTCTTGGACAGGGCCTTCACAGCACTGCAAGCTGCACAGTTCAGAGGAGGATTAGCTGCCATGCAGTCACCAGCACGGCTACCCAAGAGACAGGATACCAGGTCACAGTCTACTTTGCTGTTTACAATAGACATATACTCCTTTCTCAATCCCTTCTGTGTTTGTGTTCCCAATCAATACATGATTTTGCTGTGTTTGTAACAGAGATGATGGAGGAATGTCAGCTCTGTTTTCCCCCATAGTCTCCTTTACTCATTTTCCAAAGCTTAGTAGCCTGCTGGGGAGAAATTCAGCTTATTTGTTGCTGCCTAAGATTTTATAAAACTCTCTGGTTTGGCCTTCACCTTTTGTATCATAATCATTGAGTGCAACACAAAAACTGCAGCAATAGCCCTCTTGGTGAACTGCTATCTGCTGGGGGACTCCAAGATCTCCCAGTTACTGTCCAGGAGTTTGCAAATAACCATCACAGCAGGAAAGAAAAACAGCCCTGTGAGCATACAGAGGTGGACTTTGCATTCACATGAACACAAACACAAGAATTTCATATGGGAAGGTGTTTGTGCATAGCACAATAATGCTGGGTGGGCCAGGGTTGGAGGGCTGTTCAGATCTAATAGAGGGTTAATACCAGAAATAGAATTAAAGCAAAGCAATAACAGAAGTGTTTTATTTCTGTCTTCTAGGAGGTTTCTTATGAATGACTCTAAACTCACACAGGTATTACACAGCGCACATCCTAATACATGTTAGAACTACATGTTGGTGGCTGAAAATTAACAAGAAAAAGAAACCCATCCAAGAATGAGTCAGAAATAAGAAACTTCAAGTCCTGAAATACGAATTCCCTCAAAGGTTTATTCTGAGGAGAAATTTTTGTAAGAAAGATTATTTTCCCCTCTGATTTACAGGGGATTTACGAGAAACCTGCAGCTTGCCATTGGACAAATGAAGCCTTCTTACAGCTTTACATTGTTTTGCCACCACTTTCATAATACTTGTTTATGTTTTAAGGGGGGGAAATGTACAGCGAGGTGGAACGGTTATTGACCAGATTGATCATGGGAACAAATCTGCCGGTGGTAACCTTGTTTAATGATATGTTGCTGGGCTCAGCACCTTGCTGAGGCTGTGATTCTTCACTGGCTGGGCCCGCATGATGGATCACGGTAGGAGGCTGATGGTGCAATCACTCACTGGCAGCCACTGACACCTGCACCAGCCTGACACCCGTCCCCTCTGGATGTATCAGCCAGCCTGCTCAGCCTACTGGGAGACACAACTATTCCACCAAACAGCGAACAAAAGTTCTTTATCTACCTTGCAGCTTCCTCTGCAGGACATTGCCTTCTCTTTTTCTTTTCATTTTATTCCAGCCCCATCTGCAGTTCTCTCACTTCTTTGGATCCACTTCTAACTTAGGAGCATTCTGATCCATGGCTGACATAGGAGCTGCAAAATGAAGCAACCACCAAATCCAGAAGAGATAGAAAAATAAAAAGGGGGGGCAGGGAGAGAAGGATTGCCTAGCGAAAGTGTGAAAGCTGTATTTTCTCACTGAAAATCTTTTACCTGTTCATGGATGTTCTATTAGACAGAAAATTGCTGTCTGTAAGTATGGTGGAACTCATATTCTCTGTGAAACATTATTTTAAAGAGAAAAATCTTAGACCTCCTTGTATTGGATATTGACCGTAATAATTTCCCAGTAAAAACTAAAAGCAGGAAAATGAGCAACTATTCTTTTGCAGACAGTTCCCTTTCTCTCTTTTTCTCAAGACAAATTTGAAAGTTAATTTATGCAACAATATTTCAGACTCAATATTTTAATATCACAAATACATGCACAATTCAGCTTCCTCTAAAAGCAGTGATAAATTGATATACATACACATGGGCCCTATCTGTGCTGTCTGCCTGCCAGGATCTACACTTAGTTCATTGGTTGGGATTTTTAATAGTTTGCCACTTTTATAATACAAATCACATGTAGTGATATACAACCACTTAAAGGGAAACATTTAAAAATATGTCTAGCCTGTGAAACAGTTATTTCAATTGATTTTCTCTTTTAGTCCCCTTTCTTACAGGGTTGGTGAACTTTTTTGGGAATGAAAAAACTTTATTAATATGACAGCTTATTATAATGATAAAAAAGTAATTATCTAGCCAAAGATAGCACATACTTTCCCAGTCTCTAATTTTATATAAAGACCTCTTCATTAGTTCACAGCACAAATCTGTGCAGCTTCTTAGAAAAGGAATGGGGACACCACTTCAGCTGCCATGTTTCTTAATTGCACATAGACCAGTTCTACAAATTACACACATCTGTCTTTGCAAGTCACTGTAGACTCAAATATATATTGTCTCGTGCTAGCAGTAGCTGCAGAGCCATTATAGGAGCCAGATGGAACAGCATGGTTGTGCAGACCACAGGCTGCCTCACCAGAAGATCATGGATGGCCACCCCCATTCCCGCTTACCTTTGTCTCCTTTTGTTCTAGGTAAAAAACCTACATTACAGAGACAGATCTGCTCAGTTTCCTTTAGTTTTTTTACTCAAACAGTCATTAAGCTGGATCCTGAATTCTGTTTAAACCACATGCTCTCTTTGCCATGCAGGCTCTCTCAGTAATCCCTGATCTTATGAAGTACCTTGCATGAGTAAAAGTTAGAGCATTACATTCTGGGGTTCTGAATAAAACACCATTTCTGAGTCTTGCCTTGAAAATACTTGCATTACCCTGAATCAAAATCCCATATGCACAGTGTAGGGGTGGGGGATGTGGGAGGGAAGGCTGTATCTTTGTGTGGATCCCAAACAGCACTTCAGTGAGCGTTGGTCTGCTCTCTCTCAACCAGCAACTGTAAAAACCACAAAAATCAGAATTAGTCATCTTAGGCTTCTTTAAAATATGACCTCCCAAAACAGTTCTATTATTGGCCTTTAAGAAGCCATTAGAAAATAAAAAATAACATATTTCTCCCCCTAGTAAACATATTTGCCATCATAATTGCACACATAAGCACCCACAAGCATACATACACAGAAACATAACTGTGTACCATTGAATTGATAACGATACTCCCAATTCCTTCCTCTCCTTTTGGGATAGCAATCGCTGTATGCAGCTGCTAAGACAATGAAAATGCTTTTCCAGCTGCAGCATCTGGCTCTTTGGCAGACTCATTTAGTAGTTGTGTTGGCAGCTTTGAATTTGCCTCCGGGTCTATCATATGTTTATAAAGGCAATGGACTGTCAACCTACACTCATGTGTGTGCCTGCGTGTCTGTTTGTCTGCGTTTCTCATCTCTGTTTACAGCTGCTTTTTGCTTGTGTTTGTTCACAGAAAATAAGCATTAAATACAGAGAAAAACACAAACTACACCCTTATCTTTTACCTATGCATATTACTCTACTTCTTCAACTCTTGCCATCCTCCTTTCAATAAACATACGTTTCATCTGCACCAAAGATAACTCATTAGACAAATTCTCTATGTTTTACAAGGAAATTGCACCTTTATATGTGTGCATATACAAATATTTTCTTCATGACTAAGACCCTTAATGCAGTGATATCATAATAAATGGAAGGGGACATTTTTCATGTTACAATAATAAATGAGGTGTTAAAGGAATATCCTGATACGTGAGCATTTTATAACTACTGCTTGTTGCTTGGTGGCAGCTGTAAAGCAGGGCTCACTGAATTAGCTATGATGCACTACTCCAGGGTGGTGTTAATTATTCTACAGTGGTAAGCATTTTTTAAGTAACTGCTTCACATTTTCACATGTTTAGGTACAACACATTTGCAAAGGCAGGGTTTAAACCACAGTTAAGTATCCCACCTGAAGTAAATGTTTAAGGGGAACATATTGCAAAATGCTGGTGAGGTGCATTTTGAGAACTGAAGTTTTGAATGATCTTCCTATCTTGACTTCATATTTAAAAAACTAAATAGCAAAACTCATTTGTGCAAGCACACGTTATACATAAATCATGTCTGTACAGAAATACATGGGCAAGCGAATTGATACTTTTCTTCCCCGATGAAAAGATCTCAGATATAAAGTAAAAAATAGTCTTTTCTTACCTAAAATTCTCATGAAATGAAAATGATCTTTCCAAGTTACAAGGATGTGAAAATGTGTACATACCTGCTGATGTGGCATAGTCAATAAAACTCCCTGCAAATTGTTTAAATACACAGACTGTAGCACAGGAGAGACTAAAATGAGCGCTGATACACTTAACTTTCTTGTTTGTTATCAGTATTCCCAAAAAGACAACCACACAGAAAAATATACTAGGATTATTTTCTATTAGAAAAATTTGAAGTAGAAAGCATTTTTCACAATTTCTTTTATTGATATAAAATACACAGCATCCTTGTTCTCCTGTTTCAAGGCAGTTTTGCCCAGAGGAATTAAATGGGGGATGGAGAGAGTTTACAGAATGATAAATTAAGATTCATCAATTAGTATCTGAGAGTGGTCCCTTCTAGCAAATAATCACTATAAATATAGATGTGAGCTCAAAAATCACATTTAAAAAATGTCATTCCATATTATTGTAATTTGTTAATACACTAAACAAAAGAAAGCTCTGTTTCCCCCTAGAATCACTTGCAATAATATTTATATGCTCATTTTGATTAAGTTTGTAAACATCCATAGAAATCTTTGGGGATCAGACAGAATTCCCAAATGAAAGAAATTTTACATTTTAAAACTTGAGACCTTTTATGCAAATCATTTTGCCTTTGGCCATTTCAGGAAGAAATGAAGGAGCTGGAGGATATTACAGTTTTACATAACACTGGTGAGATTGTTGTCATCTTTGATCGCACATCAATTAGTCAAGATCTTGAATGATCATAGGCAAAGAAACCTAAACTCTTCTCCCCAGCTGAACAAAAATATGTCAAAGATTCTAACTGCATAAATTATTACATTCTGTCCTACAGCAATAATAGCCCCTTTATGTAGACTTTCTGGTCACCTGTTATATCCTGGGAATAGAATTTTTATTATGTTTTGGTTTTGCATATAACAATCTACTTTATGTATATTTTATTCTATTTTTGTGACCAGTAACACTGACAGCAGATTAATCTTAAAAGGGCAGCACTGCACTGAAAGTATGGGCCTTCTATCAGCTCCTTCTGATGAATAAATGAGTCGAAAGATAAGGAAAAGTCTTTGACTACACTGCCTACCAAAGAAGTTCTTGAATAAAACAAAGAAACAACAAGAAAGCCATTTCATTAGTGTGATATTACTCATGTAAGCAGGGACTGTCCTTCTTTCCTCTGCCTCCTGTTTTTGGAACATCACCACATAAAGCTAAAAGCCTCATTTGCCTTTACTCTGTGGGCACAGAAGTAAAATTTCTGACCAGTGCCGAAGTGCCAATCCCAGCAAAGTTTTTCTTTTCCCTACAGGTAGTATGAAATGGAGCCAGAACGACAGGGCCCCATCTGAACCATGCCCAGCTCCCCCAGTCTGCACAAACCCACTCTATCAATCACGGCAGGATAATGCATAGTGGCTGCGCCTGTGACAAGGAATGATGGAGTGCTGAGCACAGGCCCGGCTTCGCCTGTCGCTTTGTGCATTTGTATTTCTCCAGGGCCACTTTGAGAATTTGTGGAACTTGTAGGGGGGTGAATTGTCGAGTGTTTTTAAAAATATCTTAATTTGCTTTGATTATCAAACAGCAACACAATACACAGACCTGGAAATGAACTGCAGGACAGAACGATTTGGAATTCCATCGAGGCAATATAACTGTACAAGATGTAATTTGATTAAGGGGCAGCCAATTTAATCTGGGTACAGGAAGCAAATGCCTCAAGTTTTTGCTGTCCATTTCTTCTCCATTATGTCCAAGAACGAGTCAGGATTTTACTTTATCATAACTGCAAGACTAAAAAAATCTAGCACTGAGTAAACTCAAGATTCTTAGAGCCATAAAACATTGAAATATCGAAAATTAAAAGACAAGTCATTGTATAACTGTCCACAAAGGTATCCCTTATACCGACAATTTTAAGAAAGAGTTACCTCATAATTACTTTTGATCAAAAAAGCTTTAAGTAAATGCACTTAAAAGATGATTAAACTCATTCTCCTCTTTAAAAACTCACATAAATGAGAAATGTTGTTTTGTCTAAAGGAAATGCTCTCCGAACTAATCTGCAAAGGATGCACTATATTTGACTTTATAAAAAATATGTAACAGTTAAGAATACATGCTGGTCATATAAACCAACTTGTTTGGTGGGGTTTTTTAAATGGAGTTGAATCATACACTACAGATATCTTCTATAAAGCTGTGGAAAAGTGTTAATTAGTGCAGTTAAAAACAAAATAAACAGGAAACATCATAAAGACTCACATGCAAATGTCATGTGAAAATCATGTCAGCCTCCAAAATAATAGGAACGTTTTAATCCCTGTGAAAACAGACAGGCAAAGATGAATTCCATTTTCCTTTTGTGACAGTTCATTTTTTTAAGTCTCAATATTGTTACACGTACAGGATGAAGAACTGTATTAAGAAGGGGGTACTGGAGAATACAATCTTTTATTCTTTTAATATGCTTTTGACAGCCGAGATAAAACGTTCAAACCAATCCTTCTCAGCATAAGTTTTTGGAAGGGAAAAATATGTTTGCTCTGAAGAAGTCCTGTAGCCGGTTTCAGGAGCTAGAGCGCTCCGGCAGCAGCGATGCCCCTTTCTTCAGCTGGGTTTTCCCACGGCAAGGCAGGAGCCACAGTTATCTCGTTAAAGGCTTTTTTTTGTTTGTTTGTTTTTCTTTTTAAGCTCATTCAGTCGCTGGGCGGGAGACATTTTAGTTTCGATGCCGGCCAGACCACGGTGCGAGGGGCTGCTCGTACTGGAGGACAAAACTTGGGGCAAGAAGCGATCACAGAAAGCCGGTCGGGTAAACGCTCTCTGCCGGGTTTGCTGGGTTATGCCCGGCTGGCACAGCTGGCTGTTTCCAGCCGAATCCTGAAAATAAATACGGGAAGCAGGGCAGACCCCCGCAGACCTCGGGGTGCACCTTGTTTGGGGGAGAGCGGGCTGCTGCCCCGCACCATCCGACCCCGACCCCTCTGGCACAGACCCTCGGTGAGGGCAGTAGCATCCCCGCCGCCCCCAGAGGGTCCCTGCCCGGGGCTGGAGGCTCCGCCAGGCTCTCCCTCGCCACATCCCTCCCTCCCTCTCTGCTCCTGGCCGGACGTGCTGTGCTCCGTGCGGGACAACAGCAGCCGGGATTTCCTTCCCCACGGAGTGCCCAGGGACAGGGACAGCATCCTGCCGTCCCTGTCGTGCCACCCTCGACGGCACGGGAGCGGGCATAACGCTGCCAGGCAGGTCCGACCAGACCTGGGAGCATCCTCTTGCTACTCCCCCTCCCCATGCTATGAAAAACATCACTGAGCTTCAGAAAAAGCACCGCTGCTCCCCGCACCGCTTTCCCCGCGGGGAGGCTGTAAAGGGAACAGCAGCCCTCGCTGCTAGTTAGAGCCCCCCACCAAAACTTGAGGGGAGGGAGGAGAGGATGAACAAAAAGAAGCCGGGCTTCCCAAGTAGCCCTTCTTAGAGGGGAGGGAGAGAGAGCAAGAGAGAGAGACAAACATCTGGGGATTGGACCATATGCTAAAGCTTTGTCTTGTCCTTCAAAGTTAGGCTGCCCTTGAAGTGATTTGTCAGGCGGCCTAACTGTGACAGGGAGAATATGTAGCGGTGGAGAGAAGGATGGAGGTGGTGGGGGAGAGCAGGGCCCAGAGGCAAGGGAGAGGGGAGAGAGA
The DNA here is from genome assembly GCA_013397135.1 of Pachyramphus minor. Lineage (NCBI taxonomy): Eukaryota > Metazoa > Chordata > Aves > Passeriformes > Tyrannidae > Pachyramphus > Pachyramphus minor. Next base: position 830,241 of record VYXB01008526.1, on the reverse strand, counting down.
GAACGAGGTACGGACAGAGAAACATAAAAAAGATAGGAAAAGGTGAGGCAGCAAATAGCTGAAAATCAGACGATGATTTTCATTTGAAGGAAACAGGAGGGTGGAAAGAGAGGAGAAAAAGGGGACAGAGAGCAGAGGAAGAAGGAGGAGAGAGACAAAGACTGGAAGGGAGAGAAGCAGGAGAGGAGAGGGCAGAGCTGACTAAGAAGCAGTGGCTTCTTTCTGCCGCCACCTCTTTTTTCCCTCTTCCCTTTTGCCCGCCAAGTGCTGAACTGATTAGAGTGTAATTAAGGCCATAAAACCCTCGGCTTATCCACCTGTTTATTCACTAAAGTCGTGGGCTCATCAGGCAAATTAGCTGCTTCCAGGCTGCACGTTGGGCCTAGAGCTGGCCTGATTAATGAAGTTTATTGGGAGCTGTTAAAAGCATTAACTGAAGGAAATCTCTGCAATTCGTCATATTTAAGGGATGGAAATTGAATCTCCCCATGCAAATGAGGGGAGACTCTGAAGCAGCTTCTTTTAGAGGTGACAGGGGTGGGGACACACAAGGGGCTCTCCCCCAGGCACAGGCTGCTGAGGGAGGTCTGCAAACCCCTGAGGAGTTTGTGCTGTCTCAGCAGAAGGGACTTTACGAAAAAAAGGGTGACAGATTTTAAGGAACAAGATCTCTTGGTCCTTGGAGCCCCAAATGCAAGAACCAGGCCCTGACTGAGGCAATGTGGTCCTTTTGAACTTGTGGTAAGGGCATCTCTTACCGAAGGATTGCTGGTGAAATTCATCTAGGTGAGGCTTTGCAAGGCAGCCTCCACGCGAGGTGGTCGTGCCCTCTTTGGTCAGATAAGCTATCTCCAGTTTATTTCTACTTCAAACATTTTGCACTCTTCTTAGCTGTCAGTCACCTTACGTGGCTTCAACACAAGTACAAATGTCCACATAAAATTGAAAATATAAAATTTTTTTTAAGAACATTCATTAAGCAACACTGAAACTGCAACAGTAGATGTTCTAGCTGACAAACACCTAAGAAATACATTCGGGCGAGATGGTCTAAGCAGCAGGGAATCCTATCAGGAGCTGAATATTCACCAGTTTTAAAAGTGTTTTCTTCTGGCATGTCAATCTGATTTTATTTCTGACATGAATAGCATTTATCATACCCGAAGCTTCATGAGCCACAGCATTTTTATATTAACAATTTATAATAAAAGAGAAATTACAAAGAGTCACAACAAGGAGTGAATGTCCTGAGGAAGGGATAATGAGAAGAAAGGAAGGTCAAAGAAGACATCTTGGCCTTGCTATTTTTATTGAGTGTTGAGCTCACAATGGTATTAGGCTTACCATTTATGTATTTTGAACATTTTCATATGAAAAGAAGAAATCACTGTCTGTCGTCTCATATAAAAGATATTTGTACCCAAATACTGAGTTGTGAATGTGATAGGGAGTGAGAATAGAGAGAATTCCTATTTGATGTAATTCTTATTCTATATGCTTCTCTGTCTAATTATTACAAAGCTAATTATTTGTTAAAATTATTAGATTAAGACTTTGCTAATCAGTTTTCTTCTCCTTTGTAGAGCAGCACCAGTGCAGTGAAATGCAAGGTGAGAATGCTGTCTGGATTTTCAACAGAAAATTAAAGTGCCATTTTCCTTGTGTGCAGATTAGTTCAGCTGCTTTGTGATTTATGACCGGTACAGTATATTCTGTATCACATCCTACTACATAGCATCTTTGTTCTTAAAGCAATAATTTTGTAACTTTTTGGATGTGGAGACTATTTGCCAGTAACAAAATGTCCCTCTCCTTGTGCCCTCTCCCACCAGAAAAGTTTCACTCATCAAACCACTCTGTGGGGCAGGTTGAACCACCTGTCTTCTCCAAATAACAGTTACAAAAATATGGACTAGTACCAAGGCAGTCCGCTGCACATACACATGTTGAGGTTTGAATGAACTTCGGGTACAAAATAATACATTTTTTAAAGACGCACAGTGCCCTTAAAACACACAGCTGTTATGCACAGCAAAGGACTCTATCAGCTGCTAGTAAATACATAAACCAAACCACCCCAAAACTTCCTGGCAACATGAGCATCTGTATTTTTTTATAAAGATAATTGGTGGAGTATGCTTGTAATGCTGCATGCAACACAACACAGCAGGTTTCCTACTGATATTTCTGATGAAAAGGAAGAAAAGAGTTTCAATGAAAAAGCACTGCATTGTTATTAACTCCAAGTTAACAAAGCATCTCGTAGAGAATTAAATGGCAGCAGTATTTTCTAGTTATGGGTTTAATTGCAGAAGTGCAAAGAGTAATTGTAATCAGTTCATTTCTGGCTACTTTTTTTTTTTTTTTTGCATACTTTAAGAGCATTTCCTATAAATCTATATTAACACAAAGTAATTTTAACATTGCCTGAAATTTAAGCACTTTATTGGCCAAAGTAAAATCTTTGGGGTTCTCATTGAATGAAGAAGAGATCTGTTCAACATAGCATTTGTTCCAAATTAGCAGATTTCTTTAGAAGATTATTTAAATGAAATTCAAAGACTTGTGGAACATACTGTCGAAACACTTATTTTTCTTGATTACCAGTTCCTTCAATAAATTGATTTGCCCCATTATGTGGGGTCTTTTAGATCTACCACTAATAGGATGTACTACTTGCAACTTTTTCTCTCTGTTTCAGAAACAGAAGAACCTATTTAAAGAGAAATAGTTAAAATAGAAATAGAATCATCAAAAACTTGTAGCCACACCAAAACCAGATGGTTTAGTTACAGACGATACTTGTTAAAGAAGTATTTGATAGTGTGGTGGAATATCAAGTCATAAAAGATTTTAGGTGAAGACTGATATAGCATTGCAGTGGTTAAGCACTCTCAGCCCCAACAATTACGTAGGCTCCTCTTCATGAGCAATTATAACTTTTACAGGAGTATTTTCCTTCTCACTAAAACTTCAGTTGCAAGACTTGTTTCTGGAGGCCCAGTTAAGCATAAGAAAAAAAAATCAGCTATCTAAAGCTGTCCTCCATATAAATGCACAGAACCCTAGTCCTTGGACACTGAATTGCATAATTCAGGTTGCATAAACAGACAAATATCAGTATACCTTTAAAACCACGAAATAATCACTTAATTTTTTTGTTTTACATCTATACTATCCGTATATCAACTATTGGAACAGTGGCCAAACTCAATATAACCTTTGTGAAAACACTGAGATAGTTGCAATTTTTTTTCACTTGCCTGATTCAATGGTAGTAGAAACAAGGCAAATTTTATCACAGCAGTATACTACATTGTGGCACATTCAGAGCTAAATTTAGCTCTCCCAGATCAAAAATGATCTTACAGACAGGGCCAAATTATCCTCTTTAACTGTGCTGTGCAAAAGATGTCCTAAATGATGAAGACCCTGCTCTGTCCTTGAATAAGAACAGAAAACACAGAGACCTCGGTGGGAGGAGTGTGAGCTGCTGTTATGGTCAGAATTCAGTCCTAAGTGACCTCCTGCTTTTTCATGTGGTCTGCTACTTAGGCACATCAAGGTTGGAAAGGATACTATTTAACTGTAACCTAATTTTTTTCTCGTCTCCTGATAGTTTACTAAACTATCAATGATGTAGTTTTTGTGGCTTATTTAATTCTTTCACTCTGTCTCCGTCCATCTCAGTCATATTTGAATATTTCCTCTTATTAACATTTTACAGCATGTTTTTCAGCTGCGTGGAACCACGATGTTAATGAACGACAATTATCTTTCTTACATATCTGAGAACTTTAATGAAGCTTCATTAAAATTAACATGACATGATATTACTGGAAGAGTTGCACAAAATCTATTTTTTTCATTTGTAACCCTTTTTTTCCTATGTCAAATAGAAATTTTAACTTACTGAAGTTTTCTGGGCAACAATTAGTGCCTTCACCAGGAATTCTTTCCTGAACAGCTTTGCAAAACCGGGACCTACAGGGGAAAACACTACTGTGTCCTTTAGAGAGATCTACTGTACTTTAGCACTTAGTTAATCCCCTCGTCAAACACACTCAAGAAAATGAAAGCTGCATGTCACATTGTCAGCGTGAGGAATTGGCTAAACACTTTGCATTTGATTCTGTTTTTCAGAAAAGACAACATACACTGTGAGAAAACAGCCTGAATCGTTTCATCTGGAGTCATTGTAAATGTGCATATGCTTTCATGTGTAGCATCTTCACCGACAGTCCAAAATTACAGTCTGATGTATTATAAAAGCGTAGCATCAAGGGGCATTGCATCTGACATGCTGATTACCCATAGGAGCTGTACCTTAAAAAACTCGGTTTCAAAGGCAGATTTTAAAAATGCTTTAAAAAATGCTCTTTGAAGCAAATAAAGTAACAAAAAGATACGAACACATTGTTCATACCATTGCAGGCTAAACTTCCATCGAACCTCTCAAAAGCTAGCTTCTGTTTTAAATATATTTCTAGTTTAATATTTTGAGAACAAAAATCAAATTATTGTCATTTTATTTTGACACACAAGATGATTTATTCTATTTCAATATCAAGTATTTCCAAGAGAGAATTAAGTCTTCTTTTCTCGAGTAAATCTAAATTGCAACAGCAAGTGTTGTACTGTCATTTTAATGACAGCAGTAGACTTTAAGTATGGAATGAATCAATTATTTCAAGCACAGCCCCTGTGTAAATCACTGATGGCAAACCAACCTCAGGATTATAAAATGAATCTTTGACAAGTATTCAAGGTTTCAGCATATTCTCAATAATGAGGATTAAGTACCTACTATCTGTGAAAGAAAAGTTTTATTCACTTACTAAAGGATATGTGAGTAATCATTAAGAGAGGTCAGATTAACTGAGATACTTTTTAAAAAAGGGCATCCAGTACAACATCTACTGGAAAATCAATGATAAATATGTCAATTTTTTTTTGAAAAAGGGAAAGATTAAGTGTAAGCTAGTGTAATGAAATGACTTAATGCTCTGTTTTTAAAGAATGGAGGGGAATTATAATGACATCATAAACTATCATTATGAAACTTTTTGACATTTTCATGTCAAGAAAAAGACTCTTCTTGAATCAAGAACAAATAGTGATTTCTGCTATCCATGGGCGATTCAGTCAAGTTCAAATAAATCCTGATTCTACACTGAGAGATGATGATAAAAAGGCCTCCAGACTACTCTGGTGTACACTATATTTTCTTGTATTTAACATTTTTACACTAAGAGAGAAATTTAATTCAAAGTTCTAATCATAGTTGAACTAGGATACCAGAAATATTATTTATTTGATTATATGTCAACAATGCATACATTTTATGAGAAGCCTTTAGTAAATATTTCATATCACTTTGCTCTCTCTGCCAGTACCCAAACAATATTTTTCTTTTTCCACAAAATAATGCAAAACTGAGAACTCATGTTATAATTGTAGACCAACATAATTTCAAGATAGAATAAAACATTGTGTTCTGTCATAATTTGTATTTTAATTATTAATGAAAGCCTTTGCTTTAACTGTCAGAATTTTTTATTAATGTCCTATGATATTTGCATACTCTTTGCCTTTATATAAGGAGAGGATATAGAGAGGAATATATATTTTTTCCCAATTTATTTGTGTCGGTTTTACCTTGAAAGTTTGCTTTTGAAAGCTTTAACAATTGACATCACATTGATCACGAGATGTTTTATATACGCAAGGATGAGAGATTAAAAAAAAAAATCTACAATAATACTACATTTTGGTATTCCCTTGAAATAATGCAAAGCAACTTCAACTGAAAACAAATCTCCACTGTTTGTAATAAAATAATGCGCCTGTTTATTTATACTGCTGCATTTCTATTACATTATTTTAACCAAAATTATATTTCTTTTATTTGTGTTTGTGCTTGTGCATATTTCTTCATGTTTATGGTACAGTGTGCTGTCTCTTTGGCCCAATATGGATGATTCATAGTTCAATATTTCCATTCTGCACTAAATGGTCAATTCATTACAAACTAATTCAATATTTCTAAATTTTATAAACCAATGCACACTTTGTTAAAATAATATAAACTGCAATTGGAATGAAAATGTTAATAACTCTAATAGGAAAAACATAATTGCATACTGTTGCAATAACTGAATTTAGGAGTTAATCAAATACGTGCATTTTTAAAGTGTAAAAATTAAATAAAATATGTGTATATTAGAAAGGAAAATTATGAAATAGTTACATCTTAAATTACTGAAAAAATTAGAATAAACATTTTTTTTGAGAACATTTCTGCAAATAAGAGTGGCTGTAATTATTTTGCTGTCTGTTTGTGTAAGACAGTTAAGTTTTTAAATGCAAATGATTTTGTGCTATTGAATACAAATATTTTGCTGCTTCCCCGTACCAGGTGTTACCGTATTCCTTTTGTGCATTTCAGTGGTGCTTTTTCTAACTGTCCAGTTTTCATTATGATTTTGAAGTAAGAAATTCAAGTCACCGGCTTGTCAGGGAAGGCAGTAGTTCACAAAGAGGCCATTTCGCAGTGACCTACTACAATTAGTTTTCAAATAATCTTAAAAAGTTGCAGTGGATACTTAAAAATAAGCACAAAGCGTGGTGCTCAAAAGGCTTAAGAGCCTTTTGCACAAAACTGAAGGGATTCAGGAAAACGTAAGCGCATAAAACATTTGTTTCCATTGTGCAGTCAGAGGGCTGAGGTTTTGCAGTAAAAGTCTGGCATCTGGTGGTCCTGGGAAGCAATGGCATCCCACTCCAGAAGGAAACGAGGCGGTCACAGCCTGAATTAGCTCATCAGCTTGTAATAAACTAATTATTTCCAGTTTATGCATATGCGAGGACTGCTGCTTCTGAAGGACCCCTTGGTATTCATTGCCACTGGTTGGTTTTTGTTTTCACCCCAGAATGTCTGTATTTCTTCCCAAGGAGGGAAATAACTGCACGTATCCAGAATTGTGATGAGTTTTGAAATGCTAAATAGCTCCCCATGCAACCCTCAACAGAAGACACGGGATGAGACTTACTGCCATTTCCCACCAGTAGTTCTTGGAGGACTGGAAAATAATTTTAGGCAAGACTCAAGTGGGCCATTCCAGGAAAGGGGAATTTCTTCTATTCTCTAATGAACAATAACAATATGTCACCTCACAGCCAAATTTATGAATAACCATTCCTTCCTCTGTTCCTCAAAGATGACTGGTTCAGAAGAGCTTCTGGAGGTCTTTGTGAGGAAGTGGAACCTTAAGAAATACTGTATTCATTCCCTGTCTTTTCACATAGTCAAGTAACATAATCCCTGTCAACAAGTGACAGAGAATTAAGATTTTCACTTTTTTGACCAAAAGACCCTTCCCAAGTCAGATTACTTAAAAGAGTTAGGAATTATCTTCTAAATTTTCAAGTTGTGTTTTAGTTAAATAGTACTTTTTATTTCTCTTCCTTATGTACCAAATATACATTTATAAACAGTGGCAAAAAACTCTTTTAGATCCCTCTCTCCAGATGGAGTCTCCATTTTCTTCATTACCTTGCTACCTCTTCCCTCAGCTTGTTTACTTGTTAGTCATCTGTTTTGAACAAGGATAGCCAAAGTTACACCATGATTCAGATAAGGTCTTTCCTGAGCTAACGCTAATGGTATGGATTCTCCATCTTTGTGGAAAAAACCTCTCTGGATGTTGTCTAGCATTTTCCATGGCAACAACATGGACAAGTTTACAGAAATGTATGACCAAATTGCATCCATAGGTCAGCTCCTCATCTCAGAATATTCCCAGAGAAGCTTCATTAATAATCTTCCTCAAGCCTCCTCTTCAATATTACCTAATGTCTTCACTCTTCACCTGTCTTATCATTTCACCTACTAATACCAATCTCCTAATTTAATATTGTTTTCCATCTGTCAGACTTCTGAATGTTTTACTGAATTTCACAGGGATTATTTCTCCATTACTTTCTTTGTCTTGAAATCAAACGTATTTACCAGTTATCTCTTCACAGTTACCTCCATTCTCTAAGAATTATTCTTTCCCTAAAAATTAGGTGTAAAGACTTAGACAAAAAGGATTGAGACTCAAATGCCCTCCAAAACTATTGCTGCCTTCTTAAACACAGGTACGTTAGCCTTTAGCTGCCTGGTGTCATAAAGAAAATAGGTATAGTTCAATACTGGATACCATGCTTTTTATCCCAGATGCCAAATCTTGCATTCAAGCCCTCTGACCTGGGCCCATTCAGGACTTTGGGTTTGTATTCTTCAGTATATACATTTTAAGTCTTTCCGTGGTGTAACTGAGCTTGACTTTTGACAAGTCAAAAGCTTATATTATCATTACACTTTTGGACTCATAAGCCAGAGGTTATTTTGCTGATCTCTTTTCGTATCTTATACTTAGCATGTTTTATCTAGTGCCTTTTCAAGGTTACTATTTATACAGTTGGAAAGTTTCTTCCCTTGAGCTGCAAAAAAGTTCTAGGTAGCACTAGAAACCCTGACATAATGACATACCAGATCTCTTCCATATCCGAGTCCCTCAGCTTCCCTGCAGACCTGCTTTTTTTTTTTTTCATTTCATTTTTTTTTCTAAATAAAATGGAAGGACGTTTAAGGATGTCTCAACCCAAGGTATTTATTAAACACACTCTTCTAATACAATCCTGTTTTTAAAAAGAGTAGCCTAAAAGAAAGCAAAACAATACAAGTTATGCGTTTGCATGCTGCTTTCTTCCTGTACTTCATGCAGTGTCCATGCAGCTTCTCAGGGAAGGACCATAATCATTTATGTATGTCAAGTACATAGAACCATTTTGAGTACAATAAAAAAGAGTAACATTGAAGTGCTGCTCTTTCACTGAGCATAAAGAATAGGCTGACCTATGCAACACTTCAAGGGTCTTACAGATTTGTGCCGTGCTTGTACAATAAGGGAGAAAAAACCCAATATGGCTTATTGCTATTTTTAAAGGAGAATTTCCAGAGGGTGCTTCAAATGGTCATATGCAGTCTGTACAGGAACAGGCAAATGATTATATCCCTTTCAGTAAAGGGGCAGTTTGGGCTTTTTCATTGCACAGCAACATGGAATAGTATTGAGCTGATGAGATTGTCTGATGCACCAAGAACAAAGGAAAACTCTGCAGGCAGCAACTTGGACTTCCAAGTGGCTCTTAGAGTGACATTTTCAATGATACAATCCAGGCAGAGGTGCCTGCTTAGTGCTAACGATGATAATATCACCCCTGGATTTTTCATAAACTTGAAATGAGGTTCTCTTTTATTTTCCTTTTCACAGGTGAAGAAGCAGTCATAGAAATGAGTGTGAGTTCCTCAAGATCACTTAGGACAAATGGCAGGACTGTGATTAGACTTCAGTTGTCCTGCTTACTATCCAGGGAGTCCCTACACTCCTGCCACTGGAACATTTCCATTTTCCATATCAAGCCCTACTCCTTTCCTTTCTTCCCTCCCAACCATTTTCTGCCTTGGTTGTCAGATAGTCTTCCTCCCAAAATTATAACGCCATCTCCTTGTTCCTCTCACTCCTTTCCCTTTCCCGGATGCGTTTTCATACTCAGCACACCATGGAGGACACATTCCTTCTCACAAGCAAGAGATTTTAGTGCTGTTCCAGCTCCTTTCCAGCCCTGTAGCACTTCGCCTACAGATGTATAACAGCTAAGAGACAGCAGAGCAGAGAAAAAAGCTAGAAAAACATATTTTTGCGGTGGAAAGGATACATTGTCCACAAAAGTTGTTGGCTGTTGTAGCTCTATCAATGCAGGACTAGTCTCCCCTCATGAACACAGGGGTTGCCACTGCTCCATACACAGAACATCAGTAGAGACACAGCTACCTGGGGAATCTACACCTTGTTATGTACTACCCTCTTTCCCCAGCAGGCTTTAAAATCACACTGAAAAACTCAGGAGGTCCTGTTGCAGAGTAACACCCCACTGTAGCCAGAAATATAAAAGTAGAGAACAGAACAAGGGTCTCTGCCATACATTTATCTTTCCATTCTACCTCTAAACACTTCCTGCAGTATAAAGAAAAAAAAAAATCTTTGAAATTATGCTAGTATATAAAAATACTTGTGTTGCATACCAAGACAACCTAAGAAATTTTGGGGGCAATTTTCAACACTCCTGATGGTTTCTGGAGCTGAATTGTGCTTGCTGTAGAGACCAGCATGAATTCTCAAGGCATTGTGCAAGCCACAAAGGCTGGGATCAAGTCTCATCTTTCACTGTATTTGTGGAGCATGCCTGCCATTGTCAGTCTTGTCAACTCTCATGGTCTCATCGCCTTTTTACCCTGTGCTTACCCCATCTCTTCTTTCATTAAAAAACGCGAAAGTTTCTGTCCTTGTGGATTTGCAAAGGGAAAATAGAATCCCCAAGGGCTTAGAAACCAGGCAGCAAATTAATACTGCCAACACTGATTATTCTTGGAGATTCTATTATTTTAAAGGCAGTCTCCTGACTTTCAGGGCCTGATTCACGGCTTCTGAACTGTAAAGTTCAGCCATCCTTGCACTTGGCAAGCATCTGGAAGTGAAACGTGTGCAACCAAGCTCTATATATAATTCTGTAAAATGAGAGCTGTTTATCTCAGTAGCTGAAATATTCATTATTGAAAATAAGCCTTTCAACATTCAGAGGATGAATCATGTGGGCTGAGAATAACAATGAAAATAAATAGCAAAATAGCAAAAAAACCTGCATGTCTCTACAGTGTCCTAAATGGATACAGCTGAGAGGGTCTGACCTTGCACAGGGCAGGTGGGATGTGTGGGATGACACAAGTACCTGTCCTTACTTCTGGTTTGATACTTTCATTTCAGCTTGTCTGCTCTTGCTGATGGCTGGGACCACCCATAATGCTGAGTTTGCTGAGAGACAGGTGGATGATGATGAGAGGAATCAGATTGGAAAACATCAACCATTTCAAGTTTTCCTGAATATTTTCATATTTGGCAGACCATATGGGTTGTGTGTTTAAAAAAATTCTTTCTGCTGCCCCTTTTGAAAAAACACCTGCCATTTGGCCAACCTTTAGGTTGGAGAAGTCACACCACTAAATCTCCTCAGATTCTTCCTTTGCTTCACTTTCTTTACACCCAGAAATCTTGCAGGTTGCAAACAGCATCCTCAAAGGTCAGTGGTGCCAACTCCTTTCGGCCCAGCCCTAGACAAATGGAACTGGGCATTCTTGGAAATGGCAGTACCAGATCAGGAGACAATCTGTCCTGTCACTCTAGTGACTTTGCTTCCTGGCACTGGTCCAGCAGAGTAAAAGGAGCCTTCAATCTGAAGCGTTGAATGAGCAAAAAGGGAACAAATAGATACGGGAAAAATATGCAGACTGGGACAAGGATGCCATGGGAGTTTTCTAGTTTCGGTTAGTATTTTTTTTTTTAAGGATAGAAGGTAAAGTAAGGACAACTGGGAAAAACCAGGATGGAAAAGCAGATGTTGAGAGGGAAGGCTAGGGTAAAGAATAGTATGTAGTAGCTGTTTGCCTCTGGCAGTGGCGTTGGGTTTGTTCAAGCTGGCATGTTCAAAGGAGTCTGTTCTCTTTAAAATGCCAGCCTCTGAGGCAAAGCCAAGCTGAGCTTTTTTTGCCAGCTTCAGCAGTAACATTTTGATGTGCAATTTCCACATTGATATGATTAATTGTTAAATCAAATAAGAAGCCGTGTGATGGAAAAGTCATTTAACTGATTTGCCAAAATGAATAAAGCATGGTCTAGTCTTGTTTACAATCAAACTGGGAAGACATTTACTAATAAATCCAGAGGCCTCCAAAAAGCAGAAAAAATAATTTCATAGGTAAGATATTTCAGTGCTGCCTTAGGAAACTGCTTCTGTCTCTGGTTCTACATCAAGAATTCTAATCGGACTGAGCAAGGTCCATAAAACCAGTTTCTTAACCATGAATGCTAGATGGGAGCAGAACCACTCACCAATCATAGCTGCAGCTACAATCCACAGGGATGAGCTTCAGAGGTGCAATGTTACACCAAGCAAACTAGAGCCTTGACCTTAGAGCCACAAACTTCTAAATTAAATCCCCATGTGTGTCTCATTTCCCTTTCCTAAATGGGGATATAACAACTTCGCTACACAGCAAACACGAAGATAAACTAATCCAGGTTTGTAAAGTCAAATTGAAGTTGTGTGTACTCACAGTATGGGGCCATACTCTGAAAACTGAGGATAAAAGGAATGCTAAACAGCTGCTTCTGAAGTGAGCATCATGCTGTCCATGCAGCAAAGGAGACAAAATTCTTACGGAAAACACAGTTCATGATCGTGTGATTTAACACAGTTACCAGACATGAATGGACAAGAGAACTGCCTTACCCAGGCTCTGAGTCCTGCAATGTGGACCCCAATAAAAGTTCTTCTCACAGCTTTTTTTGGGGTACAGTGTCTTAGCATCCTGGCAACAAAAAGGGGAAAAAAGTAAATAAAGGGTTTACACCTTCTTTCAAGAAATAGCAACACACATCACAAAATTGCAAACTTTAGCCTTCAACACTGACCTTTGACTTTTGTACTGTGGCATCCGGCAACAAGGGCACTTCCCAAATAAAGCTGGAAGTGCTTGTGATTGTCACAAATATTTAGACAACCCAAGCATTAGGTCTCCCTGTATAATTTTGCATGTTCATGGCACTGGTAGTTCTTTTCTGGAAAACTGGTGACTTAGGACATGTCAGACTAGCAAGGGAGACTGAAAAAAATAAAATTTCAAAAGGAAGTGATCATAAAAGTTAATAAAAAGATTTTCTAGCTGATGTTGAACTAAGAGGATCAATAACATTGTGATGGGATCTCATCTGTGCCATCTCTTTCAGAAAACATAGAGTTCCCTTGGATCATGTGTCTCCTATCCACATACTAATGAAGGGCAGTCTGACATAAGTTATTAGATGTGGTTAGATCACATCCTAAGATGATATAGCACCAGTAAATGTTTTCTAGCCTGGTATTAAATGCTAACGTTTTTGGTAATGAGTCCATCCTTTTTAATGCTGCCACTTAAAAAATGGTTTTAAACATTTAATCAAACCCATATACAATATTAACAAGTGCCGAGGCAGAAAGGGAACCTATTGATCACAGGTGATACATCTAGAAGCAATGCACTGTTTACTGTGAGCTGTGAGCTAGCTGGATAATGATTTAGTCATTTACAGGGAAAATCCTTGGAAATTAAAGTCTAACACTACGATACTCATTCTTTCTGCTGGAATCCCATTGCTGAGATGGAGTTTTGTAAAACACTTTTATTGAAACTACTGTATGGTGCTTTATGTGAAGGATATGGAAGCAAAGTATTGTGTGGTAAATTTTGTAATGAAGGGCCACAAATGGCTTGCTAAAGATCCTTGTATAGATATAGAGTTTAACAGCAAGTACTGCTAGACTAATGCAATTTTTAAGCAGTTTTTGGTCAAACAAAATCTTCTCAAGAAAAGTTCCCTCAGACAAATTACTTCATTCGTCATTCTATGAATAGTATCTTGGCTGAACATGTGATTTGGCTTCTCAGAAGTTTTATCACCCAGCTGTAAGCTGACTAGTTCAGCAACCTGAATTTCCACAAAGTGTCACTCAAAAAATGGTGAACTTGAGTTAAGCAAATAATTTGCAAAGAATAATTTACCCAAGGCAGCTAAACTCTTTTTCTGCAACTTTTGAGCTCAAATTTATTGCCTATTTAGATTTTGTCAAATAACTGGAAAACTACCAGATTAGGAAGATTTGTCTTTTCGTTCATCAAGAACTTTAAGTTGGTTAAATCCAATGAGAGAAGCTTCATGGTTTTGATGCAGAGCCTTGATTGACAATCAAATTTTCATTTAGAACAATACTATTAGATACATGACTACAAATGCAGTTTTGAAATTTTCTTCCATCCAATCACTCAATAAACTTCCTCATTTAAAAATTTTTAAAGAGCAAACACTGAAGAAAGGATCCAACAATCCAGTTTGTCATACTTTTAATCTGTAGAAGCTTAAGACACATGGTAAATTCTGGACCAAAAAAATTAATTTCTATAATTCAAGTGAAAACTTTTGCAAGATTTTCTGCAGCTCCACTAAGCATCCCCTGCACATTGCTACTAACTTCAGCTATGGAAGTTACCAAAAACTTGTGCTACTGAGAGTGATGTGCAAAAAGTAAATCTAACAAGAATTAAGATGATGTTGTACACTCCTTAACAACTGTTGAATTCAGTGCTCATGACTGATGCTTGAGTAATTTCCCAAACAATCAGAGTCTCCTTCAATAAAAGAATTACACCAGAAGCAGTATTAATGCAATTCTTTGTCCACTCAGAAATTTCTCCTGTGGCTGCCAGCTCATGATGATAGTTTTTGTCTCTGCCTTTGATTAACTGAACCACAGCTATTGACTAAATTCACAGAGACCATAAAAAATCCTCAAAACAGAATGCATTGGCCAGTGCTGAACTTCCTGTGCATAAGACAGGGATAGCATTTGCCCCAAAAAAGTTAAGGGGTCTTATATTAACACTTGATAGTAGTCCTTTGCTCTAGCTCTAGTCAGCTGCACAGAATAAATTTTAAAAAGGGTAATTTTAAAAGTATATACCATGATTGTTTGCATTGAAGACAGAATTTGTGGAAGAAGTGTAAGTGTATCTCAGTGTTGTCTTGCTCACAGTCTTGTCCTGAGAGCATGTATGTGTGAGCACACAGGAGAAAGTACCCACATTGTTAAGCAGTAAAAGACATTTGTAGAGTGATCATATACAGCTACTCCACTCCAGTTTGACAATGAAAACAGCTCAGAGCTGACGGGATTCTCCATCAGTCACCCCATCATGGTTGCTGCACAGGAAGAGGATTTAAGAGGGCTGATCTGCCCTGTCACTCTGGGGCAATGGATAAACATGCTGGGATTTTTTTAAAGCCTTCCTTTGGTCCACCTGGCATCAATCAACAAAAGTGACAAACCCCCTGACAGAACAGACAACTGCCAGCAGATGAGCGGTTTAGGTTGTTTTGTCGGTGAACTTTCATACTGTGGCATAAAAAAAGGACAAGCATGAAACCAAAGCCTCGGACCTTGCAGCAGTGAGAGAACCAAAGACCTTGGAAATTCACACCTTGAAACTGTTGTGAAGCAGACATGAACTGGAACAGAGAGATAAAGTAATATAAGATTATTCTTTGATAGGAAAACAACACTGTTCAAGCAGCAAGAACAAAATACTCTGGCACACAATGTAAGTGCAAAATTTCTGCTGGTGTTATCAGGAGGCAAAGTCAGAGATTGCAGGGAAACCACAAGCAAGATTGCTGTAATTGTCCTTGGGGATCTCCAGTGAGTCTCTGAAGGCTCTGCACCTTTGAGGTCATATCTCTATCTGAAAGTAGAGGTGCCTTATTTTGTCTTTTACATCAGTGAATATGATTAAACTCCTGCTGTTGTGCTAAATTTCAAAGATTGTAAAAAGTCAGGGGAATTAAAAAGGTCACTGCAGTATTTCATTTCAATAGCAAATCTGTGGAATAATGTTGTACAAGTACATAGGAAACTGCTTTGAAAAGAGAACTTGTCAGTGACTTAGTTCTAGTGAAAAATAGCGGGCATTTGGAAAATGGAATTCTGCTTTCTAAACCTGCAATTAGAAATGGGTAGATAATTAGAAATGGGCAGAATAGATGCCTTTCAAACCTAAAAGTGCAGAAATTCCCAAATAATTGTGTAATGTATACATTTTGTATCTGTACATTTACAAATGGTTAATTCTACTTCCATACAGTATGTATTGATGATAAATCCTTTGTCTAGAAAGATGTATTCCATGTGCAGACACAGAAGACCAGACTTCTATATAAAATGGCAGAGACCAAGTGTTTCAAGTCCTCTTTTTACAACATCTAGTGTATTTCTGAACTTGAAACAAAACTATTCTCATTCCTTGTGTATACATATGTTTTTGAATAATCTCATACTTCTTTCAGTTTAGTCAGACACATTTCTCCTTGTGAAGCCATGGATCAAGAGAACTTCTGCTGGTTTATAACTCCTATTTGGCTAAGGCAGGTAGACATGTAGCTCTGCGATATGATTTCCCTTCCAGAATAGGAAAAAAAATACAATTCCAACAGTGAACATGGAAACTGTGGACTCATCTGAGGTCTGCAGGACAGAAGACCCAATTGAAGATGGCACACAAGTATGTGTGGCATATGGAAAATTTCGGTCACATTTAAGGTTCACAGAAACTTAGCAGCTTGAAGTGAAGCATCTGGCTAAACTGGAACCAAAGAGAGCAAGTATTTTGAGTAAGTTTAAAACAATGTTTTTTATATGTCTACCTAAATCTGATGTCTATTAAATTTGATGAAGTTACAAAGTTTGACATTCCCTGAACTAAACTTTCCCTCAGCAACACAAAGGTACTACTGCAGGAAAAATCCTGCTGGGCTTTTTATCCAGTCTTGTTCAGAACTGCATCACCAGGCGAATTTTGCTGTCAACTTTTAAAAATCTACACTAGGTGTTAAAAGATTTTAGGGCTGGGTTGTTGTTTTTTTTTTTTTTGTTCATTTGTTTTGTTTTGAAAAGCTTACAGATCTGCTTACTTGAATGACAGAATTACACCCCTTACATAAAGGGCATGATCTTGCTAGATTTCAATCACCGATGCCAAAGAATGTGAATGCTAAATTCTTCTGAAGATATCTCCAGAATTTTTAGCATGGACAAAACATTTTTCTCTAGCAGGAGTCTGTGCTAAAATTTACCAAGTATGTAAAAATAAAACAAAATATTTATTAAAAAAAATACTAGGCAATCTCAAGAACAGAAGGTGCCTATGTGGAAGACATAGCAAAATAAAAAGCTGTTTACTCTTTTTGAAAGTTGGTATTTCTCTGATATCTAAATTCACTAAATAATTTATATATTTTTTTACAGGCCAGAAAATTATTTCAGGCTCTTCCAACAAACTAAATGATAAAGAAATCTAATAGGAATACTTAGCAGGTTATTTTGTTAAATAAGTATCAAGCATAGAGAAAATTCAACCCTGTTATCATTTCTACACATCACCTATACACTTTGATGACAATGGACACAGAAGTGATGTTATCAGACCTTGAGGAATAAATTAATGCCTTGGAATACACACTGGTACAAAACAAAAGGGAAAGTAAATTAATCTTCTAACACTGAGAGGTGAAGCAGAATCCTTAAAATAAGAAAAGATCTAAACCCCTACTCTTTTGGTTTTTTTTCTTCCCAAACTAAACCTGAATGTTTTTTCAGGCCGCAACATCTCTGTCACCTTCTCCACTGTGCTGACCCAGAGCTAGCACAGGTATATGAGGGGATATATGCAACACAGAGAGCCTGCTTTCACTAGTGAGGAAATTACTCCTCAGTCATTTGAAAACTAAATTTTCCTTTTGCTCTTTACCTGTCCCAGTACAGATACCCAAGAACTACTGTCTGTGGTATCACCGTCTAACAGGTTTAGATAACTATTTTTGTGGCACTTTGCAGCACGTGGGAGAAGGTGTCCTTGAGAGCACTGGTGTGTTTTGGCTGGGCAGTACACACAGATGCATACAGACAGGTGTAATTGTGCTCTGCCCATGCTCCCTGGTGGCTGGAGGCCAGCCAGCTCTCGTCAGGGCTCTGTGCAGTCGTCGCACTGTCATGCAGAGCCCCAGCAGCTCGTGATGCCTCTGTCAGCCTGAGCATGCCCACAGCTCTTGGAGCAGGGTATGTGAAAGCCTCAAAGTGTATCACAGAGGTGCACATGCTCAGTTTTACCAAACCCAAAGCCCAGCAAGGTACAGGGTTGTTTGTTTTTTTTTCTGCCATGCCAAGTCAAGCTAGACCACCCAAACTACCTCCCCCTGAGGTGGTTCCTGCAGCAACTGGTTAGTGGCACTGGGTCTCCTGACATAGATCCCCATGCTGGTTCTGTAAACTGGGGTGAACCCACGTGCCCTTTAACAGGATGAACACAAGTGCTTTCCTGGTAGTGCTGACAATGTCAAGAAGTAGCACTCCTCATCTTCACCGTGCTTTTGCAGTTACTCACCTATGCAGCGATCTCGAGGTAAAGCAAAATGTACCCAGAGAGCTTTGTGTCAGGAGCAGGCAGGTCTTATCTGTCCCTTGCTGAATTCTGTCACATAAAGCTATACCTGGAAGAGTTGCTCCCATGAAAACTGGCTGAGAGAGTTGGGGCTGTTCAGCCTGGACGAGGAAAGGCTTTGGGGAGACCTTGTAGCCCCTACAAGTACATAAAAGGGGCCTACAGGAAAGCTGGAGAGGGACTTTTTACAAGGGCATATAGTGATAGGAAAAGGGGGAATGGCTTCCAACTGAAAGAAGGTAGGTTTAAACTAGGTATTAGGATGAAATTCTTGACTGTGAGTGTGGTGGGACACTGGAACAGGTTGCCCAGAGAAGTTGTGGGTGCCTATCCCTGGCAGTGTTGAGGGCCAGGCTTGACAGAACTCTGAGCAACCTGGTCTAGTTGCAGGTGTCTCTGCCCATGACAGTGGGGTTGAAATGGGATGATCTCCAAGGTCCCTTCCAACCCAAACAATTCTATGATTCACCAAGCTAACTAACAGGTTCAATCAGCAAGCTTCCCCACCTTTTTATCTCTTTGAGCCTCTTAGTGGAGTAAATCTCTTGAACAAAAACAACATTAATATACTGAATTTTTAGATACCCTATTGTCAGGTTATTTTCCAATCAAGACACAGCCATTTACTAGTAATTTTTTTACATAATTTTCATACCATAATGAAGCTCCTTGATAAGTTCATAGAAGGGGCTTCACTAAGCCTTTTGAAACACTAAATAAACCTAGTAAGATCCAATATCAAACCCTTATAATTGTGATAAAAAGCATGTTAAGTTCAGGTTTGTGAAAGCTATTGAGAAAATCAAGGGAAAAAATCAATGTTAAAATCTTGCTTTTATGCATTTCACTGGTAATTGGGTCATTAGAAGTAGTAGCAGAAGAATTAAGAATTAAGAATTGCACATTCTGCACAGACAGCAATATTCAAGACTGGAAATAAGATCTTCACCTTGAACTTAGTGAAGACTGTTGGAAGGCCAAAGTATTTTGTTAGAGGATTGCAAAGTTAAAAATTGAGATCAGAAGTAAATTTTCAAAGAATCAAGAAAATTCTATACCAAAATTAAGTTTATTAGATTAATTTTTGCCCTTCTGAATTCAAGATAACTTTCTGCAAATATCCTTAAAATTTGACCTACAATATATAAATTTTTAGGAATATTTTTACCATCAACTCCAAAAAAAAATTTGTGGAAAGCCTAGGAAAGGAAATAAACACAGGCAAAGAAATTATACCAAATATTCAAGCCAGTTGTTTGGCAATTTTCCACTTGTAAAAGTAATCAACTAATTAGGACTTCGCTATCTCAGATTTCACTATTAATATCACAAAGTATGTTGAGAAAAGATAATGCTCTCAATTTGTTGAATATACACTGCAGAAGGCAAAGCAGAAATTATTTCTGGAAGACACCATTTTTGCCTGGGATATTTTCTCAAACCATTCTTTTCCAAATTTTCATAGAAAAGGTCATTTAAATCCTTGCCACAGAATAACTTTAAGTAATCTGAGAATAATTAAGACCTTTCTACGGCTGTGATTAGTTCTGTGCAATTCCTCACTGAACAATTGTACTGTCAACTTTGATAGTTATCCTTAAATAAGGAAATTCACCATTGGTCAGAAAGGCTACAAGGTCTGCACTTCTCTCTCTCTGGCAGCTGCAAAGGCTGGAGTAGGCTATACAATGTGAATTTTAACAGCAGTAAACTGAGACCTAGAGCACATTAATTTTCCAATAATCCCTGCAGAGCACATGTGTTTCCCAATGGGCCACTAATCTGAGGAGCAGATAAGCATCTTGCCCAAGGCCAAGAAGCAAACCAGAAATGGTGAAAGCACCTGAAGAATTTTGTTTAACAGATCCAGGCCAACTTCCACTTTCTTACTTCAACAGTGGTGAAAGAACTGCTCAGATTTAATTTGAGATAGGGTAAGACTATAAGAGCATGACCACGTTAAGAATCTCTGTTTTCTTTGTTATACTGCATTTTCAGGGGCATGATACTCCTCCAGTGGTTTACATTTTAAAAGGTAAATGGTATAAAATTAAACCTTTTAAATTGGTTGAAACGTTGCTGTTTCCTGGCTGTTAGAAAAGAACATTTCCTTGTTAAAAAAACTACATACATTACAGCATAGCTGTAAATGAAAATGGAAAAATCTTGCTCCCACACTGATTGACTGAGCATCTTGTTAATCACTGCAGTGTGTATCATTAATTCATTATTCAGCTGTAATAATGTGATATGTTTTCCCTATGACAGCTAAAATATATAGTGAGTAAATTCTTACTGAGTACAAAGTACTTTCAGATTATAATATTTTATCACAGTAAAGAAAGCTCTAAAACTACATTATTTGACACACCCAATGTGGCAAAAAGTTGAGACACAACAGCTGTCATTATAAATGTTTATGGACATACCTAAAGTCTTATATAAAGTTCATCCTGTTAAAGGACATGTTTTATGTTGTACAATTCCTCTTAGAATATCAATCTAATAAGCACCAAATGAGGTTGAAGACAATGCTGTTATAAAAAATGGAGAAAAATGATTAAAATGTGATAATTATACTGACAGTTTATATGCTCAATCTAATCAACCAAGCTTCCAATTTGTCATAATGTACACTCACTCATACATTATTGCTTAATTATAGCAACACTTCTATTTCAAAAGGCTGTCAATCATGCAAATGCCTATCATTTTCTCTATATGCATTTAAGAGATATATTTTTAGTTCAGATCCAAAGCCCTCTGTGAACCTGAATTAACCCCAGCTCTTTCTTTTGTTCGCAATGCTCATCCCTGTTTATTCCCTGTTTGCTGTCTGTGGTAGTTCACGCTGTATGATTTGCTGCTTTACAGCTCATCTGCTGCTGAAGGGATTTTTGAATCTCATCTCTGTTCCTGAACTGTGGTCTCGGTGATGTATGTGTTCTTAGGAGCTGGAGACCTCAGCTTGAACTATTCAGGTTTGATGTGAATAAAATTATCAGACAATCTTTTCTTCTGTTCTGGATTTGTCTTATTAGTCCTGCAGGAATGGGGATAGAGAGGAGAACCTTGTCTTGCTTACATGGGTAGTCCTGCCAAAAGCAGTGGGACTAGTTGTGGACAGTAAGATAGGATAGAATGTAAAAAGACATCCTTAACAAACACCTCAACATGCCCAGTCTGATATACATTACACTCTGAATTACTCCTATTCCTTTTCTTTTGACTGAAGTATTTGAATAATATACCTTTGAAAGCCTCTGGTCCCTTCTGTCCCCCATCTTCTCCAACTTTGTTCTAGAGAATACGTGAAAGAAAAATCTGGCATTTTATGAGAGCACAGCAAGAGAAACGCTGAACAGGACCCATTAGCAGTGATAACAAAGAGAAAACCTAAGGAAGTCGGCAGGAAGCTTTAAAATATTTTGGGAGAACTAAGGCAGCAAGGGAAGCTGTGCAGTGCTACCAGCAGGCAGTCTTTTGGTAGTAAATAAGAGGAGGTGTTCTAACATGATATTGCTCCAGCACTGATAATTAAACCCACTATCTTCCATCTTGCCATCCTCCTGGACTATATGTCAGGCAGCATATGCACCGAGATGTACATAGGACTAAGTACAAAACAAGTTCTGCCATTCTACAGTGATGTTCTTCCAAACCCAAACAGTTTGTGGCAGCCTCTTCAGGCATTTTTAACCAGCCTGGGGGACAGATCTTCAGGGTGAGGCTCGTGCAGGGAGAATGAAAACACTTACATTAGTCAGTATCGAGACATCAACAATATACGATTTCTGGTAGAATTTATTTTTGTTTCAATTCAAATGATTATTCCCTCCCACCCCTGCCCATCCCCAGTTTGTTTTAAATTAAACTGTAGTATCTCAGTCTAAAGTTCAGTCTGATCAGTCCAGATCCTACAGGTGTCTAATGCACTAGCTGGAGGAGAGTGTCATACTTTAGCAAGTGAGTTAACTACATAAAGCGGGGTTGTCAAGCATTGGATCAGGCTGTCCAGGGAGATGGTGGATTCACTGCCCCTGGAGGTGCTCACGAAATGACTGGATGTGGCACTTAATATTATGGTCTAATTGACAAGGTAGTAATCAGTAAACAGTTAGACTTGATGACCTCTGAGGTCTTTCCCAACCTTAATGGTTCTGTGAGTCTATGAAATGAAACCCCGGCAAGGATCACTCCCCTGTTTTAGGGAGCCACCATCTCTCTGGCATCACATAACATAACTGTGCTTTGCTTGCTGCTTCCCTTATCAATTTTCAGGGATCAGGAGCCTTTTAAGAGCCAACTGCCACCAGGCAATATCTGGAAACTCACAATCTCAGGCCAACTGTTACTCGCCCCACTCCACAATGAGACTGGACTAGTTAGTTGTCTCTATACCTTTTATATGTTTGAAGGCATGCATGTTGTAACTGATAATTGCTTCATGCTATATTATTCAGCTTAACTTTCTTTTGCTCTTATGCATTCAGTCACACCATATTCACTTTAGGAATCTAATAACTTCTTATGCATATATTTTACATGCAGTTCACCAAAAAATTGTATTTGAGCTTTAGTTGTCAAACAATTAAACAAACAAACAAACAAAATACCAATTCAAAATACCAGTTTAGGGTGTCAAAGAAATTAAAAAGAAAAGACAAAAACACGGCATCATGCTATGAAAAATGTCAAATTATTCTTTGAATGTTGGCTCAGGAAAATCTCAATACATTCTGATAAATGAGGCATGAAGCATATTCTTAAAAATATGGTGTCCAGGAGATAGTACTACCCAATATTTTATCCTAATGGCAATATATAGTAGTTAAAAAAGCTTGAACTTTAAATCAAACACTTTGGGGAGGACATGGCTAATCTATTAGTTTTTCAAATATAACTTAGTATCAATATGAAGATGAGAGAGTAAGCCATTTCTGGGAGCTTACTTGGTTAAAGTCTGTTATAAAATTGGAATGCAGTTTAACTTCTAATTTGCATGCAGGCAATGAGAATGATCTTTCTATAGCACCTCTACTTCTCCAAAACTTCTTATTTTCATGATTGGGTCATTAATGTCTTGTTGGGTTAAGATAACCCCTAATGCTCCCCCTCATGAAGGATGCACTAGCTTTGATTCAGTACAATTATTTAGGTGACAAAACTATAGTATTTGTTGTGGTTACAGAAAGTACAGCAAAATAAAAAGAAAAATCCAAAAAGAGAACCCCACAGCATGCCTTTGAAAGACAGAATATTTTACTGTTTCTAAATAAACAGTATGGCAGAAGCCCATTTTGTTCATATTACAATTTATTCTGAATAAATTTATCTTCCCTATTTGCCGTTCCTTCTTACTTTAAAAGATATCCATAATATGTTCCTCCTGGGACAAGTTTTCATCCATCAGAAGTAAAACCAAATATGGGATTTTTTTTTTTATAGAGAACAATGACAAAATATATGTGTCTCACACATATACCTGTTTAGAGGACAGTAGTACTAACACTTATCATTAAATCCTCCACTGAAAGCAAGAGGGTGCAAGTCCTTTCATCCCTTGTGAAAGAGCTTCAAAATTTTGCTCAGATAATAGTAAGTTACTATTACAAATTTAGTATTTACGTCAGTAGGGAGTTCTTATGACAGATTGTCTATCTTACTTTTGGGCAGATGAACTGTATCCATTTGAAAAAGAAGCTACCAGGTCTTTTCTTCTGATTTTTACTAGATCTGTGTGCAGGTTGCGAGGCAGAGGTAGTGACAAGTCTTTCCTAAACTGGCAAATCAATGCGAAGATACAGTTCTTGTAAAGGTGAAATGGAGTTTCTGCAAAGATTGCCTCTGGAAGTCTTGTGTCATTTTTCTGGTCAACGTCCTTTACTTCCACTTGACAGAGCAAGCAATTTTAGGAAGGACTCCAAATCTGGCAATTTTGCACTCCATTAAATGCTGACAGCTACAGTGTACCAACTGTTGAGGCTACTTGGGTGTCAAGCACCTCTCCTGATTCTTCTTGTTATTCTGTAACATAGGAGAAAGGTCACTTCTGTTTGGTTTTATCACGTGTTTAAACACAAGCAAATGACAATACTTTCAGAAAAGGGACTACAACCTAAAATTGACAAATAGGCTAAATTAATTTGTTTATAATTAATAATTCTGCTTGAAAACACCTTGTTAAAGTGTTTGTTAGGACTGCCATCCTGACCCACACATAGTTTCTCCTTTGCTCATCCTTTGCAGTCTTCACTAAGAATGTTTTCCTTGTCTAAAAAATGATTATATAAAGGTGTGTAATGTGGAAGTCTGCTACTCTACAAGCCCCCTGATAGGAGGATGCAGACACACTTTTTGCCTGCCTATCAGAGGCATGTGCCAGGGCCCTGCTTACCTTCTCCCCGCAACAGGAAAAGCTTATAAACAAATTTTTCCAAACCTTGCATATCAAATGAAGGAAAGCTTTAAACTGAATTTAAGGGCTTCTTACCTGCAGACCTGTAGAAAAATAATTTGTTCCGAGTGATACAGCTTCAGTGCCCTGCAACACCAGACATAAGCCATTTCTGCTCACTCCCCATGGTCATTACACAGGATTGACAGCAAATGGTTCCAACATGCACCTCAGAGCTTTAACAGGATGTTTAAGTACCTGAGTCCTCTCTGCACTATGCTTCTGTCCTGTTGCCTTATAGTTTTTGAATTTTTTAATTTTTGTAGATTTTAGAAGTACTTATGTAGTGAATGTAGATTTTAGCGTTACTGTATTATATCCCTTAGGCTATTACCCCATCCCATATCAATCCCTCTAAAATTCCATTAGTCTGTTTAGTCTCCTTTTCAAGGTAGAATTGTAGAAAAACACCCTAAAATCTCCACCAGAAGATATCACATAGAGACAGCAACCTTCAAGCCCAGAACTTTGGAAAGCCTCCAGGAAATGCACATGCTTTGAGGAAGATGAAGATGAGGAAGAGGGGGTCCCAAAGACCCCAGGCCCAATTCCCAAGGGGGTGTGCCAGGGGATGGAACCGGGGTAGCATGGACTAATGGGATTGGATGGAAATCATTACAAAAACTGTAACACCTGTGTTTGGAGCATGTTCATGGGTTTGTATTCCTGGAGCCTGGAGGCTCATTAAAACTTTTGCTCCCTTATCTTACCTTCCACCTAATTTGTCCTGGGCTTTTTCTCCACAGTCTTTCAGGCATCAGTCCTAACAACTTATTACATCAGTAACTTCAGAAAACCTTCCTCCTAAGTTTGAAACAGTTTTATAATATGGACAAAAATTTCACAGGGGTTCCTTACTTTTCTCTGGTTGTTCATCAGCCCATCACAACACCTCTAGGGTCTTCTTAGAAAGTACCTCCTGGGTTCCTTGTCCAGTCCTTTTTCTGAGCAGAGGTCAAATAAGAGTTTTGGGTTGGTTGTTTTGTTTTTGTTTGTTTTTTTTTTACCAGAGACATTCATAAAACAAGCCTCCCTTGCTGTTAAAAACAGTCTACTTAGATCACTGGACAGTCTTCTTGACATCCTAGACAGCACTAAACCCTACATTTTTCAAACAGTCATTGGGAAATAAGCTATCGCGTTTTACTTCAAAATTAATGGAACAGTACGAGGGCCAAATCTTGCTCTTAAAAGGTCAATATAATCTGCTTCATAGGTCTATGACAAATTACTTAAATAAGATATATTAGTAATGTTTAACAGAAGAACTTGCCCAGGACCTAACTCAAGGGAGTGTCACTTTCCCACAACATTCATTAGAACTACTTTACCTCACAAAGAATAATCAAGACTGTATTTACCTTATATATCCTTTCAATATATGGCTCCCACCATAATCTTTGAAGCAGCATAATATAAAGCTTATGCAAACTGCACATGATAGGAAGCAAGCAAGAGACTCTTTTTACTTATAACCATGTAATAGGTGTAGTTATTCAGTGTGTGATGTGAATTTCAGAAGAAAATACTCAGTCATCACAAAGAAGTAAAATGAACATAATGTTTAAATTAGAGAAAAATATATAAAATTCCTTCTCATTTGAAATTTTCTCCAAATGAGAACTCCACTCTGCTGAAGAGCAGCTACCATAGTAATGCCCAGCAAAGACCAAATGGAAAATTATCAGTGGAGGACAAAAGGAAGAGGTCCTAAGGACACATATGTGACCTTGACTCTGCCTGTGGCTCATGGCAGGCAGCTGCTACGTGTGATTCTTGTTGAGAGAGGAAACAGAGTTGTGCACTCTCCTGGGGGAATATGTGTGCTGTTTATATATGGTGCTGAAAGGCGAGAGGGTGAAGTACAGCTAGTAGAGTGCTGGGGAGGATATAAAATGATTGAAGATGTGTGTCCTCATGTGTGTAATAGCCTCGGTTGGGTTGAGGGGCTGGGTGGGGGGAGGGAAAGAATTAAAGAATAGAAGGCATTCCTAATGGGTTCTTTATTTTCTCCTCAGCAATCAACAGCACTAGAAGAGCTCCATCCTCTCTATTACGTTTTGATGTATTTTTTCTTTGTTTATTCAAGTTAGCATGCTCATTTTGTTGTTACATATGTGGAAGAAGCTACAGAAAGTTCTGTCTCATAAAAATCACATAACTGCTACAGATACCATAAAATAATTTTACATTGAATTTGAGTTGACTTTATATCAATTTGTTCGTCTGCTCTATCACTCTTTTGGTTGATGGTCATTTTTTAAAAACTTCCGTGTGAGTTGCTACTAGGGAATAACAATGGATTGAAAACGCTGATGCTTAATACTTAACTTTCCTCTGTTTTAAGAAAAAATGGGGTTTTTGACATTGTTGCAAGATGGACATGTTCCAGTAACTGCTGTTTCCTAGCCACCCCATATTTTTCCTGTGAATATGTTCTCCTTTTGGAATGGCCAGATGAAATATTTTAAAGACCAGGTGTGAAGTTTGTTTGGTCCATTGTTGTCTATGTTATTTTCATGCCATTGGAATAACTTCCATGGAAGTGGAAGTTTTTCCAGGAGATTGGCTTTTTAAGTCAACAAAATTATGGAGGACACAGGTATGGCTTCCATGGCTGAGGAGAGCAAATGAACAACAGTGGAATGTTTCCACTTGTCATGAGGACAAGATTTGGCCAAAACTTTGAGATGATGG
Organism: Pachyramphus minor; assembly: GCA_013397135.1. Classification (NCBI taxonomy): domain Eukaryota; kingdom Metazoa; phylum Chordata; class Aves; order Passeriformes; family Tyrannidae; genus Pachyramphus; species Pachyramphus minor. Next base: position 802,900 of record VYXB01008526.1, on the reverse strand, counting down.
CAAAGTAGAATAAAACTTACTGATAAATAGTTGAAAAATCTACTGCAATTACTGCCCTGTGAATCCAAAAGTATTTTACTTAATACTAATGATCTTGATACTGGTACTGAACCATAACTAATGTTACAAATTTGCAAAAATTAAAAGAACATTGCCTAAAATATCAATGTGTCCTAACACCAAGGTCATTCTGAAATGATATGGCTCTTGTCTAGTTACCCAGACAACCCAGGAAGGATCTTTTCCTAACAGACTCCACCAAGCTAACTACAGTTTCATTTAACCTATAAAGAAGATTGTTGACAAATACTCTAATGCAGCAT
>VYXB01008526.1:725077-797577 GCA_013397135.1 Pachyramphus minor | reverse complement strand
ACTACTTCCCTGGTCAGAGATATAAATCTGCTATCAATAAGAGTAGAAAAGGCAACTGTAAGTAAATTTCTTTGACTGTTAAGATTTATACATGGTATTTCCCACTAAATCTGTGGTAGCACAATGAGAAAAACTTTCAAACTGGTAGAAAACATAGCATTAGGACATGCAATATTTTGCACAGCCATAGTACTTTCCAATGAAACATATTACAAATTTGACAAAGCCCCTCTGTGCACTTTTCAATTTTTAAATATAATGTCCAATTTCCAGCACATGAGGTAGAGAGGCATTATGCCACTGTGCATGTGATGAAATAAGGATATAGCAAGGATAACCAACTTGGTCAAGGACATAAAAACACACAGGCTATAGCCACTTGTTCCTAGAGGCTCATCTGACAGACTCAAGGCAGATAGAAAGTAAAAGGAACACAACTGAAAAGTGTTCATTTTTTGTTTAAAAATTGTTATTTTTGTTTTTGGCAACTATGTCTACTTAAAAAAAATGAGTCAGACTTCCTTGGTAGAAATTATTCAATAGACATCTATAAAAGGCTTCTTCAACGTGGTCTGGAAAACCTGTATCCTGTGCACGACATTGCATGGGATAAACCAGCCTTTTTCAACATAGAAATTCATGTGGAGGATATTTTAGAAAAAAATATGTTTTTACCTGGTTTAGGCCATGTGCTATAGGTTAGATGTTCAGTACTGTTTTTTTTTAAATTAGCAAAACATATTAAACAATTTTGTGTTTTGTCTTCAAAGGACAGTAATGGAAAATCATATCACACAGCAGCTTCTGCCCACACTCACTAGCTAAAACCATAATAGCATATGTTAATGTATACTATCTAATGGACTTTTAATTCCCTTATAATTTAGGGAGTTGTAAAGAGAAGGAAAAAATGTGGAGGAAGAATAAGAGGATACCAGTATTCAGCGAGAATACATTTATAATTTTTGAAGCTTTAATTTGTAGGGAAAGGTAGATTTATGTTACTGTCAGAACAGCATTACCATTACCTCTTTTGGAGAACTGTTCACTGTTCAAGTACTATTCAAGTTGAGAACTCTGTGGAAAAGAATTTGCTGTTTCAAAGAATGCTTTGCTAAAAACAAAACAAAACAAAAACCCCCAAAAAACCTAGAGAAAACAGACCCTGCTTACTCTCCTTCTTGACCAATTCCTCCAAGCTGATAGGATGGTCAGTTTGGAGAGCAGATTAGGTTCATACAAAAGTGGAAAAATTGGAATGATTCAGTCACTAAAGCACAAGAAAGCATGCACAAGAAATCTCTCCCAATTTTATAGCATTGTTACTCCATTGAGCTGAGTCTGGGAAGAAAGTTAAGCAATTAAACAATTTACAGTAAGTTCTGTTTTACTGCATGCTTTGGAAAGTAGGCATGTATGATATTATAGACATTCTGTCAAAAAATATCCATCTTATTAAATTGTTACCAGGTTTGGTTTTAAATTGGTAAAGATATAACTCTTATTAAAAATCTTGCTTTAAATTGACACAGAATGGCTTTTGTATTTAAACATACATCATAGCTTTAAACTGCAGTGACTTTGGACATTCCTGGGCTAGGTGCAACTTCTGTTTGTCCCATTAGAAAACTGGAATTACAGTCTTTCCAGAGGTATAAATCATAAGTTTTTAGTTCTTAAGCATCACAAATACCAGATCTTAAACCTGTCACTGGTGTTGGAAAGTATATTGGGCATAATGGAGCTCGGGCCAGTGCAATTTTAGAGAGGAAATTCTGCTTTTTACTGGGAGAAGATAATTCATTCTAGCCTCCTGTTTCTTTGAAACATGGCAGCTCAGGGTTTTGGCATGTTAAAGAAAGCATATGTTAAAGTAATGCCAGGCACCTTTGATTACAAGTATAGTGGAAAGGCTAGCTGGGCTGGAAGCACTGACCCCAGTCTATGAAGGCATTTAATCTTCTAGTTATACCTAAACTTGTCTTTGACATGGACATCTCATGCTTGAAGTTAAGGAATTTCTACATTTCAATGGAAAACTGTTTTTTAGAAGTTACCTAAAGTCACTTGAACAAAAGCCACAAATCCAACACAAACAAAGTTCCATTTTTAATTCCATTACCATCTCCAGTAGAGAAAGGACAGGGAAAAAAGGAGCATTCTCCACCCCTCGAATATTTGTACAAACCATTGGTATTGCCCCAATATGGACAAGAGAGGCACAGCTGTCTGCAGCATCTCTCAAGAAGATGATGGATACCCCAGAAAATGAAACTATCCCAGTGATCCAGAGATGTAGCTTTCTACAATGGTGAGGGTATGATGCACCACAAAGAACACATCTTCTACTTCCCCTGTGCAGACAGGAGCTTTTCTTGCAGATAAACAGTGAGGATCCTAACCAGATCATTATAATGGATGCATTTCCTTGGAAATATTAATCCCATCTTACAAAAGCATTTGAACACATCTCTGATTTTAAGTCCTCAAATTCTTTACTGGGTTAAGGCTCAAACAAGTATTATATGCAACAGAATTAATTCTGGTTTATGTATATTTGTGTGTGTCTGAATCACCCTGTTTAGGTCAAGTAAAATAAATGCAAAGACAAGCATGTTAGCAGCAAAGTGACCCTTTAGAAGTCCTAAAAAATTACTCTTGCAGTCCATAGTCCAACATTTAATAATGCTGAACTTGATAAGGGATCTCAGAACCTGAAAAAGGAGATCTGAAAGGCACCTTTATAGAAAACAATTGATTTGCTTCATTTCATTGAAATGGCTAATGCTTTGATGGTTCATATTTACAATAGCTTGTCCTGTTCTTCAATGGAGTTGATATGTTGGAGTCTTTAACACCATAAACTTGATCAAAACTTCCTGGGTAATAAACAGAGCGGAATTAAGGTGTGAGCCCCCCCCCATGATACTACTGCAGCCCATCTGTGTGCCAATTTGTAACTAAAGACATCAAGAAATGTGTTCTTCATGCTCAGATGCCCTTGGTAGTCGAAAATAGTTCTGAGAGCTCAATATGCAAACTGGGTTCAGAGTCTGAAAGACTTCAGAGTGAAAGATTTGACCTTCTGTAGCAAAGGCTGTATCTGGCTAAATCCACTGCCGAAAGCAGAAGTTTTACACACCTTACAGTGTAATCTGGATTTTAAATTTTACCTGCCTTTAAAAAAAGCCCAAAAAAACCCTGAAGAAATCAATGCTCAACTTTCTGTTTACCTTTCACTAAAGCATAAATGTCTTCCCACCATCCTAGAATTTACATCAACAGGCAGTTTCCCCGACTATACATAGCCATATTTGGGGGTGAGGTGTGGGGGGTGATTGAAGGTTTTGGCAGCAGAAAATGGAAACTTTGACTTCTCGCTCTCTGGTGTGAGCCAGTATTAAGTCACTAGAGAATAACAATTTCCCCCCATCCCAAAAGTTGATTTTGTCTACTGTGAAGGTATTTGACAATGTCACTGCCACTCCCCATCTACGAGGGCTCTGACAAGATACACAGCATCTCAACAAATGCACTCCCAAGCACTCTCTTCAAAGGGCTGACGTGGGACAGGTCAGTCTGCTAAAATCACACCTGAGAAGCATCACTCCTCTATGTGTCAAGGCCACTGTGTCCCTGTGATGGGACATTTTGGCAGGACTTCTAGGAAGTTCATCTCATCTCTCTCCTCATCCTGTCTGCTCAGTTAATTATTATTTGTCAAAAAAACCCCAAACTATGTGACAAAATAATACATAATCCTTAGTCTTGTAATGTTGCATGGCAACAGTATGGCAACTGGATTTGAGAACTCCATTAGGTAAATACACTAAGAGCAAGGTTACTTATCACAGACTTTTATGCTGGCATGTATCACTGACAATGTTTTTTCTCATGCTAAATTACAAGTAACTTTGAATTTTTAAGTGTGTATTAGCAACCTTATTTATGTCTGACTGTTGAAGCTACCTCCTTGCTCACCATCTCAAGGGTATTTCTGAGACAACAAATATAGACTGTTAATACTAGAGAATTGTAGTTGTAGTACTTGCTGGTCTCATGTTTCATTTTGTCACTTGCTTGCAAATCACTGAAGGCACATCTCAAAACTTTTTTTTTAAGCATGGAGATATGCAGATACGTGTCCAGTGTGATTTTCATACACACTCTGGTGTCTGACTCCCATAAAACCAGTAACTTCATAAAGCTGGCTCAGAATCAGAGCCTCCATCACAGACATTTCAACAACTATATTTCTTTGAGCGACTACAGGCTTAATAAATTATCTGTGTAAAACTTGGCCACTTCAAGATATTGCCATTAATGCCTATAAACAAAGATTTCCCTTATCTACTATTGTCATATGAAAAATAAAACCCAAACAAACATTAAAAAAGGGGGAGAGAACAAACAAAAAAACTAATAATAGCCAAAACCAGAGAGGTTTTCTTGCAATAAGTTTTGCCTGATGTGCTGCTGTGAAGCAGCTATATGGACTAGTGTTCTTGAATATGAGTCATCTTTTCCTTATTTGTGCAAGTCTGGCTGTCCTTTTTACTTCCCTAATTGCATGCATTGTTTTGGCAATATGATTGGTTGGATCAAAGAATAGCTTTATTATGTTGTTCTTTTTCTTAAAGCAAGTTATCTGCATTGCTAGATGTGAAAAACAGATTTGTTTTCCAGCAAAAGTAAGTTTTTGTGTCTGGTCTTCTGAAAGACCATGCTCTCTGTCTGTTATGTTCCTTAGTACAAATAAATACACTGATTTTTAGCAGAGGTCTTAGTATAATAATAAAATTTAAGTAATAGGAAAAGCTTAGATAAATACTAGAAATAATTATAACAACAAAATGCCCTCCAAATTACAGAAAATGTCTAATCTAGGTGAGTAGAAAAAAGGGTTAAAAAAATTGCAAGAATTCAAGAAGCTTAGATGACTTTGGAAACACAGATCAAAAACAAAGAGACTGGAAGTATAATTAACTCCATTACTGCTCAGTCAAATGAAAACAGCTGTGACACCCCATCTTATTTATGACAGCAGCAAATAGCTCTATTCCCTTGCTGGTTATTGCTGTAGGACAGCAGTGGTTCTACAGTAGGTGAAATAGAAACAAGCTGCTAATATTTATGTCACTAGATCAGGTTATGGATACAAGATTTATGCAAAAGTTCTATAAAAATATCGAAGTAGCTTTTATATCTTCCTGCAGCAATCCTTTTCCAATAGCAAACTAAATATCTCTTTATTAAATATGATCCTACGCTCTGAGTAGTACTGGGGCACAAAGGCACTGCTGAACATGAGAATGTGTTTTCACTGCAAAGCCAGTTTTGTTCACTCTAAAACAAAAATAGAAAACTCTTTAGGTCTCAAAACCCCTCAGTTATGTGTAAATTCAAGCTAGACACTGTCAGTGTGGGCTGGGATATGTGGTAGTTTGGTAACAGATCAGTTTGCTGTGCTTCAAACAGCCTCTGCTTTTAAAAGTATGGAAGGCAAGGAAAACATTTTTCAGATTAAAACCCTTACTTTATTAGAAAATATTATTAAATCAGATGCTAACTCCTTTGACATACAAAAAGTGTTAGTGGGCAGAAGATTTCCTAAAGCAGTTTTTTATCCTGCTGCTTTAATCACTGTGCTTACTACACCTAATCGGTCTTCTTACTCAGACTAACTGCCCATTACATAATGATTGAGAAATAAGATTGTCAATAATAGGACAGAAAATAAAGCAAGTAGGATGTTGCATACTTCACTGCTAACCTTTTTACCCTCTCCCCTACTCATCAACCTCCCTCCTCCCATTCCCCTCCAGTTTTGTTGCTGTCAGTACTCCCCAGCTCCACGGTGCATTGATGCTTGCTCACCATCACTACACCTACCTGCACCCCCACAGATCCAAACCCCTTTACTTCTCCACCTCTCTTCCATTATGCACCAGGAGTTTGTTCTCTAAGCACTTCACCTTGGTCTCACATGGCCAGATCCCCTCTCAACAGCCACTGCCTTCAAGAGGCTTTGGGCAAACCTGACATCCTCCCAGAAGAGGTCATCTCCTCCACTTACACCATGGATCCCACCAAAACGGCCCACATGGCATATGGGGGTCCCAATCCCTCTCCTAATGCAACTACATATGTGCAAATGTTCCTTTCCACCCTTCCCAACATCATGCCTTTTCCCCGCCTTATGGTTGTTCAACACAAAGAATATCATCAGGAACCAGTCTCGGGTTTGGCTATGCTGGAATACCTTAATGGTTCTGTGCCATATCCCCAAGTAACAAAGGAATAATAAAACAGTTGAGATTTGGGACCAGACAGACAGATGCCATGTGTCTTTGTTCCCCACAGGGTTCTTGTTTGTTTGTTTTTTTTTTACTATTTCTCCAAAATCAACAATCTCCAAGTTTTGAGTAATAGTGGTAATAGCTGTAGTTTTTAACTCATAAAGGGGTGAATTCCCCTTGTGTTTACTTTCTGCATGATGGAGAAGGAGCTCTAGATCTCCATAAGAAATTAGGATGCAGAAAATGTATTTTCTAGACTTTTTGTTAGGGAATAAAATTCCTCATTCCTGGCTAGTACAAAAACTCAGACTCCAAAGATAATCTGTGCAAGCAATGTAAATAAAGAACATGGTAAACAAATGCTTAGATTTGGACCACAAATCAAACTCTCCCTGGCCTCGTTGAGATCCCAGATGATTTCTCTGCTTCCAGAGAGACCCTGCATTTCTTGGCTCTCAGCCTCCTTGCAGCTGCAGCACAGCATCACCATCACAGCTGTGAAGGCAACACACAGTGTCCAGCTGTGCTGGCAGGGCTAAGCTTCCCACGGAGCTGGCCCTGTGAACACTGCTCAGAGAACTCTTGGACAAATGAGCTGAACATCCCTGGCAGCCAGAGCCACCTGGGGCTTTTTTTCTGCTGTGGTGTTATGTGGAAGACTCAAAAGTAGGGTTTTTCATTTTCGGTTTGTGGAGAGGGTCAGATTCTTAAAATTATTAGGATATTCCATTTTGGTTTCTTCTGTGTAAGTTATCACTTTTGTTAATAGAAAATTGCAGCCAGCTCTGGGTAGCTGCTCACTCTGTAAGCTGCACAGGGCATGCAGCTGGTAAGACTGAACACCTTCAAATCTTTGATTAGGAGATGGATTGTAAGGTACTTGAGGCACCTGCACAGAGAGGGCTGATATCACTCAGAATCTAGGGAGCCTTGCACCCTGTTGGACAAACAGCTGTAGAAATACAGGACAGCCAAGATACCTCAAAGGTTACCATGAACCCAGGTTTTTGTTGCTGAATGAAGTTCTGAGAGCTGAAAGCGAGCCCTGAACCATCATCACAGGAAAACATCCTCTTGTCCTCTGCATAAGGTGGTGGCCAAACAAAAAAATATCACTGGCGTGGTAATGCATGTGCTGATATAGGAAACTTCATCACTACATCATTCTTGGTATTTTGTACCTTGCCAATAGCATGACTGTAAGCTTTCCTATATTATTATAGCAAAACTAGATGATCCTAACAGTTATTCGTGAAGAAGCATTTGAGGCTACACACAATCAGCACAGGAATAAACAAAAAATCATTTTGTAGTCTTAATGACACATTCACTTCTTTTGGCATATCTTCCCAAATTTGGCCTACAACAGGCCAAAGACAGGCAATGTTTGAAAATTCAAAGCAAGAACTGCAGGCTATCTTGCACAATTCTGCTGAACTTTCAGCAACATAATCAAGAGAAGAATGTAGTCTGTGAGGTATTCATATTTTTAGAAATTAAATAGTTCTTGTCTTAAAATAAATATGATGTCACTTAATACAATTTGTCCAGAAAGTAGAAATATAATACTACTCCAAATCAAAACACATGAGGTAAAAATAAAAGTAAAAAAACCCCACATTTAAGACATACTGTACTTAGTTAAAATAACAATTAAATCTCAGTTTATATTTCTGTATAGGAATATATTTAACCTGCAAAACATCATAAAAATATTTTGTCTTTAATAAGGGGAACTATATTAACTCTATTTTGTGAAAGGGAGAAAAAAATTACTTTTAATTTACATCTGTAAATTGCTTATTAACCTCAAAATAAGTTAATTTCTTTATCTGTTCCTAGTCCACATCACTGAGATGGCAATAGTAACTAAAAAACAGATAAACTGTTAAAAAACTTAATATAAAATTAACTAAAAAACTTAACTTAAAATAACTTAATACATATAGGCAACATGAGTTGTGCAGCTATAGAGATATTAAAAACCACCACACTGACAAGATTCTGCTTTAAAGATGAGACCTCATATGCCAACTTTCAACAGAGAATGATTTCTTAAAGTCAAGCCATAAATGCTAAAACTGGGATTTCATGGCGACACTATAATTTATAATACTTCTGCAGTTTTCAATTATTCAGATGCTCATGGCCCAACAAATTGAATAATGAATGGAGTAATGAATTGAACCCTGAGAAGATGATAACAGAAAATATTATGAGTAGTCAATACACAGTGGAACCCACTTACAGAAAGATCCCTCAAAGAAATAACTTGTTTGAAGGACACATTTTCTCTTGAAATCCAAAAGACTTGTGGGAAAAAATGTGCAGGAGTTGCCGTTAACAAATAACTGCTAAAGGCATAAACCTGCAGAACAGTAGTATATTTCTAGTGACCGAACTGTGAATCATAATCATAAATAGACCAGTTATATTTTCTGTGGATGTAGGTTATGCATTTCATTATTGCCTTTTTTTTTTTCCTCCCTCTAATGCCACAGAGAGAGAAAAAGAATGGCCATATAAATTCTTAAACACTTTAGCTGCAGGCTTAGCCTTGGAGGTGTGATGATATTCCACAGATGCTAAAGCACACAGGTCTTAACAGCATTTAATACATTTGCATCCACACTGCAAGCCAGAAACATAAATAATAAAAATGATAAATATACTGTTCAGAAATGGCAAAGGTAATGGACATTTGTATCTCCCAGCTAGTATTTAAAGGAGCAGTGCAGGCAGCCAGCAAATGCTATATTAAAAAAAATTACATAGGTTTTAAAAAATAAAATAAAATAAATTAAAAAATTACCCTGCCCCAGAATCACAACAAAAAACCCCACCCCAAAACCAGATTTAAAAAAGCACTACTCTGCATTAGCAGATATGTATCTTATTCCACATCTTCAAATTTTATGAGACACTGACCACTCCTTCAAATTAAGGTAAACAACATTGCCTTCCAAAAACTGCCCCCAAACTTTGTGCCAAATATCAAAATAAGCCTTTTAGGGAAGTCTGGAAAATATTGGACTAACTATAAGAGAAAAAAATCCTGACTTTTTTTAGAGTAGATCCAAACACAAAACCAGTTATTTGTGGCATGTTTTGCTTGAATCCAGGGTTGGTCTTCAGCGCTGGGTCAACACTTTTACTGAGATCACACCAAAGACCCAAACAGCTTTAAACACTGTAAAAGCTGGAAATAAACTTAACAGGTCCAGACTGTTTGTGATGAATTTGATTCAGCAAAGAAAACTATAAGGCATCAGAAGACCCTGAGCTTAGTTGCATTTGGTTTTCCACAAGCCAGGGCTAAAAAAAAATAAAAGGGAATACAGAAGTCAGGAAGTTTTATATTCATTACTCAAATATTACAGTGGGTTTTTTACCCCTTCTGTGTTCCGAATAACTCTGCCTCACGAAACTGTTGGGAAAGAAGTGTGCTTATTTCTTTCAAGCAGTGAAAGAAATTGCCCAATTCCGGCATTCTGAAGAAAAACCCCAGTAACCCACCGACCAGGTAGCATAGCCCACCCTTCAGGAGTATCTCTGGGTGTTCTGTTTCTGTATGGACACCTCTCATGTGCAATGACAGTTCATCAAAAAGTCGCATCAATTGGAAAAAATAAATCCACATTTCTGTCTCCAATGTCTCTCTGGGCTCAGCTTCTGCCACATGGAGCACCAGCTCACCACCCTTCCCACGCTCTCACATTTGTATGAACTCACCTTGGACCACCATGGTAATGGGTTATAGCTGGGTTACAGTGTACAGTGAGCCTAGACCACACATGCAAATCTATTCCTCCTTATAAACTTAAAGAGATGTAGTCAGCTCTCAACACCCAGAAGATCTTGTTGCTATGTCATGGAGAAATTCAGATCTCTGCTGTAATAATATAAATTCGTAATTAACTACATGGATGAAAGAAATAAAGACATATAAATGTCTAAACTGGTTGTATATGATTTTTCTTTATCGTTTCAGATAAAGAAAATCTCAGAATAGAGGGAAAAACAGGCATGTCTGGAAGTTTGGACTAGCACTAACTTTGAAAATGCAAGTCTGTCTTAAGAATGAATTGGCTTTGAAAATGAGATGCTGCAACAGATTCACTGTAATTACACTTAAAAATCACTTATATTTTTATTTCAGCATTTCCAGTACCCTGTGGTACCAAATGACCTCCAATCATATCCTAAACATTAAATTGCACCTTTTGCCTCTCCATTTTTCTTCAAAAATTGTTTGTTTTTAACAAGTCTGCCACTGTGCTTTTTCCATTTTTTTCTAGTATTTAACTCATCAGCTGTGGCAGCTTCCAATGCTTATCAAATCCAATATCCCATTATTGAAATAATGATCTAGCCACAAAGACACATTGATTTGTGTTTATTGTTAATATCTTATAGCTTAAAGCACATTTTCCTCACCAAAAGAATTATTTGGTGCTCAATTCTGTCATCTTAGCTCATACTGAGCTGCTCCAGTGAAGCCAATGGAATGTCAAGACTCAGTGTAGCATGGGGATGTGATTCTTAACTAAAAAGAGAAACTTTTGAAGAACTTTATTTAAACTCTTGCTGTCATTCTTATGCTCAACTGCTATGGAGGGCAGTGGGAACTGCTCCAGAGAAAGCCCAGTAACTAGTTTTATACAGGGTTAAACCATGCTTACTTTCTCTCATTTTCCTTTCCCACAAAACTGCTGTGAACAGGAGTGCTAAAGGGAAAGACAAGATCTTGCAAAGGATATGGGAAAGCTCTTTGCAAAAAGTCTAACCTGGAAATAATCTGTGCATCACTTGAAGACAAATCACCTGATCAGAGATTCAGCTGTTCTCAAAGTGATGCTTCAGCAAAGAGATCTAACTTTCAGCCTGGTACCACCAATATAGTCTTGGTATGGTGGAGACCTTACTCCACAAGGTGGGGACTTCAAGGAAAGATTTAAAGTCATTTTAAGAAACATAACATTTGGAAAATATCAGCCAGCTACTATTAGAGGAAAAAAAAATCACTGAAAATATCTATTTCTGAAGCATTTGCACTGCTAAAACTTTTTTTCCAGTGGCATTTTCTTCAACTGGGGCCTGTGTTTGATGTTTTTCAGAATCCTTTTTTTACTAGACTGCTTTTCTCCCATATGTTTCGTAAGAGGAAAACCACCTCTGTGTCTTCATTGCTACTTTGTACTTCTCATCCTTTGTCTGGTGTCTTTAAGAAATGCATTTCCTTCATGAAAAAAAACCAGTCACATGTGGATGGTGAAGAGTTCTGGGCAAGGCTGTTGTCTTTGCTTAATTTTGAGGCGCTAGAGAACCTCCCCTGTGAAGACAAGAGGAGAAAGCCAGGGCTGTTCAGCCTGCAGAAAAGGTTGCATGGAGACCTCACAGCATCCTTCCAGTATCTGAAGGGGGCCTATGAGGAAGCCAGAGAAGGACTCTTTATCAGGAGCTGTAGTGATAGGACAAAAGGGAATGGGTACAAACTGAAAGATGGGAAATTTAGGTTAGATATATGGAAGAAATTCTTTACTGTGAGGGTGGTGAGATACTGGAACAGGTTGTCCAGAGAAATTGTGGACGTCCCATCACTGGCAGAGTTCAAGGCCAAGTTGGATGGGGCATTGAACAACCTGGTGCAGTGGGAGTTGTGCCCGCCCATGGTAAGACTGTTGAAACTAGATGATGCTTAAGGTCCCTTTCAACACAAACCATTCTATGATTCCATCTGTACAGCCTGTACTGTCTGAGTCTCCATTAAACAGTTCGGGTTGAAATTACTCAAAATTTTAATATAAAGGTCATTTATTTCTATGCCTTAGTTCACACATTAGCAACATTAGGCAAGGCGCTAAAACAGGGTTAATATTTAAATTCTGTTACAATTAGTGCTTCAAAATTCCCCAACATGTTGGGCTCTCAACGAAAGATATCTTGTAATTATAAAATTCTTATTTTATTATAGTTTTAGTTAGCTCTGTACAACAAATCTGCATCATGAAAACTTAGCTCCTCTTAGGGCTAGGAAAAGTTGCTATGGGTGTTTCAGAATACACCTCCTGCAGCAGCATCACAGTGGTTCAGTGATTCTTACCTCCCTATACACCACTGAGGAACATTTGTGCAAGCAGCTCATGCTGATGCCAATATATGGGTTTTCAGCATAAATCCACTGCTCAGTGTGGGAATAACTTCTAAGTCACCTGTCAGGATTCTAAAAGCTCAAAACTGAACTTGTTCCTGAAAATGTTACCCTGTCCAGCAGCTCTGTCTTCTCTAAGACCTAAAACATTATGAACCCCACAAATCAGACTGGGGCAGCACTTCTGCCAAATCCTAGCTATGTGAATTACATATTGCCCACTTAAGAGCATTCCCTGAGTGCCTATCCCAGCTGGTTCACACTTGGCCCCAGGATGCTGCACCTTGGGGCCAGGCACAGCCAATGCCTTCCCTTGCAGTGCTCTGAAAATAAATGCCTCCTTTGCTTGTTTGATGAGGAAATGCTGCAAAGCATGTAGGTGTCCCCTCAAAATGAAAAGTCTGAAGTTACTTGAAACCCCTTTCAACATTTTTAAACTTCTGTAAGGAAGGATGAAAACACAGCTGTGCTGAGAAATGAGGGGTTATGCTGCAAGTACTGAAGAAGGATGTGTGTCCTTGCTCAGAGCCAAACACTGAGGCAACATCTGTGGGTGACTCCAGAGGTATGTGTGGTGGACTCTCTAAGGAGCTCAGGAGCTCACTTTCTTTGGTTGAGCTCACCCTTGTTTTCATCACTGTTTAGTCATCCCTACTAAAAAAAAAAAGAAAATTACTTCAAGAGTTTATGAAGATAATCCAAAGGGTATGGGTCATATTGCCTTCAGTAAATTCACATGCATTGATACTCACATTTATAGAAAAGAAACAACAAAAATAAGTAATAGAATTTTGGTGCCAAACAAATGTAAACAAGGGATGACAATTTGAGATGAAGTAAAGATTCTCTCTTTCTTCTAAAGATCAATTCTCGATCCAAGTTTGTTCCATACAAAGTCAAATATGTATATACAGTCCTTCTGGACTCAATGGGATTCAATGTATTTAAACACCTGCACCTATGGAGCATTCTGCTGGATGTACAAAATATTGACACCTGGATTAAAGCATAAGCATGCATAAAATTCATATCTAAATCAAAACTGTAACACAGTTCTAACTGCATTAAGCACTTAGATAATGTGTACTTATGTACTTAGGCAATCCCATATGGTGAACACATACCTGGCATGTAGTAGTAAATCATCCAGGATTAGGTGTCTTATGTATCTACAGATATGGTACTGAAATAAAGTTCTATTTGGAAGGTCAAAATTCAGACAAGTACAGTAATACCAACATTAGGAAAAGCAGCTTTGTAGAACTGGAACAGTTTTGTTGGGCTTTCTGTAGAGGCAGCAGACGTTACATACACTGTTGTTCATGAGATGCATCTGAGACTGAGGCATTGCTGTGCTAAACACTGTATTGTAGAAAAACAGCGTCTGCCATGAAGAATGCATTGGTTGAATGGGCAAGAAAGAGATGGCAGGAGTGGAAACAGAGAGCCACAGACAGACAAGCAGACTGTTCCAAGATCTCAGAGCAGTCCAGTGCCATGGATGTGGTTGGAATCTGCCCTGGAGAGAGACACGGAAATTGGATGGATACAAACCATCTTAGTTTTGGGGCCAGGAATCACAATGAAATGTGAGTGCCTCCAGCTTCACTGAACACCATCCCCAGAATCTACCTCACAATGTGAAGGTGTCTCCCAGCTCTCCCAAATAAATTCCTTAAGCACAGTACTGTAAACTGCATTTCTTATAGGAAGGGCAAGAAAGTCCTTTAGGATTTCATGAAAGAATGCAACTGTACAAATAACTGAACAACTGCACAGACTGGTCACCTTATCCAAAATGAACACAATAGTGGGGTTTTCTTTTTCCTCTCTCCCAAGCAGACTACTGAGACAAAGGAAATATCCTCTCTGGAGTATTGAAAGACATTCTCCTACAGTTGAAATCTCTCTATCTGGCACAGCAAGCACATCATACTTGTGCTGGACAAGGTCTTCTCTTGTCATGGAGACAAAGTCCAATGCTGAAGGACTCCAGTTTAAACAGGGAAGACCATTGTGATTTTTGTGGGGCTTGTTCTGTACATTTACCATCCTCCCTTGGTGCTCTTCCAGGAGATCAGACTTCAAGAGAAGTCAACACAGCACAACACACAGATGTGCTTGCACATTTGAGAGGTACTCTTAATAGTAAAATAAACAAGAAAGGTGGGGGAAAGCAGAGGAAAAACTTCCTCTCGATCATTAGTGTAAACCTAGTTCTTGGAACATTATGGAAAATTAGTAGCTTTTAAGAAAGGGCTTTTAATTGCTTAATCTAAGTAATGTGGACAATGGCATACGTGTTTTATTTTAGGGTCTATCTAGCCCACTCAGAAAATGTAATGGACCTAATTTTCATTTAGTATAGGTCTGTGCAGTTCCTAAAACATCTAAATGGCTATTAATTTAATCAGGTAATTTAACTATAGCTCTAGAAAAGGCCACCAGCTAGTTGTCACGCAATGATTATGAGGATGACATTTCTATCCCATGATGCCAGAGGCAGACTTTGATACATCATTTTCTTTTTGAAGGTTAAACTCAGATAACCTGCCTTTGGCATTTAATTAGCTACATATTAAACACTCTTTTAATAATAAAATGATTAAAAATTTTATTGCTTCTCAAATGAGGCCCTTTTAGATAGATTTAATGACTTGGTTAGAGCACTGTAGTTTGTGAACCAAACCTTAGTTAGACCAGTATATAGTATAATGATATGCTTTACAGCTTGCAAAATCTGTATTTTATTCAAATGACTGCCATAATCATTTTGGGTAAAACTTATAATGCATTCTTCTGTATTTTTAAGTCTAACGGTTAAATGTCATTGAAAAGTAACCGAGAACCAACTGATTTCAGGATTTAAAGAAATGATCAAATTCAGGGAGTTACAGTAAGCTGCAGTAGGATTAATGTACTGTATTTTATACAGAAATTGTTTATCCTTTTAAAAATCATTTTTCACAGTTCAGTATCTGCAAAAAAACCCAAAAACCTCATGTTCACCTCGCAATGATAAAAAAGCGTGAAGTGGCTGACAGTCTCCACTCTTTATTTGGTATAAAAATGTTAGCAATTTAATGAAAACTGACACAAAAAAAGATAATATTTTCCCATTCCTGCATGGTAATAACAGTGTCATGACTGCAAAATAGCTGTAAAGATAATAATTCCATGGGCTGTGCCCACAGAGCAAATAGTACTATAAGGCAAAGCAAGTATGGCATTTAAGAATATATATTTTATGTCTGTGTGCATATAGATTTCTCTCTATACTTAAACCAAAGCAGCACCTTATCTGCAGATTAAGGTAATTATTAAAAGCT
Source organism: Pachyramphus minor (assembly GCA_013397135.1). Lineage (NCBI taxonomy): Eukaryota > Metazoa > Chordata > Aves > Passeriformes > Tyrannidae > Pachyramphus > Pachyramphus minor. The sequence continues at coordinate 781,798 of VYXB01008526.1, read as the reverse complement.
CAAATTTTTGTGGCCAGGAGTTTGGCCCACCAAAATCCCATCACCTTCACAGCCAGAACTAGGTCATCTCCTCACAGGCAGTTAGTTGCTGGCAGAGACGCATAATGTAAGAATCAACCTACCATCCAGTCCCCTTAAAAGTGGTCCCTTAGGGAAGAAGTACATTGTCAGGACAGATGGATAAAGAGAGAAGTTCATCTCCAAGTCTGTCAACCTAGCACTTTTCATGGACATAAAAATGAAGGAGAAAAAACAAGAGCAAACCCAATGAAGAACTGAAAAGTAATATCTTTTAAAATGTACACCTTGTTTCCAAGTCTTTGAAATATTTCTCATTGTTTAGACCCCGCCAGTAAAAAGCAGTTGTTCCTCAACGTTTACTCAACCCAGTCATGACAAAGTAAAAGCCGGAGCCTTTTTAAACCTGCCCTTTAGAGGCAGGAAGGACAGATTATTTCCATTGCCAAGATCTATTTGATAAAGGAAAAGTCAGAGGCCATCAGGATTGTAGTTATGCCCTCTTAATTTTCAAACTGCTTAAGTCCCTGTCCAGATGTAAATTAAGACAATTTACAGGTTACTCTGCTTACAGTCTCATCTTAGCATGTCACAGGGAGTAGAGTTCTACTTCTCTCTGCTCTTCCCATGTCTCCTGTGCCAGAGCAGGCATGCTTGGTATCCTCACCATTGACACCCACACAATTTAACACCTCAGCTTGATATAAGACACCACATATCTACAGAGTTGGGGCAAATGGTTGTGCCAAGGCTGCAAGCATGTCAACAGGCTCCAACTGCCCTGACCAGCCTCTCACATAGAGTGCTTTGGTGCCTGCCTTTGTGCCTTGGTGACACCTTGGCCTGGCATTGTCCACTGGCCTCCCTGAGTTGTTGGCTGACCCTGGCTGCTGTTGTTGGACTCAGTGTGCTCCTCCATTTCAGATATTGTGGGGCTGAGAAATCCTTGCCTGAGTTTCCCTTGCTGTTCCCCTTGCCTCTGGTCTCATCTGCCCTTGGGAAGCAGAGCGCTCCTGCTGTTGCCTGGCAGGTCAATATAAAACATTGGGCCCAAAATTTTATTTCATTTCAACAACTGATGATCTCGGCTCAGCCATTTTTATGGTACACTTAATACAATATTTTTGGCTTAGCTATAGCTGATGTATTTGGATAAATTGGGTGAAACATGAGCATCACTCCAGGTAGGCAGGCAGAGTTTTCCCATTGTCTTTCCTGAAGTCAGGCCTTTACCCAAGGATCTGCTTGGTGGCATCGCTGGAGGACAGCTTCTGACCTGCATTCACATTGACTGGTCCTGATGGGCACTGCAAGAGGCACAAAAGGGCTAACAACTTATATTTGAGTATGGATTTTGTCCTTGGCCATGTAATCCACCACATTAGGAAGTACTTTTCTAATATTTAAAGAGTAAAAATTCTGCATCATTTCAGAACAGGAGTAAAAAGAGAGTTTTGCCTGAATCTTCTTCATTCACTATTTCACCTGCAGTATAGATGCATAGTAAAATAATACACTACAGTATCATCCCATGGTGTTAAGATCATAGCTTTTTCCCCTGTGAAAAAGCAGAAACTGAATAGCTGGGCACAGAAGTGTAACATAAGAAAAGGGATAGTCATTACTCACAAAGAAAAATGAGAATATAGAAGTTGATATGCCTAGGAATTTCTGCACAGGGTGGGCATGTTCCCAGAGCAGGCACACGCATGACTGGAAGAGGGCATTTGCATTTTAAGACAGATTTGCTACTTGTTTTATTCCTCTGCTTTCAAGTAACAATAGCTTGCAGAGTTAGGTGGTTTGAAAGGGAAGATTCAACTCCCACAACAAAAACCCCAGAAAACAAAAGTCATCCTGGAAAGGGTAACAGTGTTGGAAGTGCTTAAAATGAATGATACTGAAAAAGTAATCGAGAAAAAGTACAATTTCTTTTTTGTACTGCTTGTAGATCTTGTACTTAAGAAAATCCTTGGCCTGTCTTCTTTCCCACAATCATTCTTCTTGAGTTCATGTTGAAAGTTACCTGCTTGAAGACAAACTTTGAGGGATTCTTCTTTTCCTCACCCTTAACAAAACGTCAGTGCAAAGGCAACAATATCAGTGTCATCACCCCAGGAATAAACTGTCGCTTCAAGCAACATCTCTGCTAATTATGAGAAGAAACTGACTCTGTAGGGTATTGGGGAGTGTAGGATCACATGCCTAAGAGAAATGGAAGATTTGGCTTTGGTTTTTTGTTTTGTTGGGGGGGTTTGTGGGTTTTGTGGGGTGCTTTTTGTGGTGAGTTTTGGTTTGGTTTGTTTTTTTTTTAACTGGGTATACTGTACAACATAACATGTAGAAATAACCAACACAGAACAGAAACCACAAGTTAGATAACGAAGCCAGCATAGTACTAGACAACACTGTACTAAAATGAAACTTCTCTGGGGCTAACACATCACTGTGAGAAGCCTGGCCAGTCTGGCTCCTCTAAGCTGTCAATGGTTTCATACAGCATCATGCTGGTGTATGGACATTGTCAACATGCTGCCTTTCAGCTTTTTTAGGCCACACCTCATTTCAATATTTAAGATGTCTGCATGCCTAATTATATGAGATCTGTAAAAGGGTAAGAGGTGCTTTGCACCTCACTTGATGCTTGGAGCACCTAACCCCTGAGATGAGATAAAAATGTAGAAGTGCTGCCCTGATAGCTCAAAGGAGGTATCATATAGTGCATTTACATTTTTTAATCTAGACAAAAGACTGCTACAGAGGACTGCTATAGAAATGTTTCTAGTAGAAATTGTAGTAGATACATCAAAAGAAAAAGATGAGGTTATCTGCTCTTGGGCAGTTCTTACAAAGACAAACGGAGAGCGTATAAAATACCACCACTTCAGTAACCTCCATTTTAGTAAAATGCTAAAAAGCCACTGGGAACCAGTCATGTACCAAGAACTAAAGGTTTTGGAGCTATTTCTTCTCATAATTAGCAGACATGTTGCTTGAAGCGACAGTTTATTCCTGGGGTGATGACACTGACATTGTTGCCTTTGCACTGACTTTTTGTTAAGGGTGAGGAAAAAAAAAATCTCTCAAAGTTTGTCTTCAAGCAGGTAGTTTTCAACATGAACTCCTTTTTGTTTTATTCCTAGCTCAGCATTCAAAATAGTAAAGAAGTGATCACTTGCAAGGAAGTGTTTAGAATCATTAAGCATACTTTAATCAGACATTTTCCTCATACAGAGTAATGACAGATCCAAGTTGACTGCCTTTGTGGCAATAATGACTTAGGAGTGTCAAGGAAGGGATTAGTTTTCTGCTGATAACCCTATTGACCAGTCTTAATATCTTTTTACTTCCAATACAGTAACTCTGAACAGAAAACCTTTCCACACAGGTAACACATTCTCAGTAGCAGTCTATCGAACTCAGCCGCTGTGCTCAGCCACATATACAAGATGTAACACTGCATTTTCATTACTGAAAATTCTTTGCCTGTAGCAGTCCCTGTTGCAGAAGAAAAGTTTGATGTGCCCAGTGAAAATGAGCACTTGCTCCACTGAGGAATAAATTACCAGTGCAGAAGTCCAAAAGAGATATTGCTGCAAATTTTTTTTTTTTTAATACAAACTTCCCACAGACATGTACAACTTTTCCTGTGCAGGATAACAGCAAGAATTCTTAGTTTTACAAAACCAAGTAAAATCCAGCCTTGCCTAACAACTGCTACCTGCAAAGCACAGGAACTTTCCTTATGTGAAGTACATGAAACGTTTTTCCCTGCCCACACAAACCCAAAACCCAGAGCTGTTGTTTCTCTGCACACTTGCTGCTTTGCTGTCTCCCCTCAAGGACAGAATCTTGGGGGTTTCATGTAATTTCTATGAAAATGTAATGCTTTCTGACTCTTTCATTTATGTTATGCAAAGTCAGTATTCTCCTCTCCAGAATTTAAAGCATACCCAGTGAAACTTGACAGGTAAGGGAGGGTAGGTGGAGGAAGGTCTTAGAGGTCTGAGAAAGTGAATATAATTTACAATGCCTAAAACCATAAAATCTCATTAAATATGTAAAGGCAGCAGACCTACCAGGAGAGGAAACTAGGTAGGGCTGGCCCCAAGCACAGAGGATGTGCTCCACAGAGACTCCCTGGTGACCTTCAGTGGGGAGAGGACTGTGCGTCGGTGAGCTTTCCTTTACTGTGGCAGAACTCTTGTGGGATGTTCTCCAGCAAGGCGAGTTGCTGGGACACCACTCCATTCCCCCTCCTTCTTCACCAACAGTGCTTGAAGGGCAGGATCTGTGTGTATATTTGTCTATCATACCACTGCTTTGCTTGGAGGGATTGCTGGCGTGAGTGAGAAATAATTGCCCTGTTCCATCAGATTTAAGGACCATCCCTGTGAAGTATCCATGATTTTTTTTGCAGTTCTGCTAAAATCTGATCATCTAGTGTTTGGAGCATACAGGTAGGGTGTAGGAAGTCTAGCTGTCCTCTGAACTATGATCCACCACAGCCCAGGAAAGTCCATCATTGGGCAGATCTACCCTTGTCTTTCATTAAATTTTTCCCCAAGTCTTCCCAAACCAATTCTGACAAAAGCATCATTAAAGTGCTACATCTAGAAAATGCTCAATCTCAACAAACAAATTTTTCAGACAAATGCTGTCTTTGAGCTTTCCCGAGCACGTGACACTCAGACTGCCTATAGGGTCCATTTCTATTATCTCAGTAGAAAGAGTGTTCTTAAAGACCCTCAGGCACCCACACAGACATGTATAGAACCAGATCCTACACTTCATGGATTAAATCATATGTCCGTTGGTCAAACAATACAGAACTCACTGCAAAAATTTCAAAATGCCTAGTGTTCTCTAAAAGGAGGACTAAATACATATGATTTACTATGATATCAACTGTAATTCACTTTTGCCCTTTCAATTCCTTACCTTTTTTTTCCCCTTTCTCTCTGCATTCTGTTTCAGTGGGGGGAAAAAAAAAAGTTCCGCCTTAAGCATGGCACTCAGCCACTCAGCTTTGCTATGAATATGAAAAACATGCTCAAAAGAAATGCATCTGGCTCAATGTAGGTCTCTAAAACACAAGATGCAGTGAAAGAGCTGTCATAAGTCTTACTACAGGTATAAAAAAACTCAGGGGTTTTTTCTTTGCATGCTTCACATCTAATCAATTTACAATGTGACAGTATTCCTAGAAAACCTTCTTTCTAACTGTATAAAGGCCTGGTATTCAAGCATTTTTGAGTGATAATTCAATAGGATTAAATTACACTCATGTGACAGCTCAACCTCACTAATGAGGTACATTTCAGTAAACTGTTGACAGAACTGTCTGGAAGGCTTCTTTAATTTACCAACATGTAACAACATGGGAAAAGCATTAGTCAACTAGATGAAGATGAATAAGCATTGGGGTCTGGGGGCATTTTGCATTAACACATGACAACCTGAAAGTGTTTTTGTCATTTGCTCTATTTAGCCCAAGGCACTCACTAAATAACTGGTACCTGTGTGATTGACTTACCAAAGTAACAGAAGGGATTATATTTACAAATATCTATATGGGAAACAAGACAGAGAAATGTCTTTCTTTTTTCTTAAAAGATAACAACTGTTTTGTGGGAAGATATCTTACACCTACAGTGAGGCTGAAAGAATTTTTAAATCTCCTCAGCCTGCCAGAGTGCTACATTGATTATTTCACTTCAGAGGTTCTTTAAGACTAGAATTTTTATAAGCTTGTTTACAACATACAATTCCATAGAGCTGTTGACTATCAATAGTATATACCTTTTACTAAGCAGAAAATGTAAAAGGAAGAGAAAAGGTGCAGAGACAAACTCTATGACTTCAAGTAACTCAAAACAACTCTTCATGTATACCAGTTTTTGCATACATACTGCTTAAATAGAATCTGAAGGATACTTAAGGAACTGATGGCATCATCAAACAGGGAGACTAAAATGCATATGAAAGCGAAGACAAAACAGTGCCAGTAATTTTAAACGTGCAGCTTCCTGTAGGTGTAAATCAGTGCAGGCAATTTTAAAGATGTAATGAGAAGTCTCTTGCCCAGTGTACTCAGCTAATGTATCTGTTGCATTTTTAAAACTAGGAAAGTTAAATACTTGCAAATAGATTAAGATTAAACAAAACAAGTTGTGCCATGACTGATAGGAAGTGGTCCACTGAAGGAACAATCTGTCTTTCTATTTAAACAGGTTGCATATTCAGTGTGTGTGTGTGTGTGTGTGTGTATGCATTTTATTCTGTTCTTTCTTGGTATCACCTAGTGCAATGCTCATAGTTCTGTGAGTTTTCCTCTCCAACAGGGACTGTCTGCTTCAGAAGAATTAAAATATTCCTTGACGGCAGGGGATAAAAAAGACAACTGAACCAGAACATAGATAAGCATCCTAAAATAAGACTGTGGTAGAAGACTGAGAGGAAGCAGGAGATTTTTCTAGGATTACCAAAAGAGGAAAATTGAAAGACTGAATTCACTTGGATGGGAATCAGACCCCAAAGCCACATGACTGTCTGATTATATTGAATTCAAACAATGTGAAAAGAAGAGAAACAAAAGAGGTGTAAATGAATCTTGCCATGAGGAAAGCTGATGAGGTTAAGTGATAGATAACTACTGAGTCTTTTAAAAGATTCATGAAATTTGTATTTGTGCTGGTCTGCTACTGTGGGCTACAATCACCTTAAGTTTTTCCATCTATACTGGCTGCACCACCTGAACTCACCACTTCTTTCATCTGTTCCTCATTAAAACAAGACTTCATCTTGCCAATGTAACCCTACTGTCTGTAACCACAAAATTAAAAATCCAAAGTCTCAATATGAGTTAACAGCCCCCCTGCAGTCTCTTCAGCATTTCAGACAAGGAAATATGACTGATGACAGAAAAAGGGCTCCTTGGGTAACACCTGGGGAGCAGCATAACTGCCACAGTCTCATGCTGAGTGTCCCCTGTCACTTACACACCAGCATCCCTGGCTCTACACAACAGCAGATCCACAAAACAGCAGAGGCACAACATTAAGGACAACCTGAGTGTAGAGTAAACCACATTCTGGTCCCATCACACCTACTACAAGTAGTTTCCTACAGGAATAAAAATACCGAAGGTTCGGTGATGGCAGGTGCTTCTTTCAAACCTCTCTGTCCTTCTCTGCTGGCTCTCTCCTCCCCATGTGACCTTTGTACAGCTGCAGCACTGGTGTTTTGTAGGAACTGTGCTCTCCTTCACAGCAAGTAGTGGGAAGCCAAGAACTTTGACTGCATTTGTAAAACTGTTCTGAAAATGTATAGAGAAATGTCTCAAATGACAAATATCCAAAAGAAGGAAAAGGGGAGGGGAAAGATAATTGTCATATATAGAAGAGCTCATTTAAAATTGTTTCAGAAGACCCTTGCACCTTGTAATCCCAGTGATGGCTGATTGAAAGCACTGATGCCACAAAAAGCAAAGTAGAAAAACACATGCGTGGTGTGCCGATAATGTATCTTTTTTAACCGTTTGAGTCTCTGGGGCTAAGAAGGGCTGGTGCGTGACTTTGTCTCTCCCTTTTTTTTCCTCAACCCAGATACAAGTGTATTTATTATGCAGCAGGCTGAAACCTCTTTGTCACAAAAGTTAACTTCTTTCCATTGAGTTTAACTCTTTACTGGAAAAGGGAATGACTTACACAGATTTCACTGCTGCAGCACAGGACTATCTCACAGTCCCGATGCATTCATTGCCACAGAATTATTTGCAGGAGAGTAACACTATTACTTACACTCTGTATATGGCAGAACTTGAGCTCAGAAGCTGATGCATTCAAACTCAGTGGCTTGTCCAACATTACATGAACTTCTCTGCCACAAGAAGGCCCTGAACTTGGGCCACCCAAGGTTATCTACATGGAAAAACCAGCAATTCAAAGAGCTTTCTCTTCAGATAAAAACACATATTTTCCTTCTTAATTGGTTCTTAGGTCTACCAAATGTCTACAGCTGACAGATGACACCCTGAATGATCCTCAGGATGATATGATCAGACATACTAGTAAGTCTACTGAGGCTTAAAGTGTTTTTCCTGTTCTGCTATTTTATTATTAATAGTTTCTAACTGTGGTGGAATAAGTGAGACTCAAAAGGCTGGCATACATTGGCTACCCAGAGAAAGGCTAAGAGCCTTAGCATCCAAAATACCAACACAAGTAATTGTCTAGCCCATTGAAAACAAGGTAATTTGGTTTGTTTGTTTTTTTTTTTAAAGCACAAAAATGTCCTAACCAGTCACCAGTATCCTCAGGAATAATTTTAACCGGTTTCCAGGGGAAACAGGCAGGAATCTTGTAAATTTGTTCCTGCCCATGAATACTTGACCCCTTAAAGAAACCAGAACTACATTTATGAGGAGAGGTGCTCTTTCAGAGACCAGAGTTCATAGGTTTCCTCCCTTTCCCCTTCTAGGAAAAGTACTTGGAAGAAGTAGGACTTAAGAAACCAGTCTGATCCTCTGTAATGAAAAGCAGCTTTTTTCAAGTCCATCTCATGCATTGCCAGAAACACATAAAAAAAAGGGAAATTAAAACACTTACTGCATTCTCATTTCCTCCATGAGCCTGAACCACTTCTCTTCCTTAATGAGGCAGTATCAGGGAACATCCATGGATTATGAGCTATATCTTGTATTTCTCACACACCATGACTTTCTCAGGCACAACAAATGATGCTAGGGAAGTGAGTGTAGCTGAATGAGCACAAAGATCTAATCCGTCCAGACTCTGTAAATACATCATAGACATCCAGCAGCGAATTCACCAGAGGGTCAAATTTACACTCCTCCAGCACATCAACAGACTAAGTTCATACTCAATGCTGTTATACTTCATGTACAGCTGAAGAAACTGGTCAGTGCAGAACTTGAAGTAGGACACTGGAATGCCAGAAAATCTGTTTTTGAGTGCTTCTTCCCCAACACCACCAACATGCACATGACCTGAGCTTGCTAGCAATTCTCAGCCTCTCTGGCACCCTTAGCAAAGTCCCCAGGGCACACAGAGCAGACCTCAGCAGCCTGTCTTGCTCCATCCCATTAAGGAAGGACAGCAATGCCATCACATCTTCCTGACAGCTTTATTGTGCAATTCCAGAGCTGGATCTTGGGGCTATTTTGTCTCTGTGTTTAAACATCCATGAGTTATTAATTTACTATATGCCCGCCACTGTCCTGATTCTTTTGTTCAGTGTCCTTTTTTATAAGAGTGTAACACAGGTACTTCACTGGTGGCAATGCCTTCAGGCAGCAATATCTGCAAAAACTGCGCTTTCGCAGTCTACAGGTAGTACAGGCAAGTCTCAGAAATGGGAGCCAGCTCCATCCTGTCCTCCTTGGCTCCAGTTCCTTGAACACAAGTCCCGTTCCCATCTCCACTGACCAAGGGTAACCTCTCAGGCAGAGGTGGTGAGCTGGGCTGGAGATACAGCACCTGCACACAAGGCAGCTGCCTGCCAGCTGCCTGTGGGCCTGAACAGCAATGACCACAGGTAACACCCACCTGAAGGCATCTCCCAGCTAACAAGCACCTGAACAAAAGCTACCAGATGCTTCCTTGGCATCCTCCTTGGAAAATGGCTCAGGTTCTACCTTGTCCTTCAAAACACATCCTTATTCATGTTTGCACAGCACTACCTAACACAAGACAAAGAAGAGGTGCCATCCCCAAAAAAATTGTAATTGTCCTAACAAGTACGGCACCTATGCCAAAAAATGCACATTGTTTGCTTGCAACATATAGCCTGGAGTTGCCACAGGAGGATAGCTAGGTGGGCAGAATGTGGGTATCGTGCTCCATCTTTCAGCTCAGGGAGAAAAGCATACCCTAAGCTGCTATTGCTGCTATCACTCTGCTCCTCCAGCTCAGAGCACTGACTGTTCCAGGTCTGCTGCCCTTATCTGCTACAAGATCTTCCAGCCAAAAGATGACACACATGCCTTGTTATGACAAATTGCTTAATTACAAGTTTGGCAATATGCAATACTTTGTATTTGCTATTATCGTCAAAGATGAAGAAAATGAAAAAAACATCCATTACCCTGAGAAAAAAGTCTACTCTTACCATAAATTTCTGATAAAGAAATGAAGTAAGTTCAAGTTTAATCACACCAGCAGTAAATCAAATATCAAATTTAAAACAACGAATTACAAAGGGCCTCCTCGCAGTCACTTAGCATTGATAAATTAGTAATGTAATATTAAATTATTCATATCTTTTTTTTTTCCTTAGGACTATAATGATATACTGTACACAGCACTGATAATTTACTTAGGCTGAGTCCATTCATTTAATTATGCTGCTAAACTTGGTAGGCCAATTGGTCATCATGAGAGTTTCCAGGCAAGCTAATCACAAATATATAGAACATGTCCCTTATTGTCCCCAGCGGCTAAGTGCTAAAATGCTATTTAGTGCTCAGAAGGTTAATGTCCTGCTTATGTAAATTGTCCAATTTAACATTCAGCAGCAGTATCATAAATTCTGGCTCCAGGATTTCATTAAACGTATGTTCAAACTAGTTGACCTTAAAGGTTAACAAGCACAAGTTAAACAGGACAATTATTTAACTCGCTTCTTATCAAGAGACTGAAGCGCTCTAGCCATTTAATAGTTATGCATACTTCACAATTAGAATTCTTAAAAGGTCTCTGATAAAGCGGCAGGTCATGAATTTTCATAAGGATGTCAGATAATAACTATTTATCTGCACTTGTTTTTCTTTCTTATAAACTTAAACTTTGATCTTAACATTCAATTAGAAATGATTCCACAGAGAAAGACTAGGTGACTCAAGGAGCTTGTCTTCACATTAATTTGAATCTAAATTAAGCTTTAAAAACATTGCATCCATATTGTCTCCTACAGAAATTAATTCAGAAGTTAGTGACCTATTCTTCATGCAAAAACCACTTCAGCCTTTCAGTGTTAGGCGATCGAAAAACCGCTGAATGCCAAATTATTACGTCAGGCTAACTACTGCATTTTTATGCAAATCAGAGGAAAAACGTCTCCCTATACATCATAAAATAATTTGTATTATACACAATCAACTTGCCTCTTACTATGTTAGCCAAAGATGAAGACAGATTAGCTGAGATCATTTCTTTCTTACGCAGCCCTATTTCTCACACAGACTCTTTTCCTGAGGCTTTGGTGAAATATGAACACCAGCAGCTCCTGAAAGTGGCTGCCACAGCCACTGCTACCTATGGCAGCAGTGATGCATTGAGAGCAGCTCCTTTGCTGACATTTCAAATCCCAAACACAACTTCTAAATGCAACGGGATCAAATCATAGCTTCAGGGATACATTAAAACAGTAAACATACATAAGAAATCTCTGGAGCTGACAGTAACTATATTCCAAGGAACATGTAAGAAACCTTTTTTTTTTTTCCCCCAATCTCAGTGGTACAAGGTGATTTTGTTCTCAGATAAAATAGCAACTACAAACAGTTTTATATTGATAAATCATGCAAATGCCACAATATTTTTGAAAGAAAAAAATGCTAAAGAAATCAAACTGTTATTTGAAAGAGAACAAATATTTTCCTTTTTTCAATAGGATTATGCTTTAACCCAGCTCATGAGGATTTTTAGTACAAAATGTTGTTCCTGAGGGTGTTTGTAAATAGGACCAAATGACACTTTAGAGCTAGGGCCTAATCTTTTTTCAGTAATACATAAAAAAAAAGATCAGTTGGAGTAGGTCCATGAAGATGAGAAGTTAGATGCACATTTCCCAGTATTTTATTTTAAGAGTTTTCTATCCTAAAAGAGATCAGAAATCTACACACTTTGGCAGCCAGAACAAATACTCAAGAATAAAGTTACGTCATGTAAGCCTTGAGGGGAAGGGACTAAGACTCTGTAAGAGCTGCTACCTGCAGTACATTTAAACAGTCCAAGGAGGTACAATATATTCTAATTTTGTGAAATTAGCAGATTACTTTGGCTTGGTTCACCAGTTTTGTTTCCTAAAAGCACTGTAATTTAATGATGGCAAAGCAGTAGATGGTGAATACTCATTTGTCTTTCTAAAGGTTATTGAAAACCTTGAAGAAAGGGAAGAAATTTCTAGCAGCCTGAATGTGACAGCTTTTTATGACCTCATGTGTGGCTCTTTTTCCAAACTTCATCTTTTGAATTCTGGCTTCAAATTCTTCCTGAAAGAGGACATAAATAAAGTTGAATGGCTAATGGACTAAAAACACTTATGATCAGGTTTTCATAACGAACATTATTAATGGCTTCCTTTGCACATGCACTGACATATAGTGCAATACTCATTTCTAAAGTAAGATTTAGAGCCCTATTTGCAATAAAAAGCTAACAGATGCAAATAAAAAATGAGAGATTCCATTACATAGCTACACGCAATGGATTTCTATTAAAGATAAACAGAAACATTTTCTTCTAAAGGCAGAAAGAGCTTCATTAGAAACTCACACATGTATGTAGGATTCCCATTTGTCTTCTCAGACAGACGTGGGTATCTTTCTTTTATTTCTAGCAACAGTACCAAAACCTTGGGTCTGGTTTTAAGTAGCAATGCACACACACATCCTATTTTGGCTGTTCCTAGAGTTGAATCTTCACACTCAAAAAATCAGGTTGACAGAACCAAGACTATCTCCAAACAAAGATAAAAACCTCACCAAACACAACAAAAAAACCCCACCCAAAACCCCAAACAAACAAGCAAGCAAAAAAAAAACAACAAAAAAGCCCAACCCCAAACAAGCGTACATCCCTCTGCCAGACTTCTAGTCTTTCTCCAACATCACTTCCTCCAGCCCCTTCACCCCCCCTCCTTTTTCTTCTTAAAGGCCAGTATGAGACATTTAAGTACAGAAATGAAGACAGAAAACTTGAAAAATTACTCTCATACAAAGCACTGCAGTCTGCCCATTTATTGGTTAAGATCAACACAAATCCCAGATTTAGCTAAATGTTTTTGTCCCTATACTGAAAACCAAGTTGTTTCTCCTGCTGCTGCTATGGGACTTTCAGGCAGCCACATGCCCATGGAACAAATGAAGAACCTGTAAGCATGGGGAGACTCACTCAGGCAGTGGCTGAAGAGCCCCACGAGCCTGATTTACTCAATAGGACTTACTGTCACAACAAAACCAAGAACATTTACTGAACTAACTGCTTTTGAAATTAAAAAGACAGGCTATTTCTCTGACATTGTGTTCTTTGAATAATTTCCTTAGACCCATTCCAAACATCCAAACTCATTGCATAAAAAGAAATTCAGGGAGTTCATTAGCAATAATACTTTCTGTTGGAGCTGCAGGGGAAAAAAAAAAAAAGTGATCTGAATTTGGTTAATGTTAGCATTCAGATGAAAGCTGAAAGAGTACTTTTACCATAACAGGTTTGTCCATTAGCTATTCCACCATCAAGGTAAATCACTATAAGTTTATAGGTAAGAAAATGAACTGAAACAATGACTAGTAATTACACTTTTGGAGAGGGACAAAATACGGTATGTAATTCTATTTTCCCTGAACATAATGAGGGATCTGCTACTGACTTCAGGGGAACCAGGAATTTATCCACTTGTCTTTCATTAAAGATGAAAGCCTCCTAAAACACTTTGAAAAATAAACCCAGTGTTAGCTGGAAGGGTGCCTGGTGCAAGAACTCAGAGAGAGGAAATCTTGATGAAGAAAGATTGGATGATAAATCTCTCCAGCACTTTTCTTAACAGAATAGGTTTTTGGCTTGATAGACATCTCTTCCTTTACCTTTACTTCAACATCTCTAAACATACCTCACATTTCACCGAAGAATTTAGATTCCTCTAAGTACATCCCAGGCATGGTAAGACTCTTGATAGATCTCACCTTGTTTAAGTAAGTCTTAACTATGGTTGTTGGCCAAGTTCTCGTTCAGCTGAAGCATTATTAGCTGGGTTCACTGATTTGTAGATGATTTCCACTGAGGAAGAGGGAGTGGAGGAGGAGGAATTAATTTTTAGGAATAAATTAGTTTGCAGCAATACATTTAAATGCAAAGTTTAGTTTCCACGTTTAAAGTGTTCTTGTGACCTTACTACTAGAAAAGTTCAGGTTTTTAAAAAAACACCATTATTTGAAAACCTGAGAGTATGAAAGGAGATGTTGTAAACCAATTCCCATTGTGCTTGATGTGTCAGGCAAAAAACCCCTAAAACTTAATCTTTTATAGACATTTCACCGATATGAGAATTATGGCTTTGAATCAGCACTCAGGTGCAAGTAGCACATCCAGCTCATGTGCCTACAACCTCGTGTATTCAGGCTTCATCAAGGTAATTACACAGAGGCTTAGTTTCAAGCTTGTAAGAACTCATGGAGAGATTTCATGCACTGAGGTACATGAGTCTTGACGAGGAGGGATTCAGAAGCTTTTTGAAGTGAGATTTTAGGTATTTATTTTTACTGACTGGAGTAGGCTAACTTAGGCAGTTAGGTGGAATTAGAGATAAGTGTATCAAAATCTGGTATTAAATGAAGAGCAAATACACATGCACTTGCTGATCTTGTGCAAACAAGTTTGAAAGTAAAGGTCAGGTCCAGCTAAAAACCAGAATTTCCTTGTCTTGCCATTCAAAAAAATATATTATGAAAATTTTAAATTAGTTTAACATGATGTTTCTTTAGCAATTACAACATTGTACAAGAGTATTATCTCATCCTCCTCAATTATCCCAATACAGATTTTGCTTTGTAGTTGCAATAATGTTTTTGGCTAACCTTTCTGCATCTCTATTTTATAATGACTTTTATGGCCAATGTGAAATCACTGCAGTGAGGTTTCACGAGGTTTTGTGAAGACTGCTATAATAATGAACAAAGTAGATCTGGAAAATTTTACTATTTGATAATAAGTAGGCATAATTTAAAAATATTTAGGTAACAAGTATATAAACCTTTTTAACTAAGAAGGCGTATAAACTTCCCCAAAACTATTCTGTAGTAATGTCATGTCATGTCATGTCATGTAGTAATAAATTACTCATAATTAATCACCTTACAGAATTATCTTTCTCTGCATTTTGTTGCTTTATATCTTGTAGGATATTCCCATTGTCAGAATTTACAGGGAGTGTCCCTGGACAACCCTCAGTTCACACAAGCTAAGTCACTGTTCTGGCACTTTTTTCACACTTTGTGGTTTAATTATGACTTGGGTGTTAGGCATTTGGATTATCTTCTACTACACACAGGCTCAAGCCACAGTCTCTTCTGTGATTCCCAGACAGCAGGAGACAACTTTTGGAGCATACCTAAGCTTTTCTGACTTTTCATATAAGCAATTTTATTCTTCTTCTCTTTTCTAGCCATTATTGAGAATTCTTTAAAATTATCAGATATGATGAATATGGCTGACAATAATTTAAATATAACCCCCCCCAACTTTAAAGCCTTAAAGATGTGGATACAATATTCAATATGAGTCTCCTGTTCTCCCACCTACCCTCCTTGACAAGTCCTTAAACATTTAAAATCTGCTCTGGACATAAATCCATGTTTTTGGGCACAAGCTCTTTTTCTCGTTTGGTCATTGTAACTCCAGCTAACTCCACCACTCCTGTGGTGCAGATATTGATGAAAAGGAGAAAATGTGACATGATTCCTAAAATTCCAGTCACTGGTTCATGTTTTGAACTTGATCATGTCAGGCAATACATCACTACCATAATTAATTCCTATGAAATATAGGAATAAGAATGATTATTGAGCCTGAATAAATTAATGCGTGGAGTGAGTGAAGAAGAAACAGAGAAGAATTTAAGGTTTAGCTACCAGGTACATTAAGCCCTCTTATCTCTCATTTTCTCATATTGATGTGAGGTAAATTAATAATTGCTCCTCAATATGACATGCAAACTTACATATCTCTTAAACCAGGAAGCTGTATTTCAAATGGCACCATGGCATTGGTTGAAAGCTGATATATAATAATCAGCAACTACTTGCAGAATAAATTGTGTTGAATAATAGAGATAATTGCAAACTCAAGCACTTAAAGTTAGGAAAACACAGATTTGAGATTACCCAGCATCACTTCATGCATATACAAAGTGCATATACATGCATATACAAACCTGCCACACTCAATGGGCAAAATTTCACAGTTATTTTTTAGCATCATTCTTCATTCAGTCCATGATTGCACGAGTATTCAGTTAAGCCTAAAAACATGTATTTATGGCCAAAAGTACAGTCATGAGGATTTGCAAATGTTGTATTTATCACTCTGTGTCACCATCCTAAAAGCATTAACTGAACTGGTGTTTGTGAGGCTAAGGGACCAAATGAATTCACAGGGAAAGAACTACAGTTTCCAACTGACCTTGCTGGGAGCTGAACTAGAACTTTCATGAGGCAAAACATTTGCAGAGGACCAGGTAGTACTTTATTATGATTTATTAAATGTCAGTTTATATGAGTTTTATTGAATATGAGATTAGAGCCACAGTTATTATATGACCGCACAGTATTCTGTGATTTACTCATGAACTGCCCTTCTTTCTTCATCTGCAAACACCCAGCAGAGTCGGACAGAAAACATGGCATCAGCTAAACCAAAGAAATGGAAATGAGAATAAACATGTTTAAATCTTGTTGGGGCACTGGAGAGCTTTATCATGCTCATCTCCTATCTGGTGTTATTGATCTCTCTTAGTGCAGGAATCAGGCTGTGAATATGACCTACACAAGTGGCAAAGATTTTAAACTTTATTATACCAGCTTGGAATTCAGCCTTCATTGGAATGGAAAGGGCAACTGTTCGGGAGATACTTGTGCATCAAGGCAGTTTATTCATAAAGGGGAGAGGAAGAGAGTAGTAGTAGCAGCCATAGAGGAAAGGTGGAAAAGCTGGACAGATCAGAAACACAAAGCTGTTCAGTTGGGATACTAAAACCTTGGGAAGCTGAAAATAATGCCACAGGAATATATGAGGCATGCTAAAGTGCTCAATTCTCATGGATGCCAATAAGAATTTCTAGAACAGAACACGGGGCTACATTGGTCATTATTGTAATTATTTTTTTTTTTCATTTCTATTCTATTGAAATTTAAGCATTAAGAACTTGATCCAAAGGCCACCGGAGGCAGCAGGTCTCTAATTTACTTCCACACCTATCCAATTAAATCAAAACTGAATTCCTGTCTTTAAGGCTTTTGGTGGCCTGCACCCAGGATATCTGAGAGCCTACACTCTGGGATGAAGATCACAGCTGATAACTAAGAATGACTGAACTTTTTAAGGGAGGGTAATGCTGTCTGCCTAGGCAAGAGTTCCTTTCCACAGAACGAGACAAGTCTGTGGAGCACTTTCCCACAAGAACTAAGGATAGTGCAAAACTTTTACTACCTTGCTTAAGCACAAGGTATGTTTGTCTGACCTTGGTTTCTTTTACATAAACCCACTGCACATTTGCCTGTGTGTCTATGCATTTGTGTGGAAGTGCAAACTTCTCTTCTGGAGACAAATTGACAACAGGCATACAGCAGATGTCAGTCACTTTGCTTAGCACATTGCTGGGATCTATGTGTTCTTTGCAACTCTAGAACAAACCAGGACAGAAAGCAGCTCTACCACTCCAAAGGGAGGTTTTACCTTTACTGGTCATCTCTTCTGAAGGTAGACCAAGAGAGGGGAGTTATTCAGCCTGGAAAAGAGAAGGCTCTGGGAAGACCTTATAGAACCTCTCAGTACCTAAAAAGGGTTGGAAGAAAGCTGGAGAGGGACTTTTCACAAGGGCATGTAGTGATAGGGGTAGTGATTTCAAACTGACTGAGGGCAGGTTTAGATGAGATATTAGGAAGAAATTCATCACTGTGAGGGTGATGAGGCACTGGCACAGGTTGCCCAGTCAAGTATGTGGATCTCCCATCCCTGGAAGTGCTCAAGGTCAGGTTAGATGGATGTTTGAGCAATCTGGTCTAGTGAAAAGTGTCCCTGCACAAGGCAAGGGGGGCTTGAAACTAGATGATCTTTAAGGTTCCTTCCAACTCAAACCATTCTATCACTCTATGATTTTGCTGCTGCTATCTGTGTAATGAGGAATACACAGCAACTGCTTCAACTGGGCTGTTTCCCAGTATTGTTGATATTTAAACTTTCAGCTAAAAAAACAAACCAAAACAAAAAAACAACACAAACCCCCCACATTTAAAATATTAGAAAAAAGGAGTTAGGATTGCAAATTCCTGTGCCATCTTTTATTTTTCTTATTCTTTTTTTTTTTTTTCCCTCTTTATTTCCCCCCCGCCCCCGACATTGGCTCTGCTGCATCCATGGATCAAAGTTTTGTGCACTATTTCATTATCCACGGTTTTACTACAGACCTGGACATGCTGAATGTCAGCTTGTGCCTCAGCTGCAGCTGATAATGATAAACTGGGAGGTAACAGCTGCTTTGTCTGGTTTGGAGAGATTTTGTAGGTTGTATCTCCAGCATTCCTCAGACCACAATTTCAATACAGAAAAACATTCAGGCCAGTGTGATGGGAGACAATGACAGTCATTTGAACTGAGGTTTGGCAACAAATTTGCTGACAAATGCTTCAGGATAATGCTTGTGGAGAGAAGTATGCTCTCAGAGATGTGACTTGTTAATTCAGTCTGAGGGAAGAAGGTTCAGACCCGTCATTTACTGGAGCCCATTATAGGACTTAATCTGAAGATTTTGACATATTTCCAAGACAAATATGCTACCATGAGTAAGACATGTTCAATAAGGTGTGTGTTCTAGGAGATGAGGACTGTAATTGCCATACTGAAAGAGCTTGTTGTCTATGCAATTTAATAACCTTCTCCTAGCAGTGTTCCTTCTGACGCAACATGATTCAGAGATGAATCATGCCAAGCAAATGGCAAGTGTCTTTATTATCACATAGCAGACTTGACCAAATGGTTACTGCTTATTATTGGCAGACACTGTAGGATTTGAGCCCTAGAGTGTAAAACACTAGGAATTGCATCTCCTGTAGTGCTTGTGCCTCTTCATTAAATATCACGGGGATGTTTATAGTTTCCTTCTTACTCTGCAAATCACAGCACTGGCCCGAATTTTTCATCACGAGTTTTCTTTTTTGCTTGTAACAATGAGTTAGACTGAAATTCTTTCCAAGTAGCTCTGCTCTGCAAGACAGCTTATGATAGAAACAGAAGTCCAATACCATTTGTCCTTAGCCAGCACTTAATCAAGACACACTTACTTAGCCTTTATAATCTTTCCTTGTGAAATAGTTTCCCCAGCCAGGTAAGAATTTCTGTTACCATTTTCTGACCTCTGTCCAACTTCTGATTTTCCCACCTGATAATGAGCAAGCAAAATGAAATTTGTTATCTTGGCTGCAACCCACATCATTAAGGAAAAAAAAAGTGGAATGACAGAAGTACAAAGACATAGTTCACTTGTTGTGCAGTGTTGCAACACAAGAAATATTCACAAACGTACAGTGTGTGAAAATTATAAACACTTTTTAAGACTTTAAAACCTGTAAAATACTGAAGAATATGCTGCAGGTAATACTTTTCTCCTGTAGTAATTTGGAGGCACCATCGTATGATAACTGAGCTTTAAAAAACCAAACAAGTCATCTGAAAATCAAACCACTAGTCTAAGATCAGTAATATCTAGGTGAAGCATTGTCTTACACCTCATTTACAATATGAGCCACCATTCCTTATCTTAATACTTCTTTATGTATCCAGGCTCTCTAAGGTGTCAGCAAAGATGCAGAAGAGTGCAGTGTTTCATCCATAGGATCTTGCTTAATGATTATAAGATAGCAAGTGTTGGGCCAAATCTTCTCAGATACATTTCTAGCTTTGCTCATATCTATAGATGTAGGAGAGATTTTGTAAGGTTGTTTATACTGCACTACTTTAGGGCTGCACTACTTTAGGGCTCCAAGAAATACCGGAGCTTCTCTCTATCAGAACATTTGACTGGTACAAGAACAGCAGTTCTTGATAACTAATTTTTGTTTGTTTAGTTTAGAGCACCTTTATGTAAGAGGTTGCCCAAGAAGATTTGCTTCTTATACAGTTCTGGTATTCTAGGTGGTGCTTTTTGCAAGATGTACTTCTTACAGACACCTCCAATTGAGTAATTGGATAACTGGTAGTGTTACAGTCCGGTCTTAAAATCTATGTACTACTTTAGGGTTCGTGAAGTGACAGAAAATAAGTGTTACTAAGATAAGAAATTCTCTAACCTAAGGTATGAGAAATGTTGTTTCCCTACACATGGGAGATAGTGTGCTCTTCTGAACACCCAGTGCTAACAACAAATACCACCATTTAGAGAAAGGGATTTCAGTACATTAACTGGAGTTTGCAAAAACTTCTAGCATCCCAAATTCTTAATATGAAAAATTTGTAAAAGAATGTATAGCATGGTCAGTGATCTATGACTTAAACTACTCATGCTAAGCATTAGATCAGCATGGTTTGGATGGATATAGTAATTGTCAAGCAAAGGTTAACAACCCAGCCCATCACAGAGACCTGTGGTTTGTTTACAAAAGGTTCATGACCTATCCACCCATCTGTGGCCCATGTGCCTCTTGGTAGCCAAGGAAATTTGATCTCATCCCTTCTACAGATACCAGCTAGGGCAGACCAACCTTACAGATTGAGACTGTGTCCTGCGAGTATCCTCAGAGAACATCTGTAGTGTACAAAAAATTACTTCAAAACAGTATGTGTGAAAATGGTAAATGCTCAAGGATATAGCAAATGTTCAGTTGCCTTTTTCTCCTTTCCCTCCCTCCCCCTTGATTGAAAAGTCAACGAAAGATAATTTCAGTTTTTCATTCCTCCCCATGTCAAAACTCCTTTCGGGCCTTAAAGCAATGTTTGAAACCGTGGCTAAGTTTCCCTGGGGACATGAGCACTGTGGAGACTCCAGGTTCCTCTTCCCACCAGGCAACCTACATAAACAGAACGCTGATTTATTTATTTTTATCGTTGCCACGCCCACCCAGAGAGGCTCCCCGAGGTGGAAACCAACAGCCTCTCGGGCACGCGGTGCTGCTCTTGAGGATGGTCTTGAGCAGGGCCAAGGGTTGGACTCAAGGATCCTTGTGGGTCCCTGTGACTCTGCGAATCAGGCTGAGCTGTGCTGGATCTGAGAGTTTCCCAGGGCTCTCTCCACCTGTGTCCCCGCACTCGGGCCCGGGGGATCGCGGGCCGCGTCCGCTCTTCTTGACCCCACCACGGCGCCCCCGAGGGCTCGAACAGCCCGAGCGGGAGCGGCCCCCGGCTCTCGCTATGCTATGCTATGCTATGCTGTGCTGTGCTGTGCTGTGCTGTGCTGTGCTGTGCTGTGCTGTGCTGTGCTGTGCTCTGCCCTGCGCTGAAGGAGCTGCAGGCGCGCCCCAAGGCGAGCAGGAGCCCAGGCACTCCTCCCTGATTTATTTATCAGCTCATTTCTGTCCCCTTTATCTCCCCCAACCCGCCCCGGAAGCCGCCGCTCGATCTGGCCGGAACTTTCGGAGCCGGAACGCAGTTTGGCGGCGCGGGGGCCGGGCCGGAGCGCGGTGCTGGGTGGACCCCAGGGAAGATGGCGGCGGCCTTGGCGGGCCCACGTGGGCGCGGGGCGGCGGCGGGCGCGGGCACGGACAGCGGTAACGGGGGCGGGAGGGGCGGAGGGTGGGCTCCCCGTCTCTTCCTCCAAAGTCTCTGTGTCCCCCGCTGTGGGCTGTCTCTGGACCTGGCGGTCTCTCCTCTCTGCCCCGTCCGACCCTGCCGGTGCGTCCGAGGCCCTTCTTCCCCCCACTGTTCCGAACTCTGGGCCGGGGCTTGGAGCCGTCTTCGCGGAGGATGGGAGCTCATGCCCCGGCACAGCCACCTACTGAAGCTCCTTCTCAGCCGGGAGTCCCGTGGGTGGCATTCCCGCTGTGCCCGGTGTTGTGCCTGGTCCTGCCCTCTGCTCCTGCTCCTCTCTACTCAGCTGGGGGGTACCGACAGCAGCTCCTTAATTCCCTGGGCCCAGCAAAATAACTTTGGCTGCCTCCTTGGAAGAGGGAGGAGCGATTGTGCAAAGCTGCAAAAGTTCCGCGTCTGTGCGAGACCGGGACCTGCTTCTATTCTGAAGAAAACCCCTGGGATACGGCAGTTAGTGATTCACCAGGAGAGCGGAACCACTCGTACTCCATCCTTTATGCACCGTTCTCCTCTCGTTCATGCCTCCTCGTATGTTGACAGGGTGTATCTAACTACGTGTGATCACATCTTAATTATGTCTTGTAATTGGATTACTGTTTTTATTTTGTTCTGGAAGTAGTCAAAGTTGTGGCCGTTTGGATCTGTAGCTCACATTGGTTTTCTTTGGTTTGAGGGTCAAAATTGAACCCAAGGGAAAGCCTTGTGTTGGAGCTTCTTTCAGAGCTCATTTTGGAATGTTTCCTGTATTTAACTGTAAGTCTACATTTGATCACTAAGCAAGTTTAAAAGAGTAAAGTATGGAAATATGTACGCGTATTTCCCACACACACAATTAGGACTTTTTACATTAAACCTGTGCCAGATTTGCAATTCAGAACAGAGCCTCAGATCCTACTTCTGATAGAGTTAATCTAGTCTAAATTACTTTGAAACACCTCTGCCTTATCTCATGATGTTGTCTCATACTCTGATGTATAAAAGAGTAAGTTACGGCTGGTCCCTGAAGTTTCGTTAATTTTTCTTTAATTGTTGACAGCAAAATGTTGTTGGTATTATCCGGTACTATCCTCCTATTTTACTGGCAGAAAATATTATGTAAAGGAAATTAATACATAATTCTGCAATTTTCCTTTTTATAAGTCTGATCTGGTTTTTATGGCTAACTGTCAAGCAATTGGGGAATTCATGTTTGGGCTTTTGTTAGTTGTTAGCTTTTGTTTGTATAAAAAAGTCATAAGTAGGGGTTGATTCATAGTTTAAAAACTAGGTAGTGTTATCCTAGCATGGATAACGCCTAGGGGTGAAAAGCAGACCGTGTTTTACCTGTAGGAACCAGGCTGTGGTGATGCACCAACTTCTTCACATGCAATGGTTTGAATTTTTTTTAATTTGGAACTCAAGATATGGAAACATACTGATATCTAAAAGGCTATAAAAGGGTAAAAAGGATGTATTTTAGTAGTTAATGAATGTGTTGAACATATTGGCAGCTTTTGAATTTCCACTTTATAGTAAGGGCTGTTGGAAAAAAATCCAAACCATTATTAATCTCGAGTGGACTGTGACACAACACTGTGTTCGCCTTGAAGCTAGTAAAAGTTATACTGATCTAGATAATGACTAAGTACTCAGTAATTCTTTATCTTCCACATTTGTTTTGTAAACATATAATTTTACTCCTTTCCCTGACAGTAACTAAATGCTCTCCAAGCCTCTAAACAAGCCTGGACATTAGAGGTTTTGTTTTAAATGGTTAATGCCACTGTTTTGCTGCTATGTTTTTTTCTGGTTAAAAAAGGCAAATGGAAAAGGCAGAATAATAAATAAGTCTGGCAACAGAGTGAATGTTTATGTTTGCCAAGTAATTAAAAAGAAAGTTGATTAATGGGGAATATAATTAATAGCTGTCTGCATGGCTTTATGGAAAACAGATCTTGCAAAGCAGTCCCAACTTTGTTCTCTTAATGGTTTGATTGATAAATGTAGTTCATGGCATATAGTAGTGCTTACAAAGTAAAGCATTTGGTTCAGTGGTCCTGTGTACTCACAGTACTCAGTAGTAGTGATAGTAGTAGTAGTAGTAGTACTCTTTTAAGTAGTGTAAGTGCTAGATGGATGACAGTGAGTCAACTGGTGGTGAATTGACCCCTTGCTGGTGGGACTGGGCAGGGGTCAGAAACCAGCCTCCTTCTGTCCAGCACTTGATTTGTGGCCTTGAAAGTTGTATATAAGAAAGTTAATGTAAAATTACATGTGGCACAAATACTAGTGGAATAGTAGTTAATAGTAGCAGGAAATATGTATGTTGTGCTCTTCATTACGTGATAAAGTGGGTCCACTGAAATAACCAAACAAATTTTAGCACACCCTGAACTTGCAGTCCATTTCATTCTAGTTAATCATCTATACTGTTAAAGACTTATTTGTGCAATTTGACGCACTGAACAGACAAATGAGGGAACTGACAGATTATTCATGTGTTTGATGTGCCATCTAGGTGGCTCTTCTGTGCTGTCTTGATGTTGCTTGATTCCTAACTTCGATATTGTCACTTCGGCTCCTTCATTTTTGTTTTGAAGGGCTCATAGGGTAAGGAAACCTGAATTTGGTCGTGTTTTATTTCTGTATCAAGAACTTGAATAGTTACTTATGCCAGAAGAGCTCAGTGCCTCTTTTGAGTACTTGATGACTATTTGGATTCTATATTTCACAAGACAATCTCCCCTGTGTTCATTATGCTTTGGTAATTGTATTTTTGATGGCATTGTTTTCCTGGGGCAGATTTTTCTTTCACATAAGGAATGCCCTCGCAGCTTCAGTTTAATCCCTGTGGCTGTTTGCACTCAAACACCAGATGTCACTGTTGCAGTTTGTATGTGAGTGTGTACATACACATGTGTATACATACGGATATGTGTGTGTATGCATTTTTAAGTTATAACTTCTGAACTGGGAAATATAGTGGGGGTTTTTCCCCCCCAGTTCCTGGCCCTAAACATAAAAATATTAATATTCTAACAAAAAATATCCAAGGGTGCTTTTTCCCTTTTACCCATTCGCTTCAATCACTTTAAATCATTACTGAGATAAGCAAGCACTTGCACTGCGTAGTTTCTAGTAAATTCATTGTGCTGGTGCTTGAGGAACTAATTGTACATGTACAGCAGTACGTGGCCCTGAACTCAGATAACATTT
The DNA here is from genome assembly GCA_013397135.1 of Pachyramphus minor. Lineage (NCBI taxonomy): Eukaryota > Metazoa > Chordata > Aves > Passeriformes > Tyrannidae > Pachyramphus > Pachyramphus minor. The sequence continues at coordinate 756,833 of VYXB01008526.1, read as the reverse complement.
ACATGTGGAGCAAATTGCAGTGATGGATCCTTACCAGAAACAGAACTCATGATAATTTTATTTTTTTTTCCCCTCCCTAGATTCTGAGTTAAGCTCAGATCTTCCAGAAGACAGCTATTCCTCAGGAGATGAAGCCCTGGATGGTGATGACGAAGATGAAACGGCAGCCCCTGGCAATGTGGTTGAAGAGGCAGCAACCTCCAAAGATGGCCCAAGTTCAGGCTGGGCAGATGCCATGGCAAAAGTGCTCAACAAAAAGATTCCGCAGAATAAGTCCACCATCTTGTCCAAGAATAAAAGCCTGGAGAAGGAGAGAGAAAAGGAGAAACAAGAAAGGCTGGAAAAGAGGATGAAGGTGAGAAAAAGATGCAATATTTCCTATGCAGTCACAGTCAGGTGGACTACTACATGCAAGATAGTCTCAGCAGAGATTTGGGAGAGTGCTCTGAGACTATCTCAGTTTTGAAATCTCTCCTCCACAGTGACATTGAGTAACTTCAGTTTTTTTACTTTCCAGTCATCCTGTGTAGGGCTTTATCCCTTACTGCATTTTCTGGGTCATCAGGCAGGCTGATATTTGGCAGCAGGACTGTTCCAGTCTGTCAGCTTAAGGTGTTTTTGTTGCTGAGAGGGTGAAAGCAGCTGCTTTAAGGTTGGTTTTCTAATTGCTGTTGTTAATTTGGAGTGAAATTCACTTGGTCAGCATTACAAGTTGAAAGAGTTCTGTATCACAGAAAGTGAGAGGGAGAAAAAGAAGAAAACTTCCTTCATTTAAATAGTGCCCCAATTTCCAAAATCAAGGCCTCAAAATCAAGGTTGACACTGCAGTAGCTATAGATGTGGTTGTGAATACTTGTTTGTTCCCCTCAATGATTTTCTTGATTGGAGTTTTCTACTATGATGTCTGTTCCCTAAATAGCTTCTGGTTCTGAAACTGTTATGAAGAAAGAAAAATTATGTTGGCAAGTAAGTCATTTGTTTGTGTCTTTAGTGGAACTTTTAATTCCAGGCTGTGATTGATTTACCTTCAGGCTAGAAATACATTAATGGTTCTAATGTCTCATCTTACCCATTCTGTTTTAGTGGGATAGCCAGGTTGTTCACCTGACAGTTTGGGACATGCTGTGGTTGGGCCACAGCTTGCCTTTTAAATACAGAGATGGTTCAGTGCAGCATCTGCGCAGTTATGGTTGTCCTAAATACCTGTTCTAATCCAGTAAATATGTGGGAATGCTGCAGAACAGAGGTGGGCTACAGGTCCCCAAACTGACTTGTTTACCTTAGGAAAACTTGAAAGCACTCTGCCTTCCACTGATTTCTTGCTGATGGAAAGTAGAATAGGGTAGAGCTTTTGATCAAAGGCCAAAACATGGTCATAAACTCAGAAATTCATGGTGGTCTGCCTGGAATTGTAAAGATAAGGACCCTGAAATTCCACTGAAAACATCTTGCATAAAACAGATTTAATGGAACATCACCAGGCCTAGAACACTCTTAAATTGTTCAAAGGGGAAGAAAAAATTTCACTACCTTACTCCTGAAGCAGAGGTTGTGAAATACAGTGGTCTCCTACCTTCGCAGAAACAAAACTGGTGATATTGTGGCCCCTGTTAATGAAAAATGGATCAGTTTGGTTTTGAAACAGAGACTCAAAAGTACAAAAATCAGTAATGTACACGAGTTGTTGTCTGGTGGACATTTGGTGCTCTTCCCGGTGTTTGAGTTTTGCCTGTTGCAGTCTCTGTTGTGCCTCAGTGTTGGTCACAGGCCTGTACTGGGATTAATTCTGTGAGGGAAGTCAAATTCCCAAGGCTCAAAATATACTGTCTTGGTAGACACGGGATTTTATTATGTATACGTTTCTCTGTGATCAGCTTGTGAGTCTTGGAGTTGAAAGCTGTCTTTGAGTAATTTCCTTGTTCATGGCAGTTACTGTGAAAGCATTTTTATTCTAGACTTTTGTCACTGAAAGCAGGTGATTCTTCAAGATTTTACTGTGGGCCCTGTTGTGTCAACACAAGAGACTTGTCTCAGACCTGTTGTCCAGACCTGTTGGAGCCCCCCCTTACCCTCAAAACAAACTGATTTTTGCAGATTTTTTTTTCCTCCTGCTACATACTCTGTCAGAGTATGCTGCATTCTCATAACAATATTTATAATGCAGCTCGATAAAAAGCGGGAATGGGAAATGATGTGCCGAGTGAAGCCAGATGTTGTCAAAGACCGAGAGAAAGAAAGAAATCTTCAGAGAATTGCCACAAGGTAAGAGTTTTTCTGAATGCTTTCCTAAAATATATGTATATCAAAAAGAGGAGGAAAAGGGGAAGAAAAGGCCTATGCAGGTAATCTGTTTCCAATCAGTTTGAACTGTTAAGAAGGGACTACCAGGAGCCGAGAGATTTATATACAGGTCTGCATTGTACTGTATCAAGTTCAGCAAAAGATTTCAGAGGCTTTATAAAAGAGTAAAAATTTAGATGGGAATCTAATGTTTGCTTAACAGAAGAGCTTTGTTGGATCCCCTCATTTTATTAATTTAATTCTTTAAAAATGCAGAACAGTTGTTTCTACTGTTCTGTTTTTTTGCTTCTCTGCAGAGGATTCACCAGATTGACGGCGGTTCAGTGTTGCAGTAGTTGGTGTTGCAAAACTAGTTGATCACCTTGATGTGCTCCCTGTGTCCGCCTCCTTAATCATTCCTCTGCCTTGTCCCCTTACTTCAGCTGCCCTTGAGATCTTGCCTGAGGAATTTAATAGCTGGTTGTAGGACGAGTAACGTGCTTCTGAGGATGAAACATGCTCATGCACTGATTTCAGTGCCAAGTTACTATGCTTACTTCAGGGTCTGAATAGTTATTTGTGGATTTGTTTGTTACTGGTTCCTAGCAATAAGTGTATAGGAGGAATGAAAATTGGAACATTATAGCAAATCTTACTTCTTAACCAAATTGAGGTTCCCACTAACCATTTTGGGGAGCTAGAAGCTGTCCAGCATCTGCACCAATTAATTGCTTTGGTAGGGGGTTCATTTCTGTAAAAGGAACTTGAGTTAAAAAAATTGTTCTGTTGTTTTTTCCCCTATCCCAGAGGTGTTGTACAATTATTTAATGCTGTCAGGGCGCACCAAAAGAACATTGATGAGAAGATGAAGAAAGCTGGGAGCTCTGACAGGCGGCGTGCTAAACTGCTGTCTTCTGTTTCAAAGAAAGATTTCATCAATGTTTTAAGAAACATGGAGGGTGCTAAAGGAGGCAAGAATGATGGAAAGGCCAAAAAATCTAAAGAGGTAGGCTTCATCCGTGAGAAGAAAATGCATACAAGATACCTTCTCAGTATAATTACTGTCTGTTAATGTGCCTGCTTTTCATAACAGCTGTGATCCAGATGGCTGGGGTGTTCTGAGGCTTCTTCGCAAGGGAACAAGTAGCTCTTAGCCTGCTTTCTCTGTATTATGAGTATCCAAATACAAAGCGCTGGAAGCTCTCCTGATAAGACATTGAGCCTTGTATGCAAATAAGTAGGTTTAGCTGTATGTTTTAAAAAAAGATTGGATTTTATCTTGGGTTTTGCACATGGAACAAACTGCTAGACTTTAGTGTGTTGTGACATTTGGAATTTGGCCAATAATAACTCCTTAAAAATTGTTAAAGACATGGAGGCTCTTTGTCTTACATGGTGTATTAGACTGTACTACTTGTGTGTACCCACAGTTTGGTTGTGTCAAACTCACTTCCTTTGGATGATTTACGGTATCCGGAACTGAAGGGGTTTGCTGTACAAAGTGAATATCACAACAGAAAGAAACAGATGTATTAAACATTAATTGTAGGCTTTTCTTCCCCTGATCCTGTGTATTTAGACTGATGTGACTTCATTGCTGTTATGATGTTTTGCAAAGAAATACATTCCACTTTTTTGAAATGTGTTTGAGAGATGTGGTGTAGTTGGACTTGTCCAACTCTTCATTGGTTCTTTCAGCTCACCAAGTAGCTCAGGGTTGAAAACAAGTTCCTCAGAAATACTCTCTCTCGTATTTCAGAAGCTGCACGTTTTTGAAATGTATTTGTGTTCAGGTTTGAACTCTGTGCTCAGTAGTGGGTGGAATACTGCTCTTGGCCCAGACTCACAGCAGTTAACTAAGTGCTTTTCTGTGCCAGGAAGAAATACTTTAATCAGTTGGGAGACAACAGTTTGTCATATGTTTTTTGTTTGTGTGCACTTGGGGAACATGCTGAAACACTGCCTGGCATGAAGCGCTCATACAATTTTCATGCAAGTGTAATATTAAAGTATTTTTTAAATTCTTCGGATAATGAGAACAATTTAGCTTGGTGCTGACACTTTATTTCTCCTTAAATAATTCCAGCTTGCTTGTTTGGTTGGGGGGGCGTGCATGTGTGTGGTGGGGTTTTTTTGTTGGTTTTTTTTTTTTGTTTGGTTTTGTTTTGTTTTTCTTTGTGTTGTTTGTTGTTGGTTTTTTTTCCTCCCTTGGAATTCCAAAATATCAGAAAAACAGCGGTGCCAACTTCTGTTGTAGTCGGTGTTGAATCAATAGCTCAGCAAGAACTAGGACGTTTGTTTTCTTTTGTAGCAGGACAATTCTCTAATTAGTAGGTCAGAAAACGTAGATTGCAAATGTTCCTATACTATAAAAAAAGTCTTATTTTGGCAGCGTCAGTAACAGCATGTTTCCATTCAAGGGCTCTGCGGATGCTTTAGAGGCTGGCTGGTTAGTGTTGGGTTTGACTATTAGTATAGGTAGGTGCTGCCTTCGCACTGCTTGTGAACAAAAACTGGACAGGAATTGGGGTTTTTGGTTGGGTTTTTCAATAGTGTGTCTGCCTAGGTAGACCACCCCTCTTCCTCTCTCCCTTGCTGCCTTTGCTTCAGTGACTCTCCATTCAATACTGAACCAATCTCTTCAATAACTCCTTTTCAAGCTGTTCTTAATCTTCCTTATTTTCTCTTGAGAACATGTCTTACTCATTCAGCAGTCTCCCATCCTGGTAGTTAATGCTTGAGCTTGAGGCCAAAATCTGATCTGCAGTCTCCTCTTCAGAATTACACAGACATTTAGCCACTGAACAATACAGTTGGCCTCCACTGTCATAGCTCTGCCTCTTGGTCTTTAGGGGTTTTTCAGAGGGTAGTAAGCAGGGGTGAGGCTTTTTGGTAGTGAATTCCTTGCAGCAGGAGTTTGGTAGATTGTTTATGCCATCTGAAAGCTTTTGTTTGTTTGTTTTGTGGATTTGTTCTTTCTAGCAGCCTGCTTTGTTTTTACCATTTGAGAGTATAGCATGTATTTAATTTTTAGAAAAGAGGGGTGAAATATATTTATTTATCTCAACAAAAGCAACGGAAGAGATGCCAATCCCAAACTCCAGGCATTCTGCCATCAATTAAAATGCAGTCCAGAACAATAAAAACACTACCCCACCCACATGAAACAAGCAGTCAGCAGGAAAAATAGCAGAATAAAGTTTTACCAGTGAAAGCAAACACTTCTTGACTCAAGCCCTGTGCTGTGACAGACTTGACTGTATTTATGGGAATGGGCTAATGCTTCTTCTTGCATTTTTGAAAGTTTGGTGGTTTCTTCCAGATGTCAGGGGTTGTTGAAGAAACCCCTTGTAAAGCTCTGTTGTGATTGAATTCTTAGTCAAGTGTAGTTATGTGTGAGAAGAAGAAATTGAACGCTTTGTAAAGGCCCATCTGCAGCAGTGGGATTTCATGGTAGCACAACCACTTTTTAAATTTGGTTCTCTATTTCCATCAGCTTCAGACATTGATGGGAAGGACAGGTAGCCTAGGCCCATGAGAAAGTTGTTTATAGTCTGGTATACTTTTACTTAGTGTACACCTACCAATGTAAGTGCAAAAAAAAAGACTTCAAGGCTGTGAAAGTATTGCTGTGCCCTTCTTGTGAAACTGTAGCCCTTCTTGGGGTTTTGTGTGCCCAGATGGGAGTAATTACTTTTCTGAGCTGGAGCCAAAAGCTTTGCCTTTCATATCGTTAGCTGTTTATCAAGGTATTTCTTAATCCTTGCTGAGCCAGCTGACTTGTGTAATATTTTTTCCTGTTTTTTTTCCAAGGGATGGTGCATGATGCTTGCCTCTGGGTAAGATCATCTAATTTTCCTCCCCTCACCACCTTGTCTGAAGCTTTGCAATGTGGGAGAAACATATAATAATTTTCTTTCTTTTTTTTTTTTTTTTTTTTTTAAATCCTTCTTTTTTTTTTTTTGGGGGGGTTTTTTTTTTTTTTTTTTTTTTTTTTTTTTTTTTGTTTTTCCCTCGATNCATTTATTGGCAGATATGAAAGCTTTCAGTCTTGTTCAACACAATCCTTGCAGACCAGATTTTCATTTCAGTATGTGTTAGTCATATCTTCCAGCTTCCCACCTGTAAGACACTATAAGAAATATCATTGAACTACAGGTTCAGAAAAGGTACAGAGATGCTGTTTTTCCAGCCCTAAAGGCTGAGGTCATCTTTATGGAAGAAATACAAAAGTAGGTAGTGGCAGTAAAGGATTCCTGGCAGGAATCTTTTGTTTTCTTTAGGTCCTTAAGAAATTCCTGGGTGCTCTGGGGAAGTACTTTTGCTTTCAGGGTTGAATGAAGTTTCTGATCTCTTACAGTTGCACAGAGATGTTGGCTGATGTAGTGGATTACAAGAGGTCTTGAAGTCTTAATTGTAAGGAAATAAAGAATTTTGGAGTTAGCATTCTCAGAGCAGCCTCAACTTTTCTCCCTTACTATGTGTTAGGACAACAGGGTCGTTCAGTACCAGATTTCATCTTGACTTTTTGCTTGTCATTTCTGCTGCTCAGTAAAGCATTACTGTGTAGTGAAACATTTTCTAGTGACATATAAACAACTGGCATGATCGTTACAGATACTCTTTATGACAAGCATAACCTGAACTCGTGAACCTTTCATTTTTAATTAGGCCTTTGTAGCATGATTTTGCTTCAACTGGTAAGTCTTCTTACACCAGATCTATGACAGAGCATTTCAATGGTGGAAGTAAGAGCAGGATTTCCTGGCCTGCTTCAGTAACCATGATCCAAATTCTGTAAGGAAATTTTTCTGTAAGTGTGCTGGCTTCATGACCTGAAGGTACAATTTGCTTCCTGTGTTGTGATGACATCTGGAAAAAATTGGTTATTGGTCTCAAAATAGTACCTATTCTGAAATAATTTATTGATAGGAAGGAAGATGAGTGGAGAAGAATACAAGTGCTATTTCATATCAGCTATTGCTCATATGGGACTTGAAATAAAGTGCTTTTCCAGAGAAGTTCCTTCTGCCTGAAGCATATTTTATAAATGCTCCTAGTGGTTGGTAAGTAATTTTTAAGCACAGTGATTAGAGTCAGGTTTACTACAGATTTTTCTTTTGTTCATAAGACTAATTTTAAGCAGTAGTTTAAAGATTGTTCTAGGGCAGGGGGAGTACTACACTTCTGACTTTGACTGCTGTTCTTACTGGGATACAAGAAGTGGCATCAGAGCTTTCATTTTTCAAGTTAAATGGGGATATAAAATGTGCTTTTGAGCGTAAATGTTAGGTCTGTGTAAAGACTGTGAGAGTGATTGCCTTCTTTTTCTTGCAGCTGCATGAGTATTGGCCATCAGCATGTTCTGCTTTTTTCCCACTGTTTCCATAGGGTAGAAATGGGGAAGCGGGGCAGAAAATAATGTTATTTTCATCCATGTACCTGTTTGAAGTTACAATAGTCTGAACAATTGCTTCAACTAGTTGTAGGAAATAGCTTGTTTCTGAAGTATGGATGAAGGTAGAGATGATTTCTAGAAATTTGATAAGGTGTATCCTTTTTTAATCTTAAAAGGAAAAATTTTTTCCTTAGGTGCTAATGGCATTGTCAAATAGCAGAAGTTTATTACTACAACTGTTGTGTGCTGTTTTACAGAACAAGTTGAAGGAGTAACCAGGCATGCATGTATTCCAGCAGATTTGAGGGGGCAGCCAAGTATTAATTCAGTTCAGCTGCAGCCAGAATAGATGTGTTCTCCCAGTTTTAATAAATGTCTTCCCATCACATGCACAGAAACTTTTAATTTGGATTCCTCTGGATTCTGCATTTTTATCTGTTTTTCCCAAATGTATGTACATACTGTTGAAAGTCACCTCATGTATGTTTGGAGCTGATGCTTTTAACTTAGTTTCTTGGTTTTGTACCAGAAGGCGGCTGACTACCTAATTGCTGTATGCTGCTTTTTATCCTTAGAGATAAATGCAGTGTAGCCTGCCACCAGTTTGCTATATCCTACATTCCTTATGCTCTTTAAGGTAAAGGGTTGTTTTAAAGTATTAGAGGTTGTTTGGGGACATTTTTACTTTTTTACTGTTTAGAAGATGTATTGACTTAAACGGCTTGGGTATCAACAGGATTAGGTTTTTAAGATGTGCAGGCTCGGTTCCCTATCTGTTGCCATAGCTGGTAACACACATCTGGGTTAACATGGGAATGTAGGTCAATATTTGTCAATATTTAAATGTGTATTTGATTGATAGATGTCAAGAAATTGACACTGTGAGTTCAACTCCAAATAAGAGGATTAAGGGTTGTGTGATGGGCTGTATTTCACTAGGTTCACCCTTTTTTCTGTGTTATTTATACTCAGAATTCTCTTTCTGTCCTCTTTTTTTCAAGTACTTGATCAGAAGTCAGAGCGAAAAAAAGACTGTGATTTTGCACTTTGCTCCTATCTATCTCTCTTTATCCTCTTCCTGTTTTATGTTCCTGACAGATTCTTTCCCCCTGCACCTGAGGGCCAAGTACGCAGCCCAGCATCCTGGTGCCTGATGTGAGGGCAGCCCTGACAGTTGTTCTCACGGAAATGACACCCTCTTTGTCATCATGAGTCATGCACAGTCCAGCTTAATGCTGTCTTCTAAAATGCAGATAGTATGTGATCAGTGAGGACAGATATCTTAAGAGAATTTGGATGCTAAATGCCTGTTGTATCTACTGAGGTGATGACCTGAGGTTTGGGGAGGGCAGTCTTCCAGATGTTTATAACTTGTCCCAATCCAGGCAAATGTTTATGGAGATAGCAAAAGACGTGTTCCCAGCTGCAAAATACATCCTTAACTGATTTTTAAGTTCAGAAAGAATGAATCCTGCAAGATTTTAATAGATTCCTGTAGGAAATGTTTCTTTCCTCCTTAGAGCTGAAGACAAAATATTTTAAGTTTGTCTTTCTGTGGAAAAGAATGAAGTGATTTTGGCTGAAACATTGCGAAAGCCTTCGTCACCAAGTGGTTAAAGTTTGGCTAATTTTTAAGTGAATATAAACAGGGACTTGTGATTGAAATGTCAGGCAATACTGAGACAGCTCCATCTGTCATATTTGAAAGTAACTTGCCTTGCTATTTGTTTATTAGTGCGCAGGGTACTGTGATGGTGGTTTTTTTCCCAGAAGATGTTGCAAGGGTTTTTTTCAGTAAAAGTATGTCTAAAACAACCACATTTGAAAAACTTGTGGCATACATCTTCTTTTGATCTTCCCGTAAGTATACAAAGCACTAAGAGTCAAATCCTATTAGACTTTTATCTGGTAAATCGAGTTGGAAGCCTTATAAAAGCAGCTCTCCACTTTTGGCTTTGTTCATAACTCTTCTAGGCAGGGCAATATACTTGGAGAAAAATACATCTAAACATTTCATAAAGTTCTATAAAAAAATGTTCTCTGGAAGTAAGAGTTTGGGTGGAGCTTGTCTATCTGAACAAGTTTGTTTCCCCCATCTAAGCATTTTCTATTGGAAATTATCTTGAAAAGTGATTCCTTTACTTTGAAGTTTTATTAAGGTATAAGATGTTCTGATTTCTAGAGTGTTGAACTAGCAGATGTGTATTATAAATGACCTCTGTGGGCACCTACTCATCTGTTTATCTTGGTAGACTTCAGGAGTGGTGGGTCAAACTGCTTCCAGCTTTCAATGGTTAGAGATTTGCTGAGTTCAGTAACTTTTTTTTTGTATGGGAAAATCTGGCCAGTTTTTAATGAGTGTTTCTGAAATTTACTGACAGCTTAGAAAATATACTTTTTTTTTTTTTTTTAACCTAGCATTATTACAAATTATACTAAAGCTGCCTCTTGGAAAGATCTGACCTCTTTTTGGTTCATTGCTGAACCCTGGACAGTGTTCTGCAAGGTGGTCTGTGTCATTTCTTCTCCACCTGCAGCTGTTGGGAAAACCCATACAGAAACACAGAAGGAGATGGAAAGGTCAGAAATGCAGAGAAAGGGTAGCCAGATGGCTAAGATAAGGGATTGGGATCACGGGCAGTTTACATATTCCTTCATCGGGTTTAAGCTGCTTTTAGAAAGCAGCCTGGGAGTGTTGAGGGGTATAGTCTGTTCCTTAATGAGTTTGCCACTCATATGTGACAGTGTGGGGGAAATTACAGGAATATAAAATCAGAGAGACTTGGATTTGAAGACCTTTAGGATGTGTTGCAAAAGCTATTTAAGTAAAAGCAGGGGCAATGGGGGTAGGGAGGTTTAGTCAGATAAGCTGCTTAGTAGACATAAAAACTTTCATATTTCATATTTAGTAATAAAATTACATAAAAGCTAGTTCCTTGTGGGTTCTGGGGTTTGGTTTTTTCTTCACCCTCCTACCTCATAGTTCTTTGGATCCTTATACTTCTTCCAGGAATGTAAGTGGCAATCCTGAGTCAGGAAGAAGAGGCTTTTTATTAGCCCTACTTCTTCCTCATCAGCTGGGAGTGATGGACATGGTCATTACTGAAGCTTTCATTGTTTGAGACGGGCTTTGGGGAATCACTCTGTTACGCTGCTTGCTGAATCATAATGAAAAACTGGAGGACTTCAGCATCATTTGTAGGAAATAATTTGAGTCATATTCAGATCACTCAAAAATTTTCAAGCTGCTAATTTATTCTAAAAAAAAAAAAAAAAAAAAACCAAAAATATTCCATACAGCTGCAGGCCTTCATGTTTCCTTACTGTGCCAACAGACAAGCTTCTATAAAAACCTGCAGAAAATTCTAGGTACCCAGCTGACATAGTGCACGAGTGTCTTGCATAAATGGGTGACACCTGAGAAAAAATTGTTGTGACTTGAAAATGTTTGTCTAAAGTGGACTGTTGAAAGACATGAGTACGTGACTTCTGAGTGTTAGCACACTGAAGGCCTTAGTCTTGACTGGATGCTTCTTACTAGGCACTCTTGCTGTATCTGCATATTTTCCAGGTGCAGCTTAATGGTTCAGGAACTGTGCAACTTGTAACAAGGTTGTTGTAGATCAGCGTAATGTTTAGGTTGATCTTTAAACTCTGTCATGTCCTCATTACTGCAGGAAATACACATTAAGAAATGTAGGACCAGGTGATGGAGAGAATTTTTTTTATGTGTGAGAAGTGGTGTGGCATTTATTTCTGGATTGAAGTGCTACATATATAGAAAAGTTCTTTATTCCTTTATTTTGAATCCCATCCAAACAGAAAAAACTTCTGGTACATTATCTTCCTTCTGGTAATAATAATGGAAGCTGGTAAGGAATTGTCCATATAGGATTGTTCTTGGTAATTAACCAGTATGATTTTTAGTACAAAATGAACAATATTTTGCAGACAGGTTACCTGAGGTTAATGACTAGCTAGCAAGAAAAGCTGTTCTTTCTAATGGATGGCATTGTCTTTTCCAAGTCAGAATTACAATTCAGCTAGTTTGAATACCATAACTTGCTATAAAAATTTTTGTCTGATAAACAATGAAAGTGTAATGTATGGCTTTAAATACACAAGTCTTGATCATATGTTGTTTTCAACCAGTACTTGTTGGGTCTTTATGTCAAGTATTAATTGATCCTGATGCTGTGCAGTGTTTGTTTTAAGAATCCTGTCTATGAAGTACATGAACCATGAAAGCTGTGTGGAGACTTAATGGTGAATAAAGTGTGCAAGTAACAGGTGAATACACAGATAGTAATGGCCAGGAGGGTAGACGGGAATTTCACTGTCAGTAATATAACTGCTGATAAACACATGTTGCAGATGCGAAGGTAAAAGCATATAGATGAGGAAGATGAAGCAGTTTTGTCTTTACAGGAGGTAAAAATAAGCAGGACTGAAAATGAGTTGGGGTGGCATGCAGAAAGAATGTATAGGCTATAAACTTTCTGCCATGATGTATTGCACGATAACCTCATACAGGGAATGTGCTGTTTCTGTCTTTCCAGGTATCTTCTCTGGAATAACTTGCAATCTACTTTGAGCTTATCTTTACTTGGTACCTTCTTAAAAAAGCTTACTTGTGGACAAGTGGGGTTTGTTTGTTTGTTTTTGTTTGTTTGGGGTTTTTTTTAATGTCAGTGGACTGTTTGGGCCTGACAGGTGGAAAGGTAGTGTAGTTACCTGACATTGTCATTTTGCCTTGTATTTAAGAGAACGTGAATTACAAATTATAGAATGTATTCCACAAGGGGAACTGTTAGCATGTGTAAAGATAACAGTTCATAGCAGTTTTTATCTTCTGTGGACAGCTTGTGGTGTAGCATGCCCATGCTATTCATCGTGCTCATTAAAACATGTGAGGGGAATCTCAATGCCGGTATGGCCAAACATGTCTTGTGGCAACATGTGGTGAAATTCCTTGCAGCACAAGGGTTTCTGAGATGGCTGCTGGAGAACAGCACAGGCTGAGGAGTTTGAGTGTACCATATGCAGAAGGGCCCTGTGTTAAGCTTGAATTCTTAAAATATTTTTGCTTTTTCCTGACAGAAATAACAATTTATGAGGTTTTTGGTGAACCAAGGCTGAGGAAATCTGTTCTCTCCTTAGCTTTTTCTATGGTTTTTCTTTGCAAGTGAGCATTTAATAATGATGTTAGTGAATTGTCTTCTTTGCTTAGGCCCAGATTTATGCTCATTTTTAGAAAATCTGTAATTCAGTTCTGACCCCTCCAAGTTGGGACATGTTTAAGCCTCTGCGTGCCAATCCAAAGCATTCCTTCTCATTCACACATCCCCAGTTGTAGTAAACCCCAGAGGGGGATGTAAGGATGGGGAGATTCATCATGCAGGTCATTAAGCTCTGGGTGGTCTTCTGGCTGTGCTCAAAAGGAAAATCAGTATTTGTTGTGCTTGTAGTAATAATTCCAGTGTGTTACTTGCAGAGAAGGTTGAACAGAAACATCAGGTTTCAAAACACACTGTAAAAAAATTTCATTCTTAGATTTATTTACTAGAATTAGCAAAGCAGATTCTGGTGTGTATGAGAGACCTTGTGAACTGAGTAAGTTTCCTGTGACACTGTTGCTATCCCCAGAATGGTGTCACTTGAAGTATACAAAGCTCTTTCAGAGAGAGGATGCAAATGGGCATTGAATAACTCTCACTCTAAGAATAAATCATTGTGCAGAATTATGCTGCAACAGAATAGATTTCTGTTGTGCAGCTCACATGTTTTGCGAGCTTGAAAATGCTTCCCAAAGTGAGTTGCTGTGACAATTAAGCTCAGAAGTTCAAGATGATAGTGGTACAGGTTACAATCTCAGCTTGCAAATCTGTGGCTTTTTGGCTGCTTGGAATCAGGCTTACATAGGAACCTTTCTTAGAATCATGATCTTGCTGTAATTCAAATTAGATAAAGTTACGAGTAGCACTTAGGATCAAACCCAAGTATAGTTCTTCTGTTAAAAACAATTACATTTTGTTTTCTGTTTATATTTCTGCTTTACATACTTCAGCTGCAGTTTTATTTATTTCTTCCCAGCCTGGAGGAAACTTCTTTTCTTACCCTGTGAGTTTGCTTGGATATTGCTGAAAATTAATTTAGAAGAAGTGATTATGCTGGTGTTCTCTGTTTTCTATTTCCTCCCCATCTTCTGCCAAGTGTTTTTTTTTAATATTAATAATTATTATTATTATTATTATTATTTTCAATTAAGATTTAACACACCTCAGTGTATGCCTGTGCTGGTTTGTTTTTTTTTTTGAGCTCAGTTTAAACTGATTTGCTTGGGGATGAGAAACAGAATAGCAGCAGTCATTTGGAGCAAGATGCAGGCTGGCAGGGAAGGTAATTGTCAGATGTATGTGAGAATGCTTTTTGGCAGTTACACTTTTTAACTTAGTCATGACAAAAGCTTCCCTGTATTTCAAAGTCTTAGATGTTTGTATTGAGCAAAACAGAGGGATGGGGCAGGGGGGTGGCAGTTCAGATTAATTAGACACGTTAGAATTGTTTTCTCAGGGCTTAAAGTTGTTGCTTGAGAGATATTTATGTTAGAAATTCCTTCCCTGACAGATACAAATAAACATTTATTGTAGGTGATGGTAAAGAGAGATGCCCCTGCAACCTCTGGCATTTCATCTTTTACACGCAAAGGCGTGGGAGTCCAGTGTCTGATTGTAATTCCTAGATCTGAAAAATATTCCTATGTTAATACCCTGCAGTCACTGTTTTCTGGACACAGGCTGTAGGGGAATCTCTGCGGTGCTGTAGGTATGTTTGCTGTTTTGCAGCTGCAGAAGCTGGAGTGTGCTCAAGTGACACAAGGTGGTGGGAGGTGGAATGAAATGCTGTCTTTTGCCTGTGTGCCCGGATTTCAGGGCACATCTTTTAATGCCATTACTTAACAATAAGCATTATGGACTTTAGTCTGTTTCAGTGTAAGGTTCTGAAAAGCTCTGGCAAAGTTTCCTGCTCTGTTTTTAGGATGGTGCTGTACCAGTAAAGCAAGAGAGGAAAATTACAGTGTCCTGTGGCTTAGGCAGACCAAGCTTAATTCCCTTAAGCTTTCAAAGGCAATAGGCTTTGAGCTAAGGCACTCACTTGCAGACTGAAGCAGCTATGTATGGTTACAAGTATCTGGCTGCTGTTTCTGACAGCTCCAGAAGGGGTAGAGAGGATTGACCTAACACCTTGGTGTCACCACTGCCCGCCACAACTCCAGTGTGAGTTTGACAGGTCTCAGTTGAAGATACATTACTGTGTCATCATTTACCAAGAGCAAATTATGTAGCTCCAGTTTTTTGCGGTGGTAAAGAAATGAATCAAAACAGGGAGATTTCTAACTTGATCTTGATCATATAGCTGCCGCTGCTACCATGAGGCTTTTGTAAAGAAATTGCTTCTAAAGCAAGGGGCAGTTCTAAATCCAGGAGGCAGCTCCAGCCTGGATCCCGCAAGGGACAGCTGTTTTTTCCTAGCTGACAGAACTACACTTTGTTGGAGGGTGTGTGGTTTTGTTAGGACTTGGCTAAGAATTTCAGTTCATCTTGTCCTGGTGCGGATTGTAGAGGGTATGTCTTCAAACCAGAATTAGTTTGGGAAGTACATCCCCCACTAGAGCCCTACTTGTGTGAGACTTGAGCTAATGATGTGAGAACTTAGGTGGCACACCAAGGAGGCAAGATAGTGTTTATTTTATTTATCTGATCGCTTTTCAGCTGGACTATCAGTCCATCACAGTAAGTATCTGCACTAGAGTAAACCACACTGCATGTTTTGGTCTGTCTTATTTCAGCTCACGATAACAAGTCCATTACAATGTACCAGTGACTCCTGAGAGGCAGCAATTAGTAAAATACCTCAAACCTTTTGAAATAGGTTGCCACAACTTCTACAAAGAACAAATCCATTTCAATGTATGTATAAAAGAGGAGAGGACAAAAAGCAACACCACAATTTTTCACTGCTTGCCTTACCAAAGGATCCACATTATGTGGCATTACACTCTAATGTTTATATAGCCTACCTTGTTTTCATTTGGAGGTGTTCAAAGGGGACTTCAGTGTTGTAGTGAGATGTGCATGAACAGCTGACTGGAAGTTCAAAAGCATTTGTGTCGAGTGAAAGATGGTTTATTTTCCACGTGCCAAGAATAATTTTTGTTTTATTTAGATGAAACCAGATTATGGCATTGAAAACCCAACTGTATTAACATTCTTACATAAAGCAAGTTGGGAAGTGATGTTACAGTTGAACTAATTGTTAATTATACAAATAGTCTTGCTGCATTCTTCTTAAGACTTCAGGAATGTTTTAGAGTACAGTAGATTTGAGAGTTTTTATTCTGAGGGGAAAATTAGAGTAGCAAATGAGTTAGGAATGAAGATATTAAACAAGGCATTTTCTGCACTTGGAAACATGCTTAAAATTGATTAAATATTTGCTTTCAAGCATTTAATCTTCATCTTTGAGGCATAAACATGCTACCTCTGTCTTTCTCCTTAGGGCTTGTTGTAAAACTCTATTCAAACCTTTGTGGTGCCTTACATACTGGGCAATGGAGGATCAGCATCCCTCTTTTGTTAAGGTCCTGCTTTTGTCCTGTTGTTCACTTGACATAGTCAGAAAGAAGGGCTAATGGTTGCTGAATAGGAGCTTGTGATGAATTTGAGGATTGGGCTTTTCAAACCCTGAGCCTTCCACTGTCATTACCAACAATAATCTACAGCTTCTGTGCTGTTTAAAACCCAAAACAAAATAATAAGAAAAAAAAAATCCGTATGCTGCACTCCTGGGGAAAAAATGGAATTTGGTTTTATTATGAATTGTTTTGGAGGGAATATGGGATGTTTACACTTAGTTCAGATTTAACTTTCTTAAATGTCACTGTTCAAACAGTGATTTACAAAAGAAGTGAGATTAAAAAAGAAAAACCTTGGTGATTTTTAAAATTTTTTTACGTTTTTCTACTCTGCAAATGTAAACATATAAACCAACTGCAATACAGTTTAAAAAAATAGGAAAAAAAAGTTACCCTCTCCTTGTGTCCCAGAACAGAGTACCTGTGTTTGCACTAATGCACATAATTCCCATGTGAACATTTTAAGGTCTGCCTAGGGACCCACCTAGGTAGCTCTTTGATTCCAGGTAATTGATTGCTCAATTGATTGATTATTTTTAAGCTTTACTGGGTACAGCATTTGAAGTGAATTTCTGCAAGAGTGGAAAGTGGTTAGGAGGCATTACCCTGGATAAAAGGGGGTTTGGATGAGAGTAGGCATTAATGAGAGCAGCTGTGAAGACACAAAAGCAAACCCCAAACCAAAACACAGTGCAAACATCTTGAGGAACAGCTGTGGAGTTTCTTTTTTTTTGAGGTGGGCCCTGAGAGATTCCTTTTGGGAAGGGAAGTGTTAAGACTTGTTACCCTATTTTTGTGAGTGTAGTGTTTCAGAAGGAACTGTAGGAGAAATCACATTTGGCATTTCTGCTTTGATTACCTATTAAAAATACATACCTTGTTTGTCAGACTTTTTGCACTCAAATAACTTCTGTTGGTGCAATGTGATATGTTAGATTAACATTTTCTTTATTCCTTCTTTCTCCTGCTATTAAATTCCATATGCTATTCTTTCCCAAAGATTGCACAATCATCAAGCTTAAATATGCAGTGGTTCTAAATATCACACTCCGAGATACATGACAGAAAAAAGGCATGAACAGATATCTACAGTGATCATACATTTACTGCAGGTTTTGCATCTAGTAGGCAAGTCTTTGTCTGCAGAGGATGCTGCAACAGGTGACCCCATCCACTGTAGGGTACCAGGAGGTGGTAGTCACTTAACCTAGGGTAAATCAGCTGATGTCTGTCTCTTGAGTGGGGAAAGCACACCTGAGATGCCAGTTAACTGTGTTTCAAAGACCCTACAAAACTAAATTAGTGTTTTCAGTGTCCCTAATTCCACTTAGGACAATTTTTTGCTTGCCTGCTGGACACTGAGCCATGTTGCTCCGTGGAAGTATTTTGCTACTAAGGTGTAAACCACTGAAATAAATCCTTCTTCAGTGCACCTAACAGCTTTTAGTATTTTCCTTCAAGTAAAGATGGAGGAATAGCTTCAAGCTGTTCTTTAAAACTGTTGCCACAGGATGGGGCTGTTGCACTGCCTAAATGTGATCTGTCACTTCAAAGAACTGCAACCAAG
Source organism: Pachyramphus minor (assembly GCA_013397135.1). NCBI lineage: Eukaryota > Metazoa > Chordata > Aves > Passeriformes > Tyrannidae > Pachyramphus > Pachyramphus minor. Next base: position 738,893 of record VYXB01008526.1, on the reverse strand, counting down.
CACTGTTTTCCATGCTAACCTGAAACTACACTCCTGTCACTTTTCTTTATTATTCACCAGTCTATGTAGTGGGCCTCAGTTTATTCACTTTCAAGAGGTAGGAAACTTGGAGTAAAGTGTTGTTGGCTTGCTAAATGTAGATCAACTTCGTTTCTTTCAGAGGCAGCTTTGTACCATATGACAAACCCAGGTAGTGAGGTAATAATCCACATAAAGGGGATTTGGTTCACATATCACAGAATATGTTAAATATTAAATTGGGGGGGGGTTAAGCCTTTATTAAATCCATATTTGTGTTTTAGGAATGTGCCAAGAAGTGTTCTAATGAAGCAGCACCTGGGGGTTAATAAATGATATCATAAATCCATTCTGATTGCCAAGAAAGATTTTAATAAAGGAAGCCATGCCCAGGGTTGACTGTTTCATCCATGAGGAATAATTGTTTTATTTTCATATTTCTTTTATGGGTTGGTTATAACAAGTTTGCTTTTTAGCATCAAGTCATTTATGGTTGTCCTGCATGTGTCTATGTACTATTTGCATAAAGAGCTAGCCCTCGGTAGGTCTGCCAGTGCACACTGTAAGAGGTGTTATTTTGATTGCATGAAGAGCTTCCATCTTTTACTGCCTTTCATGTTCATCTCATGTTCCCCTGTTCTCTCTTCTCCTCTCAAACATTCAGGGTGAAGTGAAGTCTGAAGAGGGGCCAGGGTGGAATATACTGCGTGATGACTTCATGATGGGAGCATCTATGAAGGACTGGGACAAGGAAAGCGATGGAGAGGGTGATACTGAACAAGGAAGTGGTCTGAAACAAGAAGATGACAGTGACTGAATGAAAATGATTCAAGATAAAGTCTTATCTTCTTAACTTGTTTGGATAAAAAGTCAGCATTCTGTGAATGTACAACACTTGGAGGATACCTCTTTTTTTTAAAAAAAAAAGAAAGACTTACACAACCTTGGAGTGTTTTCTCCTCCATGTCAAACTTCTATTTAATATAGCTCCATTTGCTATACTGAAATCCTGAAATATTTTCCAAAACAAGTATAATTTTCAACATATTTCCAAAACATTTTGTACAGTCAAAATAGTGGCACTTGCCCAATGAAGGAAAGATTTTGCCAAGGTCATTAAAAGTTTATACATTAGTCATGGCAATTGATGTATTAGCATACCTGCATTTCCAAATCAGTGTTGCACTTCGAAAAGTTGTTGCAATTTGCAATAGAAATGGCTTACAATAAACACAGAAATGCCGTCACCTTGTAAAGTTATTGGACTCCTATAGAGTCTTTACTACTTTGGCCAGAAAAGTTTCTGTAGATAATAAAGAAAAGTAACCATTAATGTGATAGTTTTGGTCTTGGAGCATTAGTTTGATTGGAGACAACTCTGGAGACATAATTGTAAAAAGAGAGACTTGACCCTACTGATTGGGGTTTATATATATATGTGTGTTTTTTCCATTGTAAGTCTGAGGTTGTATAAGCCAAGAGTCTGGTAGGAGGGGAAAGGACAGTCATTGCTATTGGTTTCATTGGAGAGGGAGGGCTTTTCTAACAATACTCTATGAAACTGTGTTCACTGTTTTTTCATTTGCAGTTCTTTTTCAGTAAGGAGATGGACCTCTGAGATACATCCTGTGGCTTTAGTCAGCCCTAGTGCTAATGCCTCAGATCTATAAAGGGTCAAACGAGCCCTTCCACTTAGGTGTATACCATAAAAGTAAGACATTTGGAAGACATCTGCCAGGGTAACACAATTGGCTTTAAGCTACAGCAGTTTCTCCTCAGATGTTGTTTGGTTGTGAAGGTGTAGAAGCTAACATACATAATAAGGGTATATTCTATATAAGCATATGCATACAGAAGGAATTGTGTTGTGATTAAGGTGTTATAAGTGAGAGGCTGGGGATGAATTCTGCTGCCTTCACTGTTCCAGACTGGCTGTCTGATGCTGTGTTGTTTGTTTAACTTTGCTATCACGTTTCTCCATTTGCTATGTGAAGCAAATGCCTTGGGGTCTATTAATTGATACTTAAAATACATAGTAGTGTTCTGTCCATTTCTGCAGATGCCTTATGTACAAACCTTTCTTTGTACCTGCTTATATATAGGATACCATTAGGAGCAACTTTGAAATTTTCAGCCTTCAACATGGAAATGTGCAGTAAGACAGTGAATTTAGATTTTCCTAACAAAGACGTTGAGAAGGAAGAGGATGTTTGAACTTTGTGTGTACTGCAGGATAAAAAATATAGATACAAAATGGCAGAGAAACCCATCGCAACAACTGGCAATGGTTGTGTTATCCCTAGCCTATTCATCTGGTATATATTGTAGCATAATTCTTTGAGGAGAACTCAAAGCTAACAGCAGAAATGTTTAGATTTTCAAGCTGTTTTGAGTGTTAAACATATTAGATATCTGAGGAGACATTAGTTTGTGGCCTGATATTTATTATCACAAATGAAGGCATACACCCAAAATATCAAGTGGCAAAACCACAGAAGTTTGACATATGGTTATCCTGGCTTCTGAAGGCTCAACATCTGTATAGCTGTTCAGTGAGAGTTACCATCTCATTAGTGCGATGCAAAAATATGCCACAATGGATTTTGAGTCTCTGAAGCAGCATAATATTCTAATCTCTGACATCGCTTTTGTTCTACAGAGTTCAGTTACTTTGTGAGAAAAAATTACATCAGCACCCTTAAGTCTACAGTTGTTCTCTAGTTTCATATCCCCTGTCTCTCTTGAAAATCAAACTTTTGGAAAAAAAGTTAAGTTTTCCTTAGGAACTATGACATCCTGAGATGATTATTAAAAATTTCAGAATACTTTTCAAATACTTTTAGAATAGTTGGCTGTTTATTTGTGCATTTTTGGAGTAATGTTTTGATTAAAGCACTGAAGTGACTTGTGTTTAAGAAAAATGTGGAGTATATCAATATTGCTAAAAATATTTTGAGCTTCCATTTCACATATGTAGAGAACATTTTTTGCCTTTTAAAAGCATAATACTTATATTTGTATGTCTATTGAGTAGTATATTTAAGTTTCATACTGTACTTTGCCTTTGCCTTGTCCCTTGGTTGTGCCATATGCAGAGAAGCTCCTAGAATAACTAAAATTGTTAACTACATATTTTGAGTTTAGGTGTTTGTTGGCTATTTTATTTCACAAGTTTTGTTTCCATTGACTAGCAGTTCAAAAGATCTAAACCTTGTTTGACCCAGATACCTTCCAGTCTCCTCTCTCAGCTGTGGGATCAGCTGCCTGACCCCCTTTTTCAGTAATGTTCTTCCTCTTCCATAGCTACCAAGAACAACCTCCAGCAGCTTTTCCCAGCAGTCCGAGTGCTTGATCTGTTTTTCCTGCTCCCATGAATATCTCTGCTTAAGCAAAGCTGTGCTGCTGCCCTTCATTCCAGAGAGCATGAATCATCTCAACTTTGTATATTTCTGTACCTATCTATATAAAGCCAATAAGGATGGGGTGGTTCCAGTTTTATTAGGCTTCAAGCCAATTCCAGAGTATGTAGAGTTTAATATTCTATGGATTGCACGCAAAGCAACAGTTTTGTTTAACAAGAGAAGGCACAGGGTCAGCTTTTCCCCATGTCTCTTGTCCTCTGGTCCCCCCAGCACAATTCACATCAATTGTGCTAACTTTTTTCAGAAAGGAAGGCATGAGTTGGCCTATGGAAAAAAATAACTGTATTCTCCATGCTTTTCTTCAACCTCCTGTTAGGGAAACACTTTAGGAGTGGTGATGGAATACTCTTGTTTTACCTGATGCTACTGGACCACTGTATCTTCCCTGCTAAAACATGGAGGGAAGAGCTCCTGCTTCTGCAGTTTTTCAGAGTAAGGTTCTCCTGGGTTCTCAAGTTGAGCAGAACAAAAGAGCTGGAAGCTGCTTCCTGGTGAAGATAATGGTTTTTGTGTGTGGGATTTGTTTTAAAGACAGAAATTGATTGTTTGGAGGCCGTAAAAGTGTTTTGATTATGTGATGCTTCCAGAAGAAGGTGTTCTGTAGAGCTGCATCTGTTCAGAGCTGGCTCAGTGGCTGTCTCTAGGGAGGAAGGCAGAAGTCATCTGGCACACAACACTCTGCACAACTTAAAATGACAAACTTCTCATTCTTATGAAATGAGTCCTGGCATAGTTAATATACACACAGAGCAGTTGTCAGTGTTGTTCACTTCCAACCCCTGAGAATTGCTCAATGATTTCTTCAAGACTTGCTGAGGTAAGGAGTGAGAGGGCCAGGAGAAAGTTGAGGTAGTGAAGAATCAGGATCTTGTTACACAGATAGGGTCCTTGTGCTAAATAAGATGTTAAACTTGGGAGTCTAAAACTTCAGTGACAGACACTGGAGACTGGACAAGTTTTTAGTTAACAGATGGTGGAAGACTGCAGATTTCCTTTACTGCTGTTCTAAAGCAGTGGCTTCTAAACTCTTGCAGTACGTAAGCCTCAAATGTTTCACGTCAGTAAGTGATCTAGGAGATAAAGGCTTTTCCTTAATCATTTTTTTTTCAGACTGATAGCGATGGCTGATACTTCATAGACAAAACATTTGGTTTTAAAATGCATCTTCTCAATTGCTTTTCTGTCTTAAGGGACATGTTCAAAATTAAACTCCAGTCAAACTGAATAGCTTCAACACCAAAGATGCTTGTGTTTGTGCAGTGCTTCATCCCTTGGAATTATTTATTTTTGTTTAAATCCCATGTGTTTAACCTGTTGGATACCAAGTTGTTAAATCAATTAGGGCACTTTCATCAGGCTTTAGAATTCATGAGCACAAGTGTCTTCCCAGAGGCATTTTGGAGGGTGATTTTAGTAATACTCATAAAAGGCATTACTTTTTCACAGATTCAATAGACCTTTCTCTCATGCCAGTGCATGAACTTTTGGAGCATTATTTTACAACATTTTCTTAGTGTTTCTTAACTCTGTTTTCAGTAAATGTGTTGTTAATGGTAAACTGCTAACCTTGATCAGACTTGCATTGAGGTTTTGATACCACTAAGATTTCTTATAGTGTTCTCAGAAGTAGCTGAAAAATTATTAGAAAGAGTTCACTTAAACTTGTTACACTTATCAGAAACTTCATGTGTAATCTAGAAATGGTTATTGCCATAACTTTAAAGCCTATTTGGATATTGAAGTACTTAAAGATTCCACTAGCCATTTATGAGCCTTTTATAAAGTGCATTATGAATATAATCTTGGAGATTGTAACTGAAAAACCGTGGTTATTCAGTCACTGTTGCTTTGAACTTTTTCTACCCTCATAAAGGAGGACATTCCCATTCTTGTTCAGAACAGGAAGACATACAAGTATTGCTTGATACAAGCAAAATGATAGTGAAAAGATTTCTTGATTATGTGGATTTTGCATTGACTTCAAGGTTGTGTACAGTTTATCTCATGAGGATTTTCTCTGGGTTTTAAGCGATCCATAAATTGCAAATTTTGTGGGCAACGAAGCAGCCTTTTACTTAAGGTACCCTATGTCCAGGGACAAGAACTGGTTTGCACCCATTCTGGGAAGGGTGCCTGAAGTCAGGCAGCTGAATGGAAACTGTTACTAGAGGGCTGAGTACCTGAGCTTTTGGTAATGGAGACTTTTGACATACCTGCCCATAACAACTGTAGTCACCCTGTTGCAGGGCTCCTTAGAGGCGAAGGGCAATCAAACACATGTTGTTAGCCTTTCCACCGCTGTATGCCTCTGCATCTTCAGTTACAATCCCAATGAGTTTCAAAAGAGCTTAAGGTTCATATTGCACAGCTGCAATAATGTGGTAGTACAACAGGTAACAATAGTGTATATGGTTTTTTTCAGAGGAGTGAAATACTTGACAGTACCTGCTGAACTGTGTTATGTGCTTATGAAAGAAATACCTGTTATTATGAAAAGACTTCATGAAATTCTCAAGTGAGTGTCTCTTCATGATTACAGAAAAAGACCATGGATGGTTTTCAGAACCTTCAGACACGATCCTCAATTTAAGGATGCATTACTCAGCCAAAACAATGTATTAGATGCAAGTATAAATACATTTCCAGTATGAATATTGGTCAAACAAATCCAGCCTCGGAGGATGATATATTGATATTCGTTCATGTGGACTGTGTTAGCAAAGGGACTAGTCAGGCCTTGCAAGATGTTGAACACCTTTCTGATGTTGTACCAGTGCAACCAGCAGCTCAGATGAGGATTGCCAGTGCCACTGCTGTTCTCTCCATCTGCTATGTTTTGCCTTTAAAAAAAAACCCACTGGAGTGTTCTTTTATTTTAAGTTTTGGTGTCATTGCCTAAAATTAAATAAGTGAAATACATTTTATGTGGAAAAGATAGTTCAAATAAGAAGGGAAATGCATTACCTGTGGATCTTTCTATAATGTCAATATTATGCTTCCCAGAGACAAACTGTTGTCTTTGATTCTCATTCAGTTCAGTTACTGTTGAAGCACATTGCTGAACTGTCTGCCATGTGATGAATTAATTACTTTTAATTTCATAAGACTGGAGTGATGGATTTGTGGACTCAGGTCCTTTATGTGAGACCATACTGGGTTTGACATCTGCATTTTCATCCAATGGATAGGCATTTTTACACTCTGATTTTTACTGTTTATAAGGTGGATGTTCAAAACATCTACATTTTTGAGAGGAGGCATTTCAGCTGTCAGTCTATAACCATGATGGGGAAGTTTAGAAGTTAACTTCCGAAGAACAGATTGAACTATGTTTAATGAAGATAGTTCTCCCATTTTTGGTATCTGTTGTTCTTAAATCTTGTTTGGTCAACATACTTTTCTAGAAAATATAGGACTCTTAAATTTGTGGAAACTCAAAATTTGTTCTGTCTTCCTTATGCATTTAAGGATCTTTGACCTTAAGCCACAGCCTGCCTTAAATGGTAGGGTTGGTGCTCTCCACCTTGAATGGTAGGTGGTCCTCCTCCTGGAGAACACTTCACTGAGCACAGCCCCAGTGCAAGCCACCCTCTATGTGGGGGGGGATCATGTGTGCTGTTAGTTTCAAAGGGGGATGTTGCACAAATTCTTTGTGTGGTGTACAGCCAAACAGGGAACCATGCCCAGCTCCAGGGTGGGGCTGGCAGATGTGCAGGTGGAGCTGCTCTTCAGCTTCTTGGGGCAGCCTGGACCCAAACTAGTGCCTCTGGGTGGCTAGAATCAGGAAAGCATAGAGTATCTGTCTGGATACAGGGCTTGGAAGCCCTCTTGCTGGGAAAGCTGAGCAGTTGTGTAAATATTGTAGCGTTCTGGGTCTACACGGCCCAGCTGAAAACTAGGAGAGAATCCTAGTCTAAAAGATCATTGATTCACTAGAAGCAGATACTGAACACCTTTGCCACTCCATACAGGTAGCCTGTTCAAGATCCAGCTCTAAAATGTAGGTAAGTGTCAAAATTATTACTAACCCAGAAATTCTGTTCTATTTCTAGATGGAGTCACCAAGCTCAAAACACCTGGATGGAAGGATGTAGCCATTCAGGAATACTGCTTTCACTGGCTTCAATAGCCAGGCATAGAAAATGCATTTAAAAATGTCTAAGACTGAGTGGCAACACAAAACCCTCTGCACTAATTTGGTCAGTGCAGCACAGAAGCTTGCTATGTGATGAGGCTTGGTTTGGTTGTGGATTTGTTTTTTTTCATGAGGTAATGTGAAACAATGCATTGCTTTCTGTAAACTTTCTAGGATCATTTTGAACTTGTGTTGCTTAAAAGCCATTTGGAAAAAACTATTTCTGAAGCTGTGTTAGCTTAGAGCTTTTCATCTGTGCAGACTGCACAGGCAGCTTGTGAAGAAGTCAGGATGCCAGACTCAGAGCTCTTTGGTTTTTGTAGCTGCAGAATATGACTTAAAATATGGCGTTACTGCCTGACCAATTTTTTAAGTTGCTGCCAATTAATCTTGCTATATACATAATTTTCTTAAAACTTCAATAGTGTGATCTGGGTGCACATTCTAACTTGAGTTACATGATTTTAATTTGTTGAATAAACTCCAGTAGATGCTCTCTTGGGAAGACAATATTTACAGGTATCACTTGTGTGTTATTTAATGAGGTATAACCCAAGTCATCACTGAGCAGTTCAGAAATAGAAGCAACAGCTGTAATACTGAGAAGGAGATGCAGGTCATGAGTTCAAACCTTGGGATTAAAGGGATGACTTTTACCCTACTGTCTTTACTTTGTTGTGCTTGCTATAAGTAGATGTCAAGACCCTTTGGTTATAAACCACCATGCTTATGTTTCTCTGTCTTTTTTTAATTATTTTTATTTTTAGTTAGTGAATTTTCCTCTGTTGATATTTAAGTCTTACTGACTTTAGTGGAAACAGGATTTCCTGTGGTGATTAAAATCACAGGTGCTAGGATTAAGGAAGGCCTTTTTTTGGTGGCACATAGACTAAAACTGGATGATGTAGAGAAAATTAGTGTGGCATCCTCAGGGCTGACAAGCAGATCTGGGAAAGCGCATGAAGGGATCAAACGCTAGGAGGTGTAACCATGGGAGAACTTCTCTGGCATACACAAAGTTTTTATGAAGACTTGAGTCTTAACTGATTCAAAGGTGGAAATTGGCTGTTGGAACAGAAACCTCTTTGGATGCAGCACTGATAGGTACAGCCTTTAAGGAACATGTATATTTTTAGGATAGGGGGTTTACACCATGGATCATTATATTGCTTCCCTAGTCCCCCTAATGTCTGGCTGTGCTCTTGAAAGAGAGGGTGCAACTGTACTACCTGGAAACTATTTTATGAGTTGTAAAATCCAAGCCATGCAAATGTCAGTAATAATGTAGCACTGAAATACAGACTTAACGGTGATGCTCCCTTTTTACTCTTATCCAGAAGACTCTTTTTTTTGGTGTGGGGGGGGAAGAGTTATTCTAAGGGACAGCTGTAATATCTCAGCACCTCCTGAACATTCCCCTTTCCTTCAGATTTTAGTCATTCTGGCTTGAGGTGTCCTGGCTAAAGTTCCAGCATTGTTTTGGAGTTTTGGTTTGGTTGTTGTAGGGGTTTTTTTGGTTGGGGGTGGGTTGTGGGATTTTGGGGGTAACTGCATTCTAGAGGTCATTTATTAAGGTACAGTTTTAAACACACAGACTATATACACTGCTGTGTGGACATTACAACTTGTGTTCTCACTGGATGGTGGAAAGGATACTATTCCATAAGATCACAGAGATGATACCTGTTTGAATCAGATCCTGTTGACCTGTGACTGTTTCAACTGTTGCTGCTGAAGTTATTGACTATTTATGGAAACAGGAACTTTTTTAAAATAGATATATGTGTATAAATATATCTTTATAAATATACANCTTTGATTTGCAAGTTGACAAGTAGTTACACATGTATATGTATATATGGATGGCAGTCTTGCGTGTCAAACAGCATGTTCTATAAAGTAGCCTTTATCTTCTGGAACATGAGTGTTGCAGGAATGGGCTGTGGTTGTGTGAAATGCAATCCTGGGGCAGTGGGGCTGCTTGTATTAGTAAGGTCAGCAGGGTTTGCTCTCAAATTCATCCAGGCGTTACTGCACACACTAATGAAATGTGCAGCACAGAGGTATGGGCTTCTACTTCACTAAGGATAATAAACAGTAAAATCTAAGGTTTTATTATAGTATATATTACAACTTTCCATTATTTGTCATCTCCTCTTTGCCTCACCTTTATTAGGTGCCACCTTGGCTCTACTAGTTGAACCTTTATACATGTATTTTTTATAAAAAGGAGAATTCAAAAGTTTTTTCCCTAGCACCCTGCATCAGAATAACTAAGATTCTACACGACCACAATTACGGCTGCAGATTTCTGTGTGTGCCACAAAGAATTAATTGTGCAATCATCCTACGCTCGTCATCAGTGTGTGAGAATTTAGAAAAGTCACCTCTTAACTTTCAGAAGTTATTCCTCTTCCAACAATGTTCTTTAGTTTATGAAATCTGGCCAGCCACCTTACTTAATGACCTGGTCGTCAGCAGTTTTAGAAAGATTATTGCCTTTGTATTTTGCACAGCACATTTGCGTATAACCAAAACAATCTAAAAAGAAACCACAAATTGTAAAATCCTGACCACGTAATTTTTAAGTTAATAGGAAACATGAAACCTTTACGTTTAGTGAAGTAACTTTCCAGGTGTCTCTGTTTTTCTAATAAACAGTTACTGTTTATTAAAAAAAAAATATGTAAAAAGACAGTATTGTATTGAATTAAAGCTCCAAAACAGATAAGTTCTGTTCTTTCCCTATATGCACGCTAAGGGCCCATTCCTACTTTTTGACTTACAAAGCTTCCACTGACAGCAGCCCCAGAGGACAAGGCCATTTCATAGAAGCACAAAGAAGAGATAAGTATAAGCTGAGTTAAACTTCAGTGTCTGATAATCCCAGCAGCTTTTGAAAGGAACAGGTAGTCATTAAATAAAAACTATTTCAGAATGAATTGAAACTAAAAGGCTTTTCAGGCTAAAATACAAAGCCATGATTGGGATTATTTTGACAGATGTATCAGTCCCAAAACTTAACAGCAGAGTTTTGAAGCTGGATTACCTGGGCAGAAGATCATGCTATAATTGAATTCTGATTATACTATGCTTTATCCAGCTTTGTAGAATACCCACAGTTTGGCTCTGTCATTTCTGACAAGTTTTGATTGCCTCTTCTGTTCTTGTTCACTTCAGCAAGGTAGAAATGACACCTGTTTGAGTATAGTTAAAGGACTGCTGTGGCAAAAAAACACTTAAATGTGCATGGGAGAGATTTTAGAAATAAGATTAGGTATATCATTATGTATACATAGAGACATTTTCCATTTAGATTACATAATGGAAAGTCGATGTTTATGAATGTGGGTGTGTATTTGAATGATTTGGCTGGCAGGTAGGTGTCCCTTCCTGGAGCAAACTGGAGCAGTTCAGGCATGTGTGGTGGGCTTCTGCAGCTGCTGGGGATTTAGCTCAAGTAGCTGGGGCTTTTGGAATGGAGAATGCTGTATGCCTCGGAACTTGTGCCTGGCAAAAACATCACCATGGTGACATCAGAAAATTTTAGGGATCCAAACTTTGTTGCAGTGGTGAGGCAAAATGGAGACATGCACCTGGGTAAGCCTGACACCCACACACTGAAAAGGTCAGAAGAGAAGAAAAGGGTTTGTCTCAAATGAGAACAAGCCCAAGATTTATCTTAATTTTCTTTTTTTCCTAGCTGGTCTACAAGACACTGAGGAATCGTTGCAGAGATTCCTTCAGATTTGTCAACCTTCAAAATCCAGTCGAACTGGTTTGCTGTCACCCTGGCTGGATCTCTGGTGGTTTACACAGAGGGCTCCTCAGGAGCTTGGACCTCCTTCAGCTGCATGGGTAGCCTGGCCAGACGGGCACTGAGCACATGGGGGTTGGTGGCGTTCAGTATGTCATCCAGCATTTGTGAAAGACACTGCAAAGTTTGGGTTAGTGGGGTTTTTTTAAGGTTTTTTTTTTTCCACCACTAATAAAGAATCAAAACACTGCCAGCTGGTAGGGCTGTATCTGCAGAGGTATCCTGAGAGATGGTGGGCAGAAGGAGGGTGTCGAGCACTCTCCCAGTCACTGCTTGAAGCTCTCGAGGTGAGTGGCAAGCAGCACATTTACAGCAGCAAAGTGTTACAGGGCCATAGTTGTTGTATAAGGAATTTCTCCATGGTTTCAGCTGTAGCTCTTGGAGGAAATAATTTAATAACTCTTTTCTTTGGAAGTATTTGCGGTTGAGGTACCTCATGTAACAGAGCTGATTCCTCAGCTGGTTAGCAGCAGAGCTGTGAGATGTAACAGCTCGAGGAACTGTCCCCTTGGTTTTGTACAGGTGTGTTGCAGAAGTGAAACCAGCTGAGTCTACATGTTGAGCTTGCTTGTTTATTTGAGTAGTTTTGGAAACATTGCCGTTCCTGACACTGCAGCTGTGTTTTTGAGGTCAGCAGGAGCAGGACATTGACATGTACAGCAGTAAAAGTGTGATGTTGTGGCAGAGACATTTAATCTGGCCTTGCAGGAATTCATGGATTTAAGTGGAAAGCACCATTAACTCTTGCATCGGGAGAATGCAGTCTTGGCTGTGTATGTACATAGCCAAACACTGTTAAAGAGTGAAGAGTAAGTTTACTTTCAGAGTCTGTGTGTGTAAACATACCTTTTCAAAAATACATTTTCTTAGCTCCTCCATCTCTCAGAGAATCTTGTCGTTGCTGGTATCCACAGCAAGACGAGGTTAGCTGGCCCTGTTGGTGCAAGGTTTCCCTGCAGCAGAGCCCTGCCAAGGCAAACAGTATGTGGCAGCTCCATGGTGTTGAGAGCCTCCATCACCCCAGCACACACCTCCACCTGCTCAGAGGAAGCACTTTTCTTCACTGGCAAGGAAAAACTCACATTTAATTTGGGGGCTGCCATTCTCCAGCTTTGATAAACGCAGAAAAGAAGATAATTCCTGAGATGTGGTCAGCTGGAGGAAGTCTTCAGTGGTGTTTGACTGATGTAGGTCTTATGTGATTCTCACTGTGCTTTCAGATAGTCATCCTATCTAACTTCTCTTATGTGTGTTTACTCATAATACGGCTGGCAATGGCCAAGCTGTTCTTTAGAACATCTGTGGCCCTTTGAGTACCTCTTCTCCATGCTTCTTCATCTCTGGAAATAAAGTAGAGTTTCTTCAGAAATAGCTTTGACCCACCTAGGAGGATGTAATTGGAAATGCTGGCAAAGTTATACAAAGTTGACAATTTAATTCAGAAGGGAATATAAGGCTAAAGTGGGTAAGAGTAAAGAAAAAGGCTACTTGATCACTTTATAAAGTTAATGTAAAGGGGTGATAAATGGACTGTAAAGGAAAAGCTTTATGGCATTAAGTTGAGGGATGCCTAGCAGACTGCAGAGTGATTTCCCTAGGGCAGGGTATGGATGGAGCCTGTGATGTTTGTTGTAGCCAAAAGAGGCAGCGGAAAAAATGAATTACAGGCATAGCCAAAGCGTTTGGGGCTTGAGAGTTTCTGTCAAGTGCAGATGAGGATGTATTTGCATGCTTTTGACAGGAGAGGAGACCTCGGAGAAAGAGCAAATCCTCCTCAGCTCTCGGCTCTCCCTACTTAGGTGGTAGTACCGATTACCAAACTGCCCGGGGAGCAATGAGAGTTGCCCAAAACACACTTGGAAGTGAAACTGAGAGGCAGTGCGAAGACCGTTGTGACGGTGCAGCGGGCAGAGCCTTAACATCAGCAACCTTGAATAATAGGAACGCATGTGAGTGGTGTCCAAGAGGCGTGTTATTCTTCCTCTAACGCCAGAGTGGTATTTGGCCCAATTACTTTAATAATAGGTGCACGAAGGACTGAAGCCTATATTTAAAAAAATAAATAAAATAATACAAAAGCCTGGCAGGACTTGCTTTTTCTTCTCGGCTCGGGGCTGCCTCGCCTCTCCTCGCCCCGGGGCGAGGCACCTCGGCAGCGGCAGGCACGGCGGCCGGGCTGCGGAGGGGAATAAATAGCCGGGCGGCGGCGCGGAGCCCTCCGCTCCCGCAGCCCCTCCACGTCACTTCGCAGCGAGGCGAGCACGTGGGGCGGGGAGATCGTATAAATCTCCCTCTCCCTGCGCGGCCGTGATGTTATCTGCTGGCACCCGTCCCCTCCGCGCAGGGAGAGCCGAGGGGCCGGGGGCGGCAGGCGGGGGGCGCCGGGCGGAGCGCTAGAGCCGCCGGGGACGGGGCCAGCCCCAG